>BSYR01000058.1:1215000-1815000 GCA_030270665.1 Hibiscus trionum
ATGTAAGAAAAAAAGGAATATTTATTTTATTTTTTTAAAATTATAGTATTCACGTTTTAAACAAACAACAAAAAATATTATTTTTTAATTAAAAAATTAAGCTCTGCGATTATGGAAGTCATTATCGTTTGTGGTTTTCATTTTCCTCATATGATTACACTGTGAAACAGTGGTAGAAAACAAAAGCAGAAAAAGGAAAACGAAAGGGGAAAAAAGAAAACAAAATGGAAATTCTCTTCTGTTCTTGAGTATCATACTTTGTTTTCTGCTTATTTTCGTTTCAATTTCGTGTTCTTCGTAGTGATCTCGAGGTGGGTTTGTTGTTTTGTAAGTCATAAATGGCCGATTGTAGCTTAGTTTCGATTCCATCGTTTTCCTCTGCCCAACATTTAAAAACTCAATTTTTTGATGTCTGGGTTTATAAATTTCTGGGATTTTTGTTTGATCAGTTGATAAAAATGGTGTCTTTTTTTTCTCCCCAGGGATTATCTAATCATCAGGCTATGGCGGTTGTTGAGAATGCTTCAAACCAAGACGCGGCGGAGCAGAACCATGTTCGGTCAAGAACCGACCGGAGCTTACACGAGGACGACGATCAAGGGCTGTACAACAAGGTCGGTGGACCCCATCCTCAATCCAACGGTGGGGATTTACAGAGAAGCGACGGTGGCGATGGCAGTGGCGGTGGCAGCGATGAGCTCGGTGATAGCTTCAAGAGAGACATGAGAGAGTTACATGAACTGTTCTCTAAGCTTAACCCCATGGCTGAAGAGTTTGTACCTCACTCTCTTGGTCTTAATGGAGGATTTCACACTAACAAGGTTGTTTTTCAAAACAATAATGGCAATGGTGCTGGTAAACGGGTATGCCACTAAAAACCCAGTTTTTTAGTGTTCTTGAACATTGTCTTTCTCATGTTCAGATGCTTAGGTGAAGTGGGTTTAATTGCTCGAATTGGTTGAGTGTCTGAGTGGAGAGGTTGTTGTTTATGTTCATTTTAAACCATATGAACCTTAAGATTCTGAAATCTGAATGTTACCAAATTTCTGTACACATCATCTAGTCTCATGGATTTTATTTGTTTACCTTGTTTTTCTTCTCAGAGGAAGAATTTCGGTCAAGGGAAGCGGAAATCGAACATTAGGACGAGTATTGCGCAGAGAGAAGAGATTATCCGTAGGACTGTTTATGTGTCTGATATTGATCATCAGGTATATATGTATTCAGCATTTTCAGCTTTGTTGTTTCTGTTGTGTCATCTAGGGGTGTAAACGAGCCGAGTCGAGCTCGAGTAGTGCTAAGCTCGGCTCGGCTCGGCTCGTTAAGATTTCGAGTCGAGTTCAAGCTTGAGTAATTTCTAACGAGCTTGAGAAATTTGAGCTCGACTCAGCTCATTTAGAACTCGAGCCTGTTAAACATATTTAGGGTTAAGCTCAACTCAAGCTTGTTAATTTTAGGGTGTTAGTTTAGGGTTTAGATGTTTAGGTTGTTGGGTTTAGAATTTAGGATTTAAATTTTAGGGTTTATACTTATGTTCGGGGTTTATATTTAGGGTTTTAAGTTTAAGAATTTAGATTTTAAATTATAAAAAAAAAATTAGTATATTATATTTTCGAGTAGCTCGTGAGCTTTTCGAGTCGGGTATCAAGTAGCTTGGCTCGTCAAGAACTCGAGTCGAGTTTAATCGAGTTGAGTTTTGACCGAGTCGAGCTCGAGTAGCTCGCGATCTGGCTCGTCTCATTTACAGCCCTAGTGTCATCTATTGGTATTTAGATTCATGTAGTCTCTTGCTTGTTGGGATGCAGGTCACTGAAGAGCAACTTGCCGGTTTGTTTGTGAGTTGTGGACAGGTGATATTATTTTCATTGCTAGTCGTAACGGTTTTCGTTGAAACTATCTATCTGAATGAACTTATTTTGTAACGAAGGTGGTTGACTGTCGCATATGCGGTGATCCTAATTCTGTACTTCGTTTTGCCTTTATTGAGTTTACGGACGAAGGTGATGTTCAACTATGGTTATTTGGTGTATTATATTTTTAGGGGATTGTCAATGTAACCGTAAATGTGATCTTTACATTCTTTAATGCTTGATGGTTCGGTTGTGGCTTTTGCAGAAGGTGCGCAAGCTGCACTGAGTCTGTCAGGGACTATGCTCGGATTCTATCCGGTTAAGGTTCTGCCTTCGAAAACAGCTATCGCACCGGTTAACCCCACATTTTTGCCGAGGGTGAGGCTCATTGTCACCAATTTGTCATACTGGAATCTGTTGATATCTTTACATATCTTATTTCGATTTCAGAATGAAGATGAACGGCAGATGTGTGCAAGAACTATCTACTGTACAAACATCGACAAGAAGGTGAGAAGCTTTTTTGCATTTTGTAATGTTGATTATAAATAACTATCCGGATCGCAGATAACCCTTTACATTTTTATCAACGATTTTACACGATGTAGGTTACTCAAGCTGATGTTAAAC
Source organism: Hibiscus trionum (assembly GCA_030270665.1). Classification (NCBI taxonomy): domain Eukaryota; kingdom Viridiplantae; phylum Streptophyta; class Magnoliopsida; order Malvales; family Malvaceae; genus Hibiscus; species Hibiscus trionum. The sequence continues at coordinate 1,217,481 of BSYR01000058.1, forward strand.
TCTTTTTCGAAACAGTCTGTGGGGAGGTTTGTTATTCTATCGACTCTCGAGTTCTGTTCCTTCTATATATTGTGGGGATGCATTTAAAGGGACAAGTTGTACGATGCAGGTTTATCGTCTGAGGTTGCTGGGGGATTATCAGCATTCGACTCGCATTGCTTTTGTCGAGTTTGTAATGGTAATTGTTCTTGTCCTCTTCACTCATTCATTTTTTTCTACATGGCTGAAAAATTTTCATCAACAGATGTCGTTGATCGACAGATTACGTGTGTTTAGTACTATTAAAGTGCAATTAATTAAAGTGGTTTGGTTCGATACGAGTTTAAAAGTCTAGACATGAGATTAGCTCCTTTTCATCAACCCGAGATCGGGTTACCTCAGTGTTCATGAACGATATAGACTTAGTAATCTTATTGTATTCACATGCAGGCCGAAAGTGCGATCGCTGCTCTCAACTGCAGTGGTGTGGTTTTGGGATCATTGCCTATAAGGTCAGATTCCTGATTCTCCCATCGGTTATCAAAATGATACGAATATATTTCTTCGGGTTTATTTTTTTCTCGGAAGGATTTACATCCATTGTCTTTTTAAGTCAACCTCGGTTGTTCTGTTATCAGGGTAAGTCCGTCAAAGACCCCAGTTCGTCCACGGGGTCCTCGCCTTCCCTCCTACTAAATGATCCGCTCCGAACTGATCTTAGCACCGAGTTTATGCATATTTTAAATACATACACCCATGTAAAGATGTTTCCGGTGTTGCTCATCCTGTTCTACGTATATTGTCATGCTCCGTCGCTGTGCTTCAGCATCTTCGCTACTCCATGAGTTGTCTTTTGTTCAACCTTGCTACTTACGGTACATAGATTTCGATGGAACTTCGAGAATCGGAACGAAGTTATGAATGATTGATCACTAATTTGGACAGTATTTTAAACTTTAGAATGATGATTAATTGGGAAGATGCTTTGCTCGTTCCCATTTTAAGTCTCAAAACTTGGGCGTGCCTTTGGATATTTGTTTAGGTTAAATTATGTTATTAGTTTTTGTATTATGCGTAAATTGTGAAATTAGTCTTTATATTTTAATTTGGTAATTTTTAGTCCATCTATTTTTATAGATTTTGAAATTTTAGTTCATAAACAATAATTGTTAATTTCTAGAACTAAAAACGACCGAATTAAAATGATTAAACCGGAAGATAGTTGGACCTAAGGAATTAGAAATGATTAAACCGGAACATATGGAATAAATTCATATTTTATGTATAGTTCAAAGATTAATAATAAAATTCGACTTATTATGTATAAACATGTATTCAAGTTACATTATTCGGGAACTAATATCGTTTTGAAGAGTTTTTAGCTTATTTGAGCATAAATAGTTGATTGATAGTTAAAATTTTAGTGTTTGGTAAATACATTTTTGAAAGGGTTGATTGTGCAAAATAAGTTAAGAGAAAACGTTGAAAATTTTAATAAATTAGAAAAATTAATTTGTAAAATAAGATGTTAAATGATATATTTAACGTTATTATTTCTATAATGACATTCTTGCCATAAAATTTAATCTTATGAAATAGTAAAATAATTTTTATGTAATTTTAATTTATTTTCAATGAATTTGCATAAAATAAATTTTATGCAACGTTGTATTAATAAAATTTTATTTTTTAGTTGTAAATTTTTAAGTATATTTTAGATAAGAAAATATAACAAAACATGAGAGTGAAGAAAAATATTGTAGTATTGATATTTTATACGAGGTTAATAGTATGTATCAATCTTCACAACGTTAATATTTGTACTTAACAACTAAATGTATTGCTCATCCTCTTGTGTCATGGTGGCAAAAGTATATGTTCATCATTGCTTAGGACCCGGGTTCGAGCACCAATAATGCATGTTGTGTGTGCCGTTTTTTAAAAGACTAAGAAAGTTGAACAGATACTACCCTTACATCACACCAACATATTTAAAAAAAAAACCAACCAAATGTATTATCTGAATAATTTTCTTAAGAAAATTTTTAATTTCTTGTCAAAAGTATTTTATCCGAATAATTTTACCTCAATAAAGACTAAAGTGTTATAAAACATATATGTACTTAACAACTAAATGTATCATACCTTTATTTGTTATTTTACCCATATCAACTATCAGCTAAGTTATGCCGAACATTTTTATATAAACAGATAATCAAATCAATTTCTTTGGTCGAATCAGCCACTACAATCAGCTACCCGCTATCATGTATTTTGTGTATGCCATTTTAAAAATAGCCGTTCTATAAAATTCAAATTAGTTGATTAGTGGACCAGACACCAGTGGTCATATCGAAAGTGGACAAGGAGACGATGAAACTTATCCTTTCTAATGCAAAAACCATTAAAAGAACCAACACCATCACCACCATCTTCACTTTCGCTTCCAATGTGCAGCATCTGTTTTCTTGGACTCCACCATGGGGAAGAACACATCGACCGCGTGATTTATCGGGTTTTCGGTTTCGAGTTAAAGGTAATGCGAGAAGAGTTGAAGAAGAAGATGGGGATTTAGATGGCCTAGGAATATCAATCATGCTCAACCATATGAATGGCAATGTTGGTATAATAACAGTAATCAAGATAAGGAGATCAAACGAAATGGCTTGATCGATGAGTGGCAACAAAGCAAAGGAAGATTCAAAGACGGGCTTCAAACGGTAAACGAGACTCCATTAAAGAGCCTCCGGAAATTCATTTAGCAACCCCTCGGCGTCTTAAAGAAGAGAATTGCTACCAATCAGCAGCAAACAGTCCGAGCTTGGCGGTGGAGCCAAATTATATGGCTGCCACGGAGTCTACAAGGGCCAAGGCAAGGTCCCGGAGCACGCCGACACAAAGGCCAGTGAACCCAGAGAGGGGAAGAGGCGGTTCGTTATCTAAGAAGAGACTTGCTTACCAAGCTAATGATACTCGTGCTGGTTTAGGCCACAACTTGAGAAGGCCTACTTTCAAATGTGCACCAGAAGGAAGTTTAGGAGATGAAATTTCTCCATGTTCAACCACTGATCTAAAGTGGTTGAAACGAGAAATCGAGACATATCCATGTTTACTTCGGATATGATCCTCAACTCATCAGTTTGTAATTTCAACTTAGAAATTACCATTTGGCTCATATATCAATCCAACAGTCGATCAAAGAATGTAGATTACTACTTCACAAGATACACGACACACGATTCTATAAAAACATCGAAATTTATGCATCATAAATTATTAACCTGTCAAAAATTATATAACTATAGCATATTCAAAAACGAGTATCGGCATAAAAAAGCATAAACAAACACGAAACAAATACACCAAGATCATGCCACAACATATTCCCATAACAAGCCATTGAATAAACAAGGAGTTTGAACAAAAAGTATAAGCATGGTTTGTTTATTTTTGCTACACAAATTATCAAGTTCACAAAAGTGCATCAAATAGTAATATTAACCTATCGAATAAACAAAAAAACAAGCACGAATTATAATGGATTTTTCTTAACAATGATGCCATTTTTAAGAATCTGGGTTTTACCTCAATGTCCAAGTTCGATTTGCTGTCCACTTTCTTCAATCAGTGTCCATAGTTTTTCCTTATCTTGATGATTGGTATTATAATTCAAACTCATCTTCAAGCTTCAACTGCTCTGCAGCAGCCTCTTCCTCTTCATCATCGATTGCGAAATATGGGTTATGCGCCTCTGGCTTGAATCTATACCCGGTAAACACGTAAAAGGCAAGTGTAGCCAACTCCCCTGCCAACACACTAGTCCAAAAATACTTGTACGAAGTAATAGTCTCCAAGGCGTAGACCACAACACGAGTGAAGTAAATATAGCAGATGACAACAATGTAATACTGCCTGAACAGGGTCAATTTCATCAAATTCACTGCAGCTTTCCCATCCGTCCGAGCTGCCTCGCGCAAGTTCTTAATCGACCAAACAATCGGGAACAATACTGCACAGCAACAAATGACATCAACAAGCAAAAACACTTGCTTCCATGTGATCCTATCTTCGCCGAAAGGAGAGGTCTCATCGATGACAACTTGGGCAATGTTAGCAACAACCTGAAGTGGAATCACAATCATCAAAACCTTCTTTTCCTTGTCTTGCAAGAAAGGTTTCAAAAACGACCAACCGGTGCCGATCAATACGATCAGAGTAAAAAGCATGATCCCTTTCAAGAAACTGAAAATGTAAAACAAAACATCCCAGCCATGAGCACTTCCGGTTCGTTTGATATAAGATTTATCTTCTGCTTCGAATATCAGATTGAAAGCTTTTAAAACAACGACGCCAAGCATAAAGAAATGGATTCTAAAAACAGTGAGTCGTTTTTTGTAAAGCACATAGATCCAGATCCCGGCGAGAGAGAAATAAACAAGGGACAAAAGGAAGTAAACCCTAGGGAGAATTGTCTTGCCGGCGGAGAGATAATCCTTGTGGCTATCCTTCCCCTCGAGATTGTACATCGCCGATCGGACGGACATCGATACTTTGACATCGCTGAGACAGTTCGCGAAGACCAGCGTGTACTGGTCGGCGTTGTTTACCTGGAAAACGACGTCGAAGCTCGATTTCCCTTTGGAGGCCTTGAAATCGGTGACGAGCTTGACGAGATCGGACTCCAGAGCGCACGTGACTTCGCCGTCGGCGAGTTGTTGGAGCACGTGCATCCAGGCATCCAGCGTGGAGAGGAAGAACCCGACTTTGGCCAAGTCGAGATCCGGATTCTTGTTCGAGAGATCGATCTGAGAGACGTTGAGTACGAGGCGGCCGGAGTGAGTGAACCCGAACTGGTCAAACGGGATTATGGGGCGGGCATCGGATCGGATCTCCGTGAAACGGATCTCGGCAGAACCGTACGAAACAAAAAGAGAGATCAAAAGGAAAAGCGAAAAGGATCTGCAGATCATCGCCATGGGAGAATCTGAAAGAAAGAAAAACCAGAACCGGCGTTGATCTGAGAGAAATTTCAGATCTACAAAGAGAAATGAACCTCTCCGGTTTGATTTATTTTGGTTGCTTTGTTCGCATCGGCCGGTCGAGTTTTTGGTTGGCTTTGGGAACGTTGAAATTTTTATATTGTTTGTTTGGTTGGAAAATTGGAATTTTAGATATTTACTGTAAAAATAAGTACAAAAAGTATTTATTCGTATTTATAATTATTCAATGCGGAATTTGGAACGACTCTTCGTAGAGGACTTTTCTATGCTACATTATATTATTAAAAAATATAATATCTTTCCTAAATTATAATAAATGTTAATTTATTCTCATTTAAAGTGGGTTTATTTTACCAAATAATAATAAAAATAGTATTGCTAAATGGAATGAAGTAAAATTGATAAAAAATGATGTTTTCTAATGGACTTTTGTATTATTAGATTTAAATTAATTTATTATTAAATCAGATAATGATAATTATAAAAAAATTAATAATGTTGTAAAATGATACGCGAAATTATCGTCATTGATTGGTTATTAAAAGTACAATATATTTTATTTATATTTATATTTATAAATATTGATAACGAAAATATGCGAGTAATTAATTTGGCAATTTTATGTTTTTAATCTGAAAATTGAAATTTCTCAATAGAAGACTTTTATTTTCTAATATATATATTAAAAAACGTAAGAGTTCCGGATATAATTCTAAATTTTGACTTGGTCTATACTGATATGTTTTTATTGTGTCAAATTTTATTACTAATTTCTCATTATATTTTAATTTGATCTTTTTTACTTTAAAATTTTCAAAAAATTTAAAATATCAGTCCTAACTTAAACAATAATAATTATATATGTTAAGCAAGATTATGTTATTATCCACTTATAAAAAATATGTTATTAATTTAATATATTACGAGAGTTGTATATTCACCTCTTATTCTTCAATTTATTCATTATTAGTCATTGTAGATTAATCATATTATCTTTGTATCATTTGAATTAGGATTAAATTTTAAATTTTGAAAAGTATAAATATTAAAGTTTATAAAATTAAAATATATTAATTAAATTCAAGGATAAAGTCACTCTTGAGCCCCTCTCAATATTTTTGATATAAATGCTTAATTAATCTTTAGTCTTTCGCAATATTTAACCTTTGTTCCGTATATGATTAAATTCATAACTTGTATATAGTACAAAAATTAATGACCAAATTAAATTTTCATTACTTTAGGGCTATACTCAATTTTATTTCAAGTTATAATTACAGTCATCTGCGATTGAACTAAAATCAAAATTATATATATTTATACATTTTTATTACTTTATATATTAAATTAGAGTTTATAGAATTGATCTATTACGAGATAATAATAATAATAATAATAATAATAATAATTAACTATAGGCTTCATGCTTGCCACGAATGGCCCAAGGAAGAGCAAGGTGGTGCGTTATTTGAACTCAATTTTTAATTCAGATGAATTTTGTCCATCGTTTTACGATTAATTATACTTTATATTTGGCTTAACCGTCAAATATGTATTCAAATTATACATCTTTTTTATAGTTAAGTGTCTAAATTATATTTTAGGCTAAATTGAGACTTAAAATTTTATTTCGTGATCCATTTAAAGTTTGACGTTAATTTTCACTGTTAAATGTCACGTGTCACATCTAAAAAAATTTAAAATTAATTAATTTTTAAAAAATCTTTAAAATTTTAAGATTTTGCAAAACAACCCCAAATTCAAAAATTCCTAAACCCCAAAACCTAAATCCCAATTTGGGCTGATTCCGCCGCCGCCCACCACATCGGTCAGTTGACCATCACGACCATTTCCCCACCATCTCGTCGTCGAAAATTGACAGACGTCGTGTGAATCGACGGAATTGCCGAATAGTTCTTTCGAACAATTCACGACGAACGACGACAGGAGGGGTGACGAACAACGTGTGGGTTGTTCGACGAGGGGAGGGCGCTTCATTTCGTCGCCGGCAACGCGGCCACCGCCCAAGGCCTCATTTTTCTTAATTTTTATTACTTGCAAATTATAATAGAAAAAAACCTCAAATTTAATATAATATTAGAGAGAGGCCTCCATTTTGAACCCATAAATAACAAGTAAACGAAATAATAATTTGATTATAATATTAAATAGAATCTTCTTCTTTTTTTAAAAAAAAATTACTGCTTAAATAATTATAGTTTAATTTTTTTCTAATAGTTAGTATAGGGGTCCAATTTTTTTCAATACTTGTTATTTGGGGCTCGATTTTTTTTAATACTTGTTATTAGAGACTCAATTTCCCCATAATATTTGTTATTATGGGCTTACTCTTAAAATTCTTTTTTTTTTCAATATATTGTATTTGAGGCCCAATTTTTCTTGATATTTATTATTAAGGACATACTATTCAAATTCACTTTTTTCAATACTTTTTATTTGGGGTCCAATTTTTTCAATACTTAGAGGCTCAATTTTCTCAATATTTTGTTATTATGAGATATCCTTAAAATTCATTTTTTCAATATTTGTTATTAAGGGACCATTTTTTTCAATACATGTCATTTGATGCCCAATTTTTCTTGATATTTTTTCTTAGGGACCTACTCTTAAAATTCAATTTTTTTCAATACTTGTTATTTAGGCTCCAGTTTTTTCAATACTTGTTATTTAGAGTTTGATTTTTTCAACGCTTGTTATTATAGATTCATTTCCCCCAACATTTGTTATTAGAGACATACTCTTAAAATTAAAAATTTTCATTATTTGCTTAGGGCCTACTTTTAAATTTTTTTTTTATTAGGGACTACAATTAAAATTTAATTCTTTTTCAAAATTTATTGTTAGGGGCTTAATTTTTTTAGTTCGCCCAGGGCCTCTAAAATCTCAGGACCGGCTCTGTTACCAGTCACTTATGGTCGAGAACGAGCGCAAGATTTTATGTTAGAGGTGTAAAATGTTAAGGAGTTAAATTAGAAATTTAGGAGGTGTGGAATTAAAAAGTTTTAGGAGGAGCGAACTTAGACCATCAATAAAAAATACAAAGAAAATATAAAAACATATATACATATTTTATACAAGAGTTTGAATTTTTTTTAGAGAATGCGATTGTCCCCTCCAACATCCTTCTCGACTCATCCAGTGACGAAGCTAAGTGATTGTCTCTCCCTACTCCCGAATTTTTATGATATATTTTTTATTTTGTTTTATTTATTTATTTTATTTATTTATAATATAATTTTTAAAATTTTTAAAAGATGACATGTGTCTTTTAACAGAAAAAATTAAGGGCGAATCTTAAATAGGTCACATATAAAACTTTAGGTCTCAATTTGATAGTTTGGATACAAAAAAAAAGAGAGGCATAGTTTGCCGCCTATTTGCCTATTAAGCCTTTATCTTTTAACTTTGATTACTGTTTCCGACACTGTGACCGACCGAAACGAGCAGGGCGAAAAACATGATCCCTTTCAAGAGACCGGAACTGTGAAACGGAACATTCCGACACCGAGCGCGCTTCCGGTTCGTTTGAAAGCTTTTAAAATAACCAAGGTCAGGATAAATCAATGTATTCAAGATCAGGAAACAGCGAGTAGTATTTTGTAAAGGATGTAAATCCAAATCCCTGCGAGCGTCAAGTAAACGAGGGGCGAAAGGAAGTAAACGCCGGGGAGAATTGTTTCCACGGCGGAGAGGAGATAATCCGGACGGTTTTGCTTCCCCTCGAAATTATACATCTCCGATCGGACGGTCATCGATACATTGACTCGATCGAGACAATTAGCAAACACAAGCGTGTATCGTTCGGCATCGTTTACTCGAAAAACGGCGTCGCAGCTCGATTTCCCTTTCAGAGACCGGAAGTCGAACACGACGTTCACAAGATCGGAATCGAGAGCGCACGTGATTTCTCCGATGACGAGTTGCTGAAGCACGTACATCCACGCGTCTGGCGTGCAGAGGAAGAATCCGGCTTTGGACAAGGCGAGGTCGGCGTTCTTGTTCGAGAGAGTGACCTGAGAGACGTTGAGCTCCAGGCGACCGGTGTGAGTGAACTGAAACTCATCGACGGGGATTATCGGCCGGTCGTCGGATCGGATATCGGCGAAACGGATCTCAGCAAAACTGAAAGAAATAAAAAGCAGTGAGGTCAAAAGAAGAAGCAAAACGGAGCGGCAGATGATCGCCATGGGAGAAATGGAGAAATTCCTAATGGCAATCAACTCAGGGAAATTCCATAAATAAAGAAAGAGATGGATTATTCCCAAAGTTCAAAATCCTGTAAGCTTCTTAGACTTTCGATTGATCCCATGTTTCTCTGGTTTTAATAAAATGAAAGCTGTGTATCCCATTAGTTTGGATATATGCTAAAGTTAATATGTTCCCTTGGTAGCATAAATCATTAAAACCAAAGAAGGTATTAGGGTTGAGCATGCGAGGACGGCCTGGTGGTCATAGCACGCTCATCTGCTCCACTTACTTTTCCTTAGATCGCGAGTTTAAAATGACTTAGGAGCGTTACCTTCATTTAGATTTTTTTCCCCTCTGAGTAGAAGTAGAATAAGATTGTAATATGTAGAACTAATGTTTTGATATAATAATTGAAAAATGTTTTGGACTGATTTGTAAAGAATTTAAAACTTGGTTTTAAGTCCAAACAACTTGAATTTATGTTTCAGGTATTTTAAAAGGTTTTTGGCAATGTTTTTATTGATTTTAAATAGCCAAACTTATGTTTTCAAGCTGCCCGTATCGATACGGCTGTACCCGTACCGATACCTTTTTGCCCCAGTTTGGTCACTGCCAAAACCCGTATCGAAACAGGCTTGACCGTTTCGATACGGATCGGGATCGTTTCGATACGCTTGGTAAGCGTACCGATCCCCTTTCAACCACCTCAACGGCTAATTTCCCAACGGTCATTTAAAAGTGAAACCGTACCGATACGGGTCCAAGCGTATCGATATGGAAGGCTGTAGAACAACATTTATGAAGGGAAATAAAGTCCTCAACGGCTCCAAATCATCCCCAACGGCTAGTAACGGCTACAAACTCATTTGGGAGTATAAAAGGGACCTCCAAGCATCAAGTAAAGGCTAATGCTTCAATTGTTACAACATTATGATGTCAAAATTTGTCTAGAGCTTTAATTGTACATTTCTTGCTTAGACAACACTTGTGAGCTTACATTGTTAAATTTACTCAAGTGTTTAGGTTTTGGGTGAGTGCTTAGAATTGCAAACAAACACCTTTTAGAGGGATTTCTAGTTTGCTAAGTCTTTCTTTGTAAAGAGAGTGTTCCTTCAAGCTTTGGGTAGAAAGCTTTGAGGGTTGCAACGGTTTCCTCCTAATCCGAGAAAAGGGGATGAAATTCTTAGTGAATTTGTTGGAAATCCTTAGTGGGGAGCTAAGGTAGTGGATGTAGACCTTGGTTAGAAGGTTGAACCACTATAAATCCTTGTGTCACATTGCCATTTTTTCACCTCCCACTAAAACACCCAATAATCCAACTTCTCCACACTTGGCGCGCAAGAACGGTTGATCGAATCGAGCCCCACAAAATTCAACAATTGTTATCAGAGCTTGGCTCAATCGAAGGGGATTCACATCCTATTGAGAAGATCCGGCAAGCTCGATCAAAATTTCACCAACCGGCTCAAATGGCGCAATCCATCGACAAACCGCCCTTCTTCGACAGAAATCACTATGCCCATTGGAAGACAAAGATGAAATTCTTCTTGAAGTCAAGAGATTACAAGCTATGAGACATAGTTGAAGATGGTTCGTTCGTGCCTCAAGGAAGCAAAGTGGAATGGAGTGCCGACGATCGCAAGAAGATGGAGCTTAATTGCAAAGCTTTGCACATGCTCTTTTGTGCATTTGGCCCAATCATCTATGAGAAGATGAAGCTGCCCGTAGAAGAGATTGAATTGAATCCAGATTTGACCTATGAAGAAGAGCCCGTTAAGATCTTAGCTTCTGACAGTAAGGTGTTGAGGGGTAGATCGATTGAGTTAGTGAAGGTGCGGTGGCAACGTAGAGGTGTGGACGAGGCCACTTGGGAGAGGAAGGAGGATATGGAAAAGCAGTTTTCGTATCTCTTTCAGTCAGGTAATTTCGGGGACGAAATTCCTTAAGTGGGAGAGAGTTGTAACACCCGTGTTTTGGGGTTAGGAGTTAACCGGGTTATAGTTCGAGTCAATAAAAATTTAATTAAATCAATTCAACTTAAATAAAGACCTATTTGAGCTATTGTAAAAAGGGGAGGGACCTATGTTGTAATTTAACCCTAAAGTCTTTAAAAGCAAGACAACTTTAAAACAAAAGTTGTCATCTTCTTCACTAAAGCCCCTTTCCAACGTTAAAAAAGAGAAAAACCCCATTTTCAAACCCTCCCAAAGCTAGTTACTATTCCATTGTGTTTCTCCCTCAATTCAAGGTGATTTTGAAAGGTAAACATGTCATCTTACTCTCCTCTTTATCCTTTATCTACCTATGGTCTTGGATTTCAAAAACATGGACTTTTAAAATGTTAGGGTTTTACTAAAAGCTTGGATTTTTATGGGATTTTCATCTTGCTTTACAAAATTGAGTTGGGGCTTTAGTTATTCATGTTAAAAGGTGCAACATATATCAATTTGGTTGAGTTTTGTGGAAAATCCGAAGTAGGGTCTTAGAGCAAATTTTAAGGTATTAAAACTTGGGTTTTGGGGAGGTTTAAGGTTGAAATTGAAGGGCTGTTGGTTTAGAGATATTAGGAAGGTGTTTTGGGATCACTTGAGAGTCATTTGGGTGTTGGAAAGTAGAGTTTTCAGCCAAGGTTTGAGGGAGTACGAATTTGTCATATTTGGGGATTAAATGTGGTTGGAAATTTTGGATGAAGTTGGTTTGAATTCAAAGGTTATGTGTTGATTGAATATTAGCATTGATTGTGGCTATTGGTTGTGTTTTTGGTTGACTAGAAGCAAGAGGGATCGTCGAAGAAGCTTTGGGACTGAATCCGGGTTCGTAGGAGTTTCGCTTGGTAGCTAAGGAAGGGTGGTGAGTGGTTTCAAACTTGATTTAAAGTTTGGTTCGAGTATGTGTAGTGTGTGTGTAAAGTGTGCTTGGTAGGCCACTTCCATCTAACTCAAGTAGTTAATTTAGCCTTTGTTCTCCTTAAATGCTAATGTACTTGTTTGACTATGTTGTTATGATTGTGGTTAATTGATGCATGTATATCATGAATTGTATATATGTGGTGAGCATGGAATGTGGTTGATGATATATAATGTGGTTATGATAATTGGCACTAATTAAATTACCGGTTGTAAATGATCGATCATTAGGATTAGTGTGCACACGAATTGAGTCAAAACATACGTGGCCTTGATGGCGTTAAGTCATCAAAGAGGAGTACGGTGATGTAATATTCCACCGGAAGCTTTTATTTATTTCTACGGGATGATGAGTGGAATCTCATCCGTAGGGCATGTGGCGATGAGTGGAATCCCGCACATGCAAGGTCCGGTGATGAGTGTAATCCCACCGAGGTAAAGTGTTGTTGAGGTTTAAATCCGCACAATCGGGGTAATTTAAAGTGGCCATTTAACTTGTTCATATATTGTGGTATGTGATGTTGATATACGATTGTTGATATTTGACACTTGATGCTTAGTATGAAGTAAGATGACATGTTATGCCACTTGAAAGACTAGCTAGGTCTACTTGATTATATGTCAATGTTTGATGTATGTGAGATTAGGATTTACATGCTTGAACCCTGCATTGTTGGTGTTTTTCGTTTTAGAGCACCCTCACTAAGCTTATAGCTTACGCTCTCAATGTTCAACAATGCAGATCATTAGCGTGGTGTTAGCTCGGAGCAAGGCAAGAAGGGCATTCCAAGTGTGTGGCTCAAGTACGGTTATTAATTTTGTAATGGTTAAGCAATGTGGCAAGAGGGTGTTTGTATGAGCTTGTATGACTCATTTGTGATTTTGATGTTTATGCTTGACTTGGTTTGTAAGCATGTTTACCTTGCCTCATGCCTTTAATGTATGTCTTTTGAATGTTAACATTGCTATATGGTATGTAAACCCTTATGGGATGAATGATGCTTTTGCTTATCAATGTTTCCAAGTATGTCTTGTATGAAAGACCTTTGTATATTTGTCATGGTTGTATGTTTATGAATGTCCATGTCTTGTGAGTGTTTGTGTATGTTAAACCTTGGTTGCATGCCTCTAGATTTGGTTTGATGGTGTTGTGTGTCTTTAGGGGGCCTTAGGGGACCTTTAGACTTGCCAAGACTCACTTAAATCGGAATTTCAAAGGTTGCGGACTGCCAGCATTTCGAAACGGGAAGGGTAGTTTCGAAACGGGTAGGCTTCAGGGACCCCGTATCGGAACGCGTTTCGATACGGTTTGGCCTCTAGAACCCCCTGTTTCGATACGCGTTTCAGAACGTTTTGGCTACTGGAATTTTGAGAAATTCACGAGATGAAGGTGTTTCGAAACGGGCCTGAAGGTTTCGAAACGGTCAAAATCTCGTTGACCACGAGATGTTGACCGTCTTGGGCGTTTCGGAACGGTTGACCACCGTTTCGATACGGCCCCTTGTATAGGCTCTGGGGCAGTTGACCTGGTCAAGGTGTTTCGAAACGCCTCAAGGGTGTTTCAAAACGGCCTGCCTTCAAGATTAATTTTGGGCTGTTTAAATGTTGTTTGAGGTTCGAATGTTTGTCTCTTGAAATACGTTCCGCCGTTTGATCACTTAGGATTTAATACTCTTCTAGTCAAGATTAAAATGAAAAAAAATTAGGGTTGCTAACCGAGGGGGAACCTTAACGGGCTTCACTTCGGTTTTCCCCGTGTGGCCCACTTGGACCGGTCATCCGGCCAGACCGGGACGAGGGGGTTACATTTGTTGGTATTAGAGCCTGAGGTTACCGAGACCTCGGGCATGTAAGTGAGGTAAGCTTAATGTATTAAATGATTGTGTTGTTCGATGCATGTTATGCCATGAATTCTTGATATCCGACTGTTCGTAGGATGTTTTGAAGCATGAATTGTTGTGTCTGGTGTAGAGTGTGTGCCCATTGCTACTATTACTTAATTGAAAAGATTTTTGATAAAAAGGAGTACTTGAGCACTATTGGACCCTTGCTTTGACTAACGTAATCCCTACTTGTTTGTTGTTGTAGTTATTTCCTTGCTAGCTGAACCATGAGACCACGTGGGAGGCCTAGGATGGTTCGACCGGAACCACGGGCAGCGGCTCCGGGAGTCGAGCCAGTAGCGAGAGTTGAGGCTCAAGTAGGAGAGCATGTGGTTGGTGTTGGAGCTCCTCCACCACCTCCACCACCACCACCTCCTCCACCGGGAGCGGGAGGTGAGGCCGGGGCCGAAGGAGAGGGACCACAAGGAGGCCAAGGTGGCCAGGGACCGGCCGGGATTGACTTAGCTCCGTTGGTTCAGGCGATAGCCGGGGCATTTCAGGCTGCTGTAGCTGGGGGTCAGGCAGCACACCATCAGGGTGAGGGCACTGGTTTACCTTTAGAGAGACTTCGAGGCCTTGGTGCCGAAGAGTTCAGAGGTGCTACTCCAGAGCGATCAGAGTTATGGTTCGAGAAGACTGTCTGTATCCTTGCTCAGATGGGATGTACTGGTGAGCACAAGTTGGGATGTGTTGAGTCTCTGCTTCAGGGTGATGCCTACACTTGGTGGGTCACCATTACTACGGGTATGGATGAGGCCGAGATCACTTGGGAGTTCTTTGAGACAGCTTTCCGTAAGAAGTATTTGGGTCCGCGATACCTCGATGAGAGGAAGAGGGAGTTTATGGCTTTGCTTCAGGGGAGTATGTCCGTGACCGATTATGAGATCCGATTTGTCAGACTGAGTCAGTATGCACCTGAGCTTGTACCTACTGAGGTGGAGCGTTGTAACCGCTTCCGTTATGGGCTGAGTGAAGAAATCAAGACATATACTCTAGTTTCAGATTACACTGATTTTGATGTCTTGGTCTCGAGGGCCAAGGACTTGGAGCACAGTCTGAGTTTGACCAGGCGGTCTGGTGGATCTAGTTCGGGTAAGAGGTCTAGTAACTTTGATAGGGGTGATGCCAAGAGGCATCGGGACAACAGACATCATTTTGATCATAGGCGTGGTGGCGGTAACCACGGTAGGGGCCATCAGGGTCCGAGAGCTGGTGGGAAGTTGCCCACATGTGCTACTTGCGGGAGGAACCACACCGGTGAGTGTTGGGGAAATTTTCATTCTTGTTGGAGTTGTGGTGCTAGAGACCACATTAGGCGTGACTGTCCACATCAGGTGGGACAGGCACCAGCTCAGGCTCCTGTTAGAGCCAATGACTTTCAGAGAGGCCGCGGGCGCGGTAGAGGTAACTTCCAGCCGAGGAACGATGGTCAGAGGAACATAGCACATGTAGTTGCAGTTCAGCCGGAGGGCGGAGGTCAGGCCAGAGTTTACGCTCAGCGTGGGGATCAACATGACACCAATGTGATCGCAGGTAACTTCTCGATACAGTCTTTGGGTTTGCTTTCTTTGATTGACTCTGGGTCTACACATTCCTACATATTGAGTGAGCATGCACAATCATTGAATTTGCCTTGTGAGATGTTAGAGGTAGGAGTTAGTGTTACTAGTTCCTTTGGGGACACGGTAGTGGTTAGGAAGATGTACCGAAGGTGTCCGTTAATGGTTCAGGGACATGTGTTCCCAGTGGATATGATGGAGCTACCTTTCTATGGTTTTGATGTGATTCTGGGTATGGACTGGCTCACGGAGCATAGAGCTAGGATAGATTTTGAAACTAAGCGGATTTCTTTGAGGCTCACAGATGACTATGAGATTGTAGTGGTGGGTGAGAACGTGAAGTTCTTGTCCAATGTGGTTTCAGTGTTAGAGGCTAAGAGATTAGTTGAGTTGGGGTGTGAAGCATACCTAGCGTATGTAATGAACCCTAACATGAGTGAGGTTAGACCTCAAGACATCCGGACAGTATGTGACTTTCCTAGTGTGTTTCCGGAAGAGTTGCCAGGGTTATCACCTGACAGAGAGGTAGAGTTCAGCATTGAGACTTATTCTGATTCAGCTCCTGTTTCGATTGCTCCGTATCGTATGGCACCGAAAGAACTGAAAGAGTTGAAGACTCAGTTGCAAGAGTTGACAGATAGAGGCTTCATTCGACCTAGTACTTCACCTTGGGGTGCATCAGTTTTGTTTGTGAAGAAGAAAGATGGAAGCATGAGAATGTGTATAGATTACAGACAGTTGAATCAGTTGACAGTGAAGAATAAATATCCGTTGCCTAGAATCGATGACTTGTTTGATCAGTTGAGAGGAGCATCGGTCTTTTCGAAGATTGATCTGAGATTGGGTTACTACCAGCTAAAGGTAAGGGAAGTTGATGTACCGAAGACGGCCTTTAGGACTAGGTACAGACATTATGAGTTCTTAGTCATGCCATTTGGGTTGACTAATGCACCGGCTGCTTTCATGGACATGATGAATATGATCTTTCATCAGTATCTAGATCAGTTTGTAGTTGTATTTATTGATGACATTTTGGTGTACTCGCGAACTGAAGAAGACCATGACCGACACTTGAGACTTGTTTTGAAGACTTTGCTAGATCATCAGTTGTATGCGAAGCTCAGCAAGTATGAGTTCTGGATCCGTGAGGTAGTCTTCTTAGGACATGTAGTGTCAGCCGATGGGATTAGAGTTGATCCGAAGAAGATTGAAGTCATTGTTGAGTGGAAGCAACCGAAGTCTGTGACAGAGGTACGTAGCTTCCTAGGCTTAGCCGGATACTATAGGAGATTTGTAGAGGGTTTCTCTAAGTTAGCCGCTCCTTTGACACAGTTACTTCAGAAGAGTGTTCAGTTTGAGTGGACATATGCGAGACAGAGAGCCTTTGAGAAATTGAAAGAAGCTTTGACCCAAGCACCGATCTTGATACAGCCTGAGTCCGGGAAGGACTATGTAGACTACAGTGATGCCTCGTATGTAGGGCTAGGATGTGTTCTTATGCAAGACAAGAGAGTGGTGGCTTATGCCTCAAGACAGTTGAAGACCCATGAGCGCAACTATCCGACCCATGACATAGAGTTAGCTGCAGTTGTGTTTGCTCTGAAGATTTGGAGGCACTATTTGTACGGTGAGAGATGCACAGTGTACACCGATCACAAGAGTTTGAAGTACATTATGACTCAGAGAGATTTGAATCTCAGACAGCGTAGATGGTTAGAGTTGCTAAAGGACTATGATCTTACTATTGAGTACCATCCGGGTAAGGCCAATGTAGTGGCCGATGCACTGAGTAGGAAGATAGCCGTGGACTTGAGAGCCATGTTTGCTAGATTGAGTTTGTCCGGAGATGGTGGCTTGATAGCCGAGCTTCAGGTTAGACCTACTCTAGGTCAGTTGATTAGAGAGAAACAGCTCTTAGATAGATCTTTGGCACCTCACGTGCAAGATATAGCCGAGGGTAGATCTTCAGACTACAGTTTTAGTATTGATGGGGTTTTGTGTTTCAAAGACAGAATAGTTGTGCTAGAAGACAGTGATTTGAGACGTACGATCTTGACTGAAGCCCATAGTAGTCCATTTGCTATGCATCCTGGAAGTACGAAGATGTACCGTGATTTGAAGAATGAGTACTTTTGGGTTGGCTTGAAGAGAGATGTAGCCGACTTTGTGAGTAAGTGCTTAGTGTGTCAGAGAGTGAAGGCGGAACATCAGGTTCCCTCAGGTTTGTTACAGCCGTTGAGAATTCCGGAATGGAAATGGGAGAACATCACCATGGATTTTGTTTCGGGTTTGCCTTTGACTCCTACGAAGAAGAACTCAGTTTGGGTGATAGTAGATCGTTTTACGAAGTGTGCTCACTTCTTGGCAGTCAACACTACGTACACTTTAGATAGATTGGCCGATTTGTACATCGGTGAGATTGTTAGACTGCATGGTGTGTCGAAGTCCATTGTGTCATATAGAGATCCGAGATTTACTTCTAGATTTTGGGAGTGTCTACATACCGCTTTGGGTACCCGTTTGAACTTCAGCACTTCTTATCATCCTCAGTCAGATGGTCAGTCAGAGAGGGTTATTCAGATCTTAGAAGATATGTTGCGTTGTTGTATCATTGACTTTCAGGGTACTTGGGAGAAGCATTTGCCTCTAGTAGAGTTTGCGTACAATAATAGCTTTTAGTCGAGCATTCAGATGGCTCCGTATGAGGCCTTGTATGGCCGAAAGTGTAGGACTCCAGTCTGTTGGGCCGAAGTGGGACAAAAGTTGTTGCCTATGCCGGATTTGCTCAAAGGGACAACCGACAAGGTGAAATTGATTTGTGACCGTTTGAAAGCCGCTTCGGATAGGCAGAAGTCCTATGCCGATTTGAAGAGGAAGGAAGTCGAGTTCTCAGTGGGTGAGAAGGTATTCTTGAAGGTATCTCCGTGGAAGAAAGTGATGAGATTTGGCTGGAAAGGGAAGTTGAGTCCGAGGTACATAGGGTCGTATGAGATTTTGAAGAGGGTTGGTCCCGTTGCTTATCAGTTGCGTTTGCCATCCGAGTTAGAGAAGATACATGATGTGTTCCATGTTTCGATGCTTCGTAAGTATAAGTCCGATCCATCACATGTTATGCCCGTAGAAGAGATTGAATTGAATCCGGATTTGACCTATGAAGAAGAGCCCGTTGAGATCTTAGCTTCTGACAGTAAGGTGTTGAGGGGTAGATCGATTGAGTTAGTGAAGGTGCGGTGGCAACGTAGAGGTGTGGACGAGGCCACTTGGGAGAGGAATGAGGATATGGAAAAGCAGTTTCCGTATCTCTTTCAGTCAGGTAATTTCGGGGACGAAATTCCTTAAGTGGGAGAGAGTTGTAACACCCGTGTTTTGGGGTTAGGAGTTAACCGGGTTATAGTTCGAGTCAATAAAAATTTAATTAAATCAATTCAACTTAAATAAAGACCTATTTGAGCTATTGTAAAAAGGGGAGGGACCTATGTTGTAATTTGACCCTAAAGTCTTTAAAAGCAAGACAACTTTAAAACAAAAGTTGTCATCTTCTTCACTAAAGCCCCTTTCCAACGTTAAAAAAGAGAAAAACCCCATTTTCAAACCCTCCCAAAGCTAGTTACTATTCCATTGTGTTTCTCCCTCAATTCAAGGTGTTTTTGAAAGGTAAACATGTCATCTTACTCTCCTCTTTATCCTTTATCTACCTATGGTCTTGGATTTCAAAAACATGAACTTTTAAAATGTTAGGGTTTTACTAAAAGCTTGGATTTTTATGGGATTTTCATCTTGCTTTACAAAATTGAGTTGGGGCTTTAGTTATTCATGTTAAAAGGTGCAACATATATCAATTTGGTTGAGTTTTGTGGAAAATCCGAAGTAGGGTCTTAGAGCAAATTTTAAGGTATTAAAACTTGGGTTTTGGGGAGGTTTAAGGTTGAAATTGAAGGGCTGTTGGTTTAGAGATATTAGCAAGGTGTTTTGGGATCACTTGAGAGTCATTTGGGTGTTGGAAAGTAGAGTTTTCAGCCAAGGTTTGAGGGAGTACGAATTTGTCATATTTGGGGATTAAATGTGGTTGGAAATTTTGGATGAAGTTGGTTTGAATTCAAAGGTTATGTGTTGATTGAATATTAGCATTGATTGTGGCTATTGGTTGTGTTTTTGGTTGACTATAAGCAAGAGGGATCGTCGAAGAAGCTTTGGGACCGAATCCGGGTTCGTAGGAGTTTCGCTTGGTAGCTAAGGAAGGGTGGTGAGTGGTTTCAAACTTGATTTAAAGTTTGGTTCGAGTATGTGTAGTGTGTGTGTAAAGTGTGCTTGGTAGGCCACTTCCATCTAACTCAAGTAGTTAATTTAGCCTTTGTTCTCCTTAAATGCTAATGTACTTGTTTGACTATGCTGTTGTGATTGTGGTTAATTGATGCATGTATATCATGAATTGTATATATGTGGTGAGCATGTAATGTGGTTGATGATATATAATGTGGTTATGATAATTGGCACTAATTAAATTACCAGTTGTAAATGATCGATCATTAGGATTAGTGTGCACACGAATTGAGTCAAAACATACGTGGCCTTGATGGCGTTAAGTCATCAAGGAGGAGTACGGTGATGTAATATTCCACCGGAAGCTTTTATTTATTTCTACGGGATGATGAGTGGAATCCCATCCGTAGGGCATGTGGCGATGAGTGGAATCCCGCACATGCAAGGTCCGGTGATGAGTGTAATCCCACCGAGGTAAAGTGTTGTTGAGGTTTAAATCCGCACAATCGGGGTAATTTAAAGTGGCCATTTAACTTGTTCATATATTGTGGTATGTGATGTTGATATACGATTGTTGATATTTGACACTTGATGCTTAGTATGAAGTAAGATGACATGTTATGCCACTTGAAAGACTAGCTAGGTCTACTTGATTATATGTCAATGTTTGATGTATGAGAGATTAGGATTTACATGCTTGAACCCTGCATTGTTGGTGTTTTTCGTTTTAGAGCACCCTCACTAAGCTTATAGCTTACGCTCTCAATGTTCAACAATGCAGATCATTAGCGTGGTGTTAGCTCGGAGCAAGGCAAGAAGGGCATTCCAAGTGTGTGGCTCAAGTACGGTTATTAATTTTGTAATGGTTAAGCAATGTGGCAAGAGGGTGTTTGTATGAGCTTGTATGACTCATTTGTGATTTTGATGTTTATGCTTGACTTGGTTTGTAAGCATGTTTACCTTGCCTCATGCCTTTAATGTATGTCTTTTGAATGTTAACATTGCTATATGGTATGTAAACCCTTATGGGATGAATGATGCTTTTGCTTATCAATGTTTCCAAGTATGTCTTGTATGAAAGGCCTTTGTATACTTGTCATGGTTGTATGTTTATGAATGTCCATGTCTTGTGAGTGTTTGTGTATGTTAAACCTTGGTTGCATGCCTCTAGATTTGGTTTGATGGTGTTGTGTGTCTTTAGGGGGCCTTAGGGGACCTTTAGACTTGCCAAGACTCACTTAAATCGGAATTTCAAAGGTTGCGGACTGCCAGCATTTCGAAACGGGAAGGGTAGTTTCGAAACGGGTAGGCTTCAGGGACCCCGTATCGGAACGCGTTTCGATACGGTTTGGCCTCTGGAACCCCCTATTTCGATACGCGTTTCGGAACGTTTTGGCTACTGGAATTTTGAGAAATTCACGAGATGAAGGTGTTTCGAAACGGGCATGAAGGTTTCGAAACGATCAAAATCTCGTTGACCACGAGATGTTGACCGTCTTGGGCGTTTCGGAACGGTTGACCACCGTTTCGAAACGGCCCATTGTATAGGCTCTGGGGCAGTTGACCTGGTCAAGGTGTTTCGAAACGCCTCAAGGGTGTTTCGAAACGGCTTGCCTTCAAGATTAATTTTGGGCTGTTTAAATGTTGTTTGGGGTTCGAATGTTTGTCTCTTGAAATACGTTCCGCCGTTTGATCACTTAGGATTTAATACTCTTCTAGTAAAGATTAAAATGAAAAAAAAATTAGGGTTGCTAACCGAGGGGGAACCTTAACGGGCTTCGCTTCGGTTTTCCCCGTGTGGCCCATTTGGACCGGTCATCCGGCCAGACCGGGACGAGGGGGTTACATTGTGAGAGTGCCAAGGAAGTATGAGACAAGCTTGAAGTCACATACGAAGGAACCGATGAAGTCAAGGAGACCAAGATTGGGCTCCTCACCTTAGAGTATGAGAACTTCAAGATGGATCCGGAAGAGAACATCGAGAAGATGTTTGATAGGTTCTCCACCATCACCAATGGTCTTAAAGGTTATGGAGAAGCCATCCCGGAAGAGAAGCTTGTCCGAAAGCTCATCTACTCCCTTCCCGAGTCATGGGACTCAAAGAGGACCGCCATCATCGAAGCCAAGAATCTCAAAACCTTGAAGCTTGATGAACTCATGGGGTCACTTCTCACTCATCAAATAATGAAGAAAAACAAAGAAGAGGAGAAGAAGAAGAAAGAGATTAGAGCAATGGGGAAGAAGAAGATCATGGAGCTAGGCATCAATGCAAGTGCCGTAGCTCTCAAATCCTCCACATGCCATCATGTAGATTCAAGTGAGAAGGAAAGTGAAGATGAAGAGATGGCCTATCTCTTCAACAAATTTGCCCGGTTCATGAAGAGCAAAATGGAAAAATCCAAGCATGAATCGATGAAGAAGATGAAGGACTCCCACAAATCCAAAAAGAAGGGATCATCTTCAAAACAAGCATATGTGGCACTTGGAGTGATGAAGACTCCACCAATGATGAAGTAGCCCACCTATGCTTGATGGCCCTCAATGAGGGGAGGTAACTTCTAACTCATCCATTTCAAATTCTTATACATTTTATGAGTTACAAGATGCCTATGATGATTTGCTTTTGGAATTCAAGACATCATTTTCCAAGAACAAAAAGTTGATTTCAAAAATAAAGATTGAAAATGATTTGCTTTCCAAAACAAATCTTGAACTTGAAGCAAAATTGAAAGATTTTGAACAAAAATGTTTTGATTTACAAAATTTGCTTCTTAAAGTTCAAAAAGAAAAAGATTTGATTTTCAATGAACTTGAAAAGAAAAATAGTTTTGGAAAATCAAACTTTTATGTAAGACAATCTAGTGCCCCTAGATTTGTAAATGAAAAATGTTTTAGAAGTTTTTGGGTCCCAAAAGGACTAACCACTTCAACTAAAAAGGATGAAATTGAAAAATGGATTCATAAGGGGACCAAATTTTGTGCTACTAATGTATATGGATCCAAAGCAATTTGGATACAAAAAATTACTTGATTGTCTTGTGCTAGGTGTGATGGAGAGTGATCAACAAGTCAAAAATTAAGGGGGAGCTTCATGCGCACAAAGGAAGAACACTTGAAGAAGGAAGACTTCACATCCTCCCTTGAGTTTAAGTGTGGTAAAATCTAGTTGCTTTTGTGTTTATTTGATTTATTTTCATTTATGTCAACTAGATAATCATATATGTTGAACTAACATTCTTATGATGCTTTGAGTAAGGGGGAGCCATTTTAAAACCAAATTCTTATTTTTGTCAATTTTTACCTCCATTGTTATTTTTGAACTTAATGTTTTAAATTCTTTTTGATATAACAAAAAGGGGGAGAAATGGTTTGAAAAATTGCATTTTCAAATGAATAAGGGGGAGCTTTATTGGATTCATATCCTTAATCTCTTATTCACATTTTCAAAGTTAAAAGGGGGAGAATCCCAAACAAATTTTCAAGTTAGTTTTATTATATCAAAAAGGGGAGATTGTAGAACTAATGTTTTGATATAATAATTGAAAAATATTTTGGACTGATTTGTAAAGAATTTAAAACATGGTTTTAAGTCCAAACAACTTGAATTTATGTTTCAGGTATTTTAAAAGGTTTTTGGCAATGTTTTTATTGATTTTAAATAGCCAAACTTATGTTTTCAAGCTGCCCGTATCAATACGGCTGTACCCATACCGATACTTTTTTGCCTCAATTTGGTCACTACCAAAACCCGTATCGAAACAGGCTTGGTCGTTTCGATACGGATCTCAGCAAAACTGAAAGAAATAAAAAGCAGTAAGATCAAAAGAAGAAGCAAAACGGAGCGGCAGATGATCGCCATGGGAGAAATGGAGAAATTCCTAATGGAAATCAACTCAGGGAAATTCCATAAATAAAGAAAGAGATGGATTATTCCCAAAGTTCAAAATCCTGTAAGCTTCTTAGACTTTCGATTGATCCCATGTTTCTCTGGTTTTAATAAAAGGAAAGCTGTGTATCCCATTAGTTTGGATATATGCTAAAGTTAATATGTTCCCTTGGTAGCATAAATCATTAAAACCAAAGAAGTATTAGGGTTGAGCATGAGAGTACGATCTGGTGGTCAGAGCACGCTCACCTGTTCTACTTACTTCCTTTTAGGCTTCGAGTCTAAAATTTCTCAGGAGATTACATTCATTTAGATATTTTTCCTCCCTCTCTAGGTAAAAGTAGAATAAGATTGTAATAAAAAAGGTATTAGGGTATAGTTTATGCATGTAACTCGTCTGTCCAAACTATGCCGTGTTACTACTTTTAAAATTAAGTTTATGGTTTAAGATTAGAGTTTTTAAAATTAAAATTATAGTGCAGTTTTTAGAGTTTAAAGTTTAAGATGTGGTATGATTTAGAATTAAATTTTATAGTATATTTTTAGTATAGAACATAAAAAATATAATTAATGAGCAGAGGATTTTTGTTCATAATTTATTACAAGATTATTTAGTAAAAAAATAAGGTTTAACTATAAAGATAGTGTTACGAATAGGGGTGGGCATTGCCGGGTACCTGGGTTTAGGGTACCTCATTGCTCGGCCCGAATCCTGGCCTATCACATCCGGGTACCAGAGACTCTGGTACCCAGTTCATATTTCTTTAATTTTTTTAATTTTAATTTTTTTAAAAACAACATGTTAAATACAAAAATATATTTTTTAAAAAATTAAACTTAAAATTTAAAAGTATATAACACAAATATAGAAAGAATTTAGGGATTTAAACTTAGTTTTAGAGTAAAAATATTAAGAAACTTAAAATAAAAATATAATTTAAAATATAAAAAATATATAAAAAATTATCGGGTTGAGTCGGGTACCCGGTAAGGGAAAACTTTCGGCACGTGTCTCAGCCTGTGTCCCGAAAAAATTACCGATTCGGGTAATTTTTTTATATAAAATTACTAGGCTAATTTGCTTCGGGTCATCGGGTAATTGGGTGGGGTAATTATGCTCACCCCTAATTACAGTGTAGAGTATATGAAGGCGTGGAGTGCCTTTGGTGTGAGTATGCATTTTGGATCGATAATTTAATAATCTGTATTCGATTTATGACTTGATTTAAGTATATATATATATATATATATATTAAATTTAGCGGCCATATCCATGAAAATTTTGAGTTTTCGAATATAACAATCAACAAATTATTAAATATAACAAAATTTATATCCATGAAAATTTTAATTTTTCATATATAACAAGTAAAAATATTGAATATAACAATAAAAAATTTTGGGATATCCAATCCGAATGAAAAATAAATATCCATATCCGATCTAAATTATCCGAAAAATAAAAAATGAACCGAATATCTAAAATTTCAGATCAGATCAACGGCTAAACAGATCAAATTTTTTTACACACCTCTAGCTTGTGGGATCGAGTTGAACGGTGTATTATATAGTTGAACTTGATAGTGTGAAACTCAACGAACAAGAGTATTGACCCGTTTATCCTTCTTGCACACATTAGACTCCTTCAGAGACAATAAGAGATTGCATTAGATCGTATAAATAATATTTATTTCATTTTTCAATCGTTAACATTTAACGAAAGTGTTGACGTGACAGCTGATAAAATTAATATAATTATACATTTAGTTATTATTACTTATACATTTTATCAAATTGGTCATAATTTTAAATTAATTCAATATATTTAATCCTCTAATCGTATGACAACATGTGTCAATGATGTCATGTGTCATGACACATGTCACGAAATGATCGCTTGGTCTTTTCTTAATTTAATTTATATTTAATTTAAATAATTTTTTTTCTAATAGATGGTGACACGTGTCATCATCTGATGTAAGAGAAAAAAACAATTGAAGAGGCCTAAACTAGGTCTTCGGGGTTCAAGCGTGCTCATTCCATTGAATTATATTTGGTTTATATCTTACAACATATTATATTTATATTATATTATAACTAGAACAATAAGAGAAATCAAATCTTGATTTTTTTAGAGAATATATATGCACCAAAACTATTTAAACAAATTTAATTAATGGTATATAAATATATGAATTTCATAAATTTTTAAAAATAGTATAAAATTTAAAATAATAATAAATTTAAATGAATTCAATCAAGCCACTTGCAGTTAACAATTAACGGAAGCACTGATGTGGCAGTTAATAAAATTGGTCTAATTTACATTTAATCCCTATTACTTATATATTCTACTAAATTGGTCATAATGCTTAAAACAGAAACTTAATCATACTTCAATTACCATTTCAATTACCATTTATATAGTTTACGCAAACAAAAATCCACCTTTAAATATATTTTACCCTAGACCGAGTATTGCCGTCCTTGGTTATTTTCTCTCAATCTTTTTCCCTTCCACTTTTCTGTAATATGTCGGGAAGCACATCTTCTTCCTCCTCTCCTTTGGATCAATCATCTTCGAATAACAGTGAAGAGTTGAGGACGGAGAAATTAGAAGGATTGGCCGAGAATAAGTGTAATTATCCGGCGAAATGCGAGTCCGATTCCGATTCCGATGATGAACCCCTAATTACCGACGAAGAGTATAAACGCTACTCGGATGCTGTGAAGGCCAGCGATGTAATCTTCGTTACCTGTGTTTTCTCTCTAGATTCTGGCTTTTATTATCTTATTTTTGATTTGATTTACTTTAGGGATTTGATGTTCCTAAATTACCTAGAGATTTCGGTGGTGCAATTATTCCTCTTCCCATGTGTGATTATTATCGTACATTTCTCGAGCCCTTTTGCGTTGCTGCCATGAATCATTACAACCAAGACAAGGTTAGTTTGGATTTTATTTTTTTTTTCATCGTGAACTTGGAAAATAACTATAATTATTGGATTTTTTTTTTCAGAAAACAAATTATGAGTTTGTGAGACTGATAAAGGCAAATGATCAAGTGTTAGGTCGTTTTACAGATTATTATTTAACCGTTGAGGGAAGGACTTCTGAAAACAGCACTAAGATTTTTGAAGCAATAGTTACGGATCCTATAGGTGATGCGGATGTCCAGTTTTGTAGGGAAAAGGCTCCTCCTACCGAGTCGATCGTGAGTTAAATAGTGCTCGAATCATGTTCGTTAAAAAAATTTGTTGCTCGTTAAGCTAGATAAAATTTTTCTTGACTTGTGCTCATTAAAAAAATCTTATTGTTCGACTTGACTCGTTGTTCATTATGCACGCCAAAATATTACCTTGTTTTTTAAAATATAGGTAAAATATAGTGATACTGTTAGAACTTAATACAAACATACAAATTCAGGAAAAAAACATAAGAACAAAGTAGACAAATAAACGAACCTGTTATGACCGAATTGGAGATGAAATCGATATTCGAGTGTGAGATTCTCTTTAATATCTTAACAATCTTCGAAGAACAACAAAGGAGAGAATGCGTTAGGGATTTCAATGTTTTGATTTTCATTCAAATTTTTATATGAAAACTGAAGATTCTTCCTGAATTATACTTTATACATAAAATAATAATAACAAAAGAAAAAGATAGGAGTTAAATAAAAAAAAGGAAAGATTAATTATTACAATTTAGTTTCTTATTAATACAAATTAACCTTTTGAATTGTTGGAGGTATTAAAAATTGGGTAAATTACAACAGAGGTTACTCAATTATGAGTAAGGTTACATTTAGGTCACTCAATTATTAAAAGTTACATTTGGGTCACTCAATTATGGGTAAAGTTACATTTGAGTCACCCAATTATTAAAAGTTACACTTGGGTCACTCAATTACGGGTAAGGTTACATTTTAGTTACCCTTCTTATTTAAAAAAATACATCAACTTAGTCATTTTCTCTTACAAATCACTTGTATACCCTCGTTAACACTAGAGTACTTCATTTGAAATCATTAAATAATCTAATACATAAATTGCTCTATGTTTTTTAAATATGAAGGGTGACCCAAATGTAACCTTACCCATAATTGAGTGACCCAAGTATAACCTTTAGTAATTGGGTGACTCAAATGTAACCTTACTTATAATTGAGTGACCCAAGTGTAATTTTTAATAATTGAGTGACCTCTGTTGTAGTTTACCCTTAAAAATTTTAAACTAAATGCTTTATTGAATACTGATAAATTATCTAGCAAATCACTAAACTTTGTCAGAGTTTTTAATTAACATTTAAGCTTCATAGAACATAATTTTTTAAAGTAACAACAAAAAATCATTAAAATTTTATTTAAAAAATAACGAGCTGCTTGTAAACTAATCGAGTCGAGTTAGGCTTTGCTCGACTCCACTTGTTAAGATCTCGAGTCGAGCTCGAATTGTTTGCGAGCTGCTCGACTCAATAAGCACTCCTAGTACTCCTAATTTTTACTTGAACAAGAGCCTTAACGGGCCTTTCTTGAATTGGAATAACGGGTAGGGTTATATTTTGTTTATCCAAAGAAACCTCTCAACGGGCTTAGAATGGGCTTCATTATGTGTTCATTTTGTCTACCATAGGCTTTAGGTTTAGGTAAACTTGGTAATTTTGAACAAAATAAGAAAAATACCATAAGATTAGATGGGTGAGTATTTGGTCAAGTCGATTCGAGTAAAAAATTTAAGTTAGTCAAGTTTACAAGTCTTATTTTATAATTTTTTTTTTTTTTGAATTTTTTCCCAATTGAGTTTAGTTATGAAATTTAAGTCGAGTCAAGTTGTCCGAATTTCTGTTTAAATTCAATTAAAAATATTTATGATCATAATTGGTTTTAACTTTAAATGATTTTTTATAACTATATACATTATATATATATATATATATATTATCATATTTTTTAATATATGATATACATATATAAGTCATAGTCGAGGGACTCGACTCAAACTTGAAAATTAATTCACTAATTACTAAAAATTTTGAGTTATTCGAGTCTCATTTTATAACTCAGGTTCTATTTGAAATTCTTTTGTTTTGAGTTAATGAAATTACTATATGATTTAAATCGAATTGAACATTTTCACACCGAGTCAAAAAATTTAACATTATTTATTCAAGTCGAATTTCGCTCACCCTTAACTAATATAGTATGTATTGCGGAGTCTGAAAAATTCTAATTACAAGATTAAAATTTAAAAATTAAAATGTCTAAAAGATCATATAAACTAATGCGTAGCATTAAATATCGATAAACCAATGTACAAACCGATTAAATACAAGACTATCACAAAATTATACAACTAGTAATTTAAACCTTAAAACACACAACCGTTTTCATGAAATATACAACTGGTAATTTTATTTCACAAAAAAAACCACTTAATTGTTTTTTTTTAATATGAGAACACATTATCTTAAACACAAACACAAGATTTACGATAATTACACTAGCAAGAATAATTTTTTCATAACAACATCATCTGAATTTTATTAATCACCATGAAAAATAATATAATACATTAAAAAGAAAAAAGGGATAAATCCACTAAAAGTATTAGATAACAAACGAAGCAAGTTAAAAAAAGGAACAACAAAAAGAGGAATAAAAAAAAATATTAAAAATAATTTCTGTAAATGAAATTGAAATAAACCGAAAATTCAAAGATAATAGAAACCAAAGGAAAAATCAGTAACCGATCAAAAAATTTAGACCGAGGCCTATGCTATCACAGTGTCCTTAAAACAGATTTGTCCCCTCTCAGTGCTAGAGTTATTATGGAACGCCTGTCTCCCAGGATACAACGGTAGAATACAGTCAAAGGAGCAAAACAACCTTGATTGCAACAACGAACTTTACAGAAGCAGAACACTATTAACAATCTGGCTAGAGGGTTTTTATGGTGTGTTTTAGATCGAAACATAAGGCCTCCTTTTATAGTGTTCAGGCAGAGGACATGATTAATTACATAATTAATCTGCTACTTAAATTTCTAAAGAGTTACAATTTCCAGAAATCAAAATGGTAATTATCACATAATTAATCCAAATAAATTGAAGGTTACAACCAGCTGAAAGGTAACTCCATAAAAACCGTGGGTTAATTCTATAGTTTCTGTTGGAAAATTAAGCCAGGAAAGAAAAGAATTGTAAATATACACATTTCATCTACTCTAGTCCAAAGTATCTAGTCCAAGCCTTTGTCTTGTTTCCAACAATAACATGAAGAGCTTCTACATATAAAGCTTTCCAAATCTATGTTCCCAACAAGTTTGAGACATTTTACTTTCCATCTCATTTTTTTCAACATCATGGGTGTTACTTTGAGCAACAATTTCTCATTCACCCATTAAACATTTTGAGCATGTAAATATACTCATTTCATTTACTCTTGTAGTAGATTAATAATCCACTTAGTCCTAATTAATTTGACTAATGGAACCCACTCAAATTCAAGCTCTAAAATGTCCATGTACCATATCATTTTTCTAACAATCCTCCACATGAATGAAAATTGTCTAGGTTAAGGTTTAATAGTGTTCAATGGTTGAAACCTGCATAAGATATGTAGGCGTTACCCTTTGAACCTTCCCTTGTAAAGATATACATACTTTACTAGTTGTCTAGTAGACTTGATGTCTTTGAACTGACCTGCTATCAGTGTAAACGTAAAATTATACCTTACACAGGAATCTTCCAACTTCTGTTCAGTTCTCATGGGTGTGTCCGTTTTGGCCATGAACACTAGCCTGGTTCTGTGAAAGTTTATAAAGAATTAAGCCCTACACAATTCTTCTTTGAAGCTCTTTTTACCGTGAAGATCTTTGTACGAGTACCAACCGACTTTTAAGGTATGCTAAAATCATGCTACAAAGACAGATGAAACGAACCACAAAACAAAGAAAAAACATGTCACAAGAACAAAGAAAACGCGTGCCACGAAGACAGAGATTCTTATTAAAATATAAAATTAAAAAAAAACAAAAAATATAATAAATCCGATAGTCGACATCTAATACTAAAATTAATAGTTAACTAATAGTTAAGAGGACAAAGATAAAAAGGGTTGCGGGGCTACACTTGGTTAAGAGAGGAAAGTAGCAAGAATAATTTCTAAAATTATTACTCAGGATGTTAAAAATCAATATACTGAAATCGAACCGAACCGTTATCCATAAGTTTCGAGAGTCGGTAATCTTAATCAATAAGGTGGCTCTGTATTTTTAGTTGCAATTATTTTTTAAAATTGAATCGAACCGAAACGAATTGTTATCAATATCATCCTTATTTCTTAGTTCAATATTAATAGTATTAATCGGGTGAAGCCGATCATTCTAAGTTTGATTAATTAGGATGTTCTGTCTAACCCGTTAAATACAAGTTTAAAATTCTAGAGTAAACTATAACAGAGATCACTTAATTATGGGTAAAGTTATATTTGGATCGCTCAATTATTAAAAGTTGCGTTTGGGTCACTCAGTTATGGGTAAGGTTACATTTGGGTCACCCAATTATTAAAGGTTACATTTAGATCACTCAATTATGAGTAAGGTTACATTTAGATCACCCTTCATATTAAAAAAAAGTATAGCAATTTGTGTATTAGATTAATTAATGATTTCAAATGAAATACTCTAATGTTAACGAGGGTATACAAGTGATTTGGAAAAATAACTAAATTGATGTACTTTTTTAAATATGAAGGGCGATCCAAACGTAACCTTACCCGTAATTGGGTGACCCAAATGTAACATTTAATAAATGGGTAACCCAAATGTAACCATACCATAGTTGAGTGACCCAAATGTAACCTTATCTATAATTGAGTGACCTCCGTTGTAGTTTACCCTAAAATTTAAAACATGTCATATTGGTTAGGGGTGTTCATTGTCGGATATCGGATCCGATACGGGTTTTTCGGATATCAAGTTTTTCGGATCGGCAATATAGTGATCCGTATTCGATTCGGAAAAAACCGGATATATGGTTTTTCGGATATCAGATAATCGGATCGGATATTCGAATATCCGATTATCCGAAAATATAATTTGATTCAACTATTTTTTTCGAATTTGAAGGTCGTATTTATGAAAATTTCAGAATTTCGAATATAACAAACAACAAATTGCTAAATATAACTAGATTCACATCAATGAAAAATTCAATTTTTTAAATTTTCGGATATAACAAGCATCAAATTGTTAAATATAACAAGATTAATATTTAAAAAAAATTAGATTTTCGGATTTTCGGGTTTTCGGATAATCCGAAACTTGAAATATTGCTATCTGTATCCAATCCGGAAAATCTATAATCGGATCGGATATACATTCCGAAAAATAAAAATCAAATCAAATATCTAAATTTTCAGATCGAATCAACGGATAATCAGATCAGATCGGTTGAATTGGATATTTTTAAACACCCTAATATTAGTAATATCGTGTAGATAAAGAGTGTCCAAGAGTAGTATTGCTTCCCTGCAAAACATTGTTAATCTAACCTTCAAAGTTCAACAACCCACGTGATCTTTCTGAAAACTGAGTTTTTCAGAGTGAAGAGAAATCAACATTAATGCAAACCCCACCGGAAAAAAACAATATCAAATCACATGTTCATCTCTCATCTTAATTCAGAATAAAAATCGTTTGTTGTTTTTGGTATCTCTATTTACGCCCCAATACGAAAAATAAGTTTATGATCTAGAATTAAAGCTTAAGATTAAGGCTTAAATTATCGAGTGTATGTTGTATTTTTAGGGTTCGAGATTTAAGGTTAGAACTTACAATTTAATTTTTTAATATTGAAGCATAAAAAAGACACCGAAAAGACGCAAATAATTTTTGTTTCTACACCCTTCACGTTGTCTTAAATCTTTCTATATCTAATAGTCATATTAAATTCTAATTATACATAAAATCAAATTTACACAAAAATCAAATTCGAAAGAATGATCGAAATTCTTACCAATCAGAATCGGCCCCGGGCAGGTCGAACTGATCGACCGCCCATGACCTCATTATTCCTAATTTTTATTACCTTAAAATTATAATAGAAAAAGCCTCAAATTTAATTATAATATTAGAGAGATGTCGCCGTTTTGAGCCATAAATAACAAGTAAACGAAATAATAATTTGGTTATAATATTAAATAGAAACTTCTTTTTTTTTAAAAAAAAATTCTGCTTAAATAGATAGTTTTCTTTCTTTCTAATAGTTAGTATTAGAGGTCTATTTGTTTCAATACTTGTTATGTGGGGCCCAATTTTTTTAATACTTGTTATTAAAGGCTCAATTCCCCCCCAATATTTGTTATTATAGGGTTACTCTTAAAATTCTTTTTTTTTCAATATTTGTTATTTGAGGCTCAATTCTTCTTGATAAATATTATTAAGGACATACTGTTCAAATTCATTTATTTCAATACTTATTATTTGGGGTTCAATTTTTTCAATACTTGTTACTAGAGGCTCAATTTTTTCAATATTTTGTTATTACGAGCTACTCTTAAAATTTATTTTTCAATATTTGTTATTAAGGGACCAATTTTTTCAATACATGTTATTTGATGCCCAATTTTTCTTGATATTTTTTTTCTTAGGGACCTACTCTTAAAATTCAAATTTTTTCAACACTTGTTATTTAGGCTCCAATTTTTTCAATACTTGTTATTTAGGGTCTAATATTTTCAACACTTGTTATTAGAGACATACTCTTAAAATTAAAATTTTCAATATTTGTTTAGGGTCTACTTTTAAAATTTATTTTAAAAAAATTATTAGGGGACTACTATTAAAATTTATTTTTTTTAAAAATTATTTTTACGGGCCTAATTTTTTTAGTTCGCCCAGGGCCTCTAAAATCTCAGAACCGGCTCTGTTACCAGTCACTTATGGTCGAGAACGAGTACAATATTTTATATTAGGGGTGTAAAATGTTAGGGAGTTAAATTAGATATTTAGGAGGTACGAAATTACAAAGTTTTCGGAGGAGCGAACTTAGACCATCAATAAAAAAAATACAAAGAAAAAATATATATTTATATATATATAATACATATTCTATATAAAGAGTTTGAATTTTTCTAGAGAATGCGACTGCCCCCTCCAACATCTTTCTTGGTTCATCCAGTGACGAAGCTAAGTGATCGCTTCTCCTCACCCCCGAAGAATTTTTCCCCAGCTTTGTCTTTCTATAAATTTCTTTACAAATTGTTTATTTTGAGTCCCAAACCTCAAATCTACTCAATTGAGATGCCTCCATTTTGAGCCATAAAAAACAAGTAAACGAAATAATAATTTGGTTATAATATTAGATAAAAACTTTTTCTTTTTTTTAAAAAAAAATTACTGCTTAAATAGTTAGAGTTTAATTTTTTTAATAGTTAGTATTAGGGGTCTATTTTTTTCAATACTTGTTATTTGGGGCCCAAAATTTTTTTAATACTTGTTATTAGAGGCTCAATCCCCCCCCAATATTTGTTATTATGGGGTTACTCTTAAAATTCTTTTTTTCTTAATATTTATTATTTGAGGCCCAATTGTTCTTGATATTTATTATTAAGGACATACTATTCAAATTCATTTTTTCAATACTTGTTATTTGGGTCTAATTTTTTCAATACTTGCTACTAGAGGCTCAATTTTCTCAATATTTTGTTATTATGAGCTACTCTTAAAATTCATTTTTTTCAATATTTGTTATTAAGGACCAATTTTTTCAATACATGTTATTTGATCCCTAATTTTTCTTGATATTTTTTCTTAGGGACCTACTCTTAAAATTCAATTTTTTTCAACACTTGTTATTTAGGCTCCAATTTTTTCAATACTTGTTATTTAGGGTCTAATTTTTTCAATACTTGTTATTATAGATTCATTTTCCCCCAACACTTGTTATTAGAGACATACTCTTAAATTAAAAAAAATTCAATATTTGTTTAGGGCCTAATTTTAAAATTTATTTAAAAAAAATATTAGGGGCCTAATTTTTTTAATTCGTCCAGGGCCTCTAAAATCTCAGAACCGGCTCTGTTACCAGTCACTTATGGTCGGAAACGAGTGCAAGATTTTATGCTAGGGGTGTAAAATGTTAGGGAGTTAAATTAGAAATTTAGGAGGTGCGAAATTACAAAATTTTCGGAGGAGCAAACTTAGACCATCAATAAAAAAATACAAAGAATATATATATATATATATATATATATATATTCTATATAAGAGTTTAATTTTTTTAGAGAATGTGACTGCCGCCTCCAACATCCTTCTCGGTTCATCCAGTGACGAAGCTAAGTGATTGTCTCTCTCCACCCCCGAAGATTTTTTTC
The DNA here is from genome assembly GCA_030270665.1 of Hibiscus trionum. NCBI lineage: Eukaryota > Viridiplantae > Streptophyta > Magnoliopsida > Malvales > Malvaceae > Hibiscus > Hibiscus trionum. Next base: position 1,252,540 of record BSYR01000058.1, read on the forward strand.
CAGCTTTGTCTTTCTATAAATTTCTTTACAAATTATTTATTTTTGAGTTCTCCGACACTCAAATATTAATGTTTTGCCTCCCCAAATCTCAAATCCCGTTTATAACGACGTATACTCAATTGACTATGATATATTTTGGTCCATACCCTGCATGCATGGCTGGAGTGAACCCCAACCATGACCTAGATCTCGACAGCTCATCGGCATTTCAGTTTCATTAACAATAAAAGTCAACGTTTTAGCCACCATTATTTGACCGATTCCAGCGTTGACATTAAAAAGAATCAGCGTTGGGAAGGCAACAGTTTCTTCTGGTATTACGAGGCTCTTGTGATTCAGTCCTCAAGTCAACGGCTAACAGGGAGATGATGATTCATTGGGAGCTGTGCTTCTGTTTGACTTTTTACTTCAACTTTTATTTCTGTGTCGGAAAAAAAACACAGCAGTTTGACTTTGAGTTGATTGCATGATAGTTAAGACATGGTTCTGGCTCGAAACACATATTTAGATTAAAGTTGGTTATCTTATTTATTTTTGTTTTCTCGTATTCTCTTAAATTATTTTTATTTTTCGTATTACTTTAGGTTACGTTAAACTCATTAGAAGCATTTACTTTTTTTCTCCTAAAATCATCTTCTCCCCTTTAAATAAACTTAGAATTAGAATTTAGATTTGTAAAAAAAAATGACAGTTATAACGTGAAGTTTGCATGTTCTAGCTCTAAACCCTTTGTGAAGAATGCTCAAATGAGTAAAAGGAAGAAGATATGATGAGTAAAGACTCAGTTATAATGATCATGCATTTAAAAAAATGACAGTTATAACGTAAAGTTTGCATGTCCTAAGGGCTGTCAATAACCCATATTTTAATTGTATGTTATATAATTTATTATCAAGCAAAAAATAAGTTACAATCATATATAAAAGGTATAATGTCAAAAAATACCTTTAACGTTTGACTGAATTATCACTTTAGCCCTTAATTTTTTGAAGTTATTTAGTCTTCAATGTTTTATTTTAGGTTAAAATATCTCATATGTGAATGAAAATTGGTAGTCAACTGATGATAATCAACTTGCAATGACTTGACAGATTGACACGTCAGAAGAAAAAATATTTTATATTTTATACAATTTTATAAAATTATTTTTTGATTGATATGTCATTCTGTAAAGTCAACATATGTGCCTATATGACACTGCTATCGCGACGTGCACTGCCATGTATGTTTGTCATGTTATTTCGAGTAATTTACCGTTGGTTGACTAACATTTTTCATACGTAGAGGGACCATTTTAACTCAAAATAAAACGTTAAGGGCTAAATTATTTCAAAAAAGAAGAATAAGAGCTAAAATGACAATTCAATCAAACGTTAAGGATATTTTTGACATTATGCCTATATAAAATTATAATGTAAGTATTAAAAACATTTTAAATTGTTTATGTATAAAAGAGAAAAAAAATAAATTTAATAAGATAAAAATGCATATGCTTATTTAATACTAAATTAACAATATAGTAAATATTTTTTAATCAATAATATGGCAGATCGATAACGGACTTAGGTTAGCCATGTATAAACATAGACGAGTTTGGATAAAATTTGAGATACATATTCCGGGTCGAATTTGAACAAGTATAAAATGTATTAATCCTATAAATAACTCCGACTCAAATGTAATCCGATCCATTTGAAGCATTCAGGCCTAAGGGAGAACAAAAAAATTAAGCCTCTAATTAAAATTTTAAATTACAGTTGCGGTCGCGTTTATCGCGATTGCGGACATAATGGTTGCTATTGCTGTCACTGCGAATATCGTAGTTGTGAAATTTTTTAACAACATATGCTATTGTGGACACAACGGTTGCGGATATCGCAGTTTCGGATGATGTCGCTACCGCTATATAACGGTCATTGTTGCAGTTGCGGACCATTATTTAATTATTGTCCCTAATAACAACCATTGAAAAAATTAAATTTTAAGAGTCGGTACATAATAACAAGCATTAAAAAAATTTGGGCCCTTAATAACAAGTATTGAAAAAAATTGAGCCCTTAATAACAAGTATTAGAAAAAAATGAATTTTAAGAGTATGTCCCTAATAACAAATATTGAGAAAAAATTGAGCCATTAATAACAAAAAATAGGAAAATTTTTAAATTTTAAGAGTATACCTCTAATAATAAATATTGAGAAAAAAGTGAGACCCTTAATAATAAATATTGGGACAAAATTGGACCTATAATAATATATATCGAAAAATATTAGAATCCTAATAACAAATATTAAAAAGTTAGGCCTTATAATTGATATAAAATTATTTTTTTACAAGTATAAAATTAGGGCCGGATACGACACTAGCCACGTGTTGACATGCTTTAGTGTTGGATAGGGGTGAGCAAAACTCATCTCGACCAAGAAAAATTGAATTTTTCGACTTGACTTTATGCGAAAAAACTCTATTCATAATTTCATAGATTCGACTCGACTCAAAAAAATTAAAGAAAGTTTGAAATATAAAATAGAAACTCGAATAACTCAAATTTTTTAGTAATTAGTGGATCACTTTTCAAGTTTGGGTCGAGTCCTTCAATTCGGCCTAATATGATGAAATATATGTGTATTGTATATTGTTACTGAAAGTTGTTTAAATTGGAACTAATCAGTACTATAACATTATAGGTGTTTACAATTAAATTTCAACAGAAACTCGAACAACCCAGTTTGACTTGACTCGAATTTCATAGACTTGACTCGGCTCGAAAAAATTTCAAATAAAGTTTGAGTTATAAAATAAGAATCACCAACTCGAGTGGACATGACTCGATCGAATGTTCACCTTAATGTTACATTTAATGTGTATAACTGTATCTGCAGTACTTAGCCTTTAGAGAGTAAGTAGGTATTTTTATTATACCTCAATAGGTAAGTGACTATTTTTCAAACTTCATCTAGACAATATTCAATTGGTAAGTGTGCTTTTTGAAATATTTAATATTTTAATACATCAAACCTAAATATGTAATGTCATGTAGATTTTTGAGATCTAAGCATCGATAAAAGGGTTGTTTGGTGGTAGGAAACGCGTTCAAACTTAAAATCATTTTGTACTTCTTGCCCTCTTTGAAACCCGTCGAGCTTCAACAAATTACATACAATTATTGGTTATATATAAATATTGGAAAGTTATATGACACATATTTTTAGGGATGGGCACCGGTCGGGTTTTTGGCCCACCCAGATTCGATCCGAAAATAAATATCCTAAATCCGCACCTGACTCGACCCGAACATACTCTTTAAAAAATCCGACCCGAAAATAAATATATTAAATCCGACTCCGACTCGACCTATATAAAATAAATTAATTTTAGGGACCTAATTATAAAAAAATAATTTTAAGGGACTAAATTGTAAAAAATATAATTTAAAGGACTAAATTATAAATAAAAATTCAATTTTAAGGACTTAATTATAAAAAAATATAAAGAGGGGTATTATTATAAATATCCCTAAAAAAATTATGAGAAAATTACACTATTAGTCTTGGGTCGGGTCGAATATTTTCCACCCTAAACCCGAACTCGACCCGATCCGAATTTACCCTTAACAAAACCCGACCCGAACCCGAGTTTTCAATTAAAAAATCCGACCCGATCGAGCCGGGTCGGGTTGGAACCCGTTTGGTCCAGGTAAAGTGCCCATTCCTACATATTTTATCTAGGTAATTATACCATGCACTGGCGGTGTAAACAAAATGTTTTAATAAATAGCTTAGGTTTAGAGTTTATGAGTTCAATTTAGGATTGAGAGATTTATGCTTAGGGATTTATAATTTAGGAGTCATGGTAAGAATCTATGGTTTAGAGTTTATAGAATAAATCTAAATCCTTCACATATTATCTTAAAACCTAAGTCGTAACCTCTAAGCCGTAACCTCTAAACCCTAAATTCTAACTACAACCCCTAAATTTTAAATATCTCTCCTAAACTCATGCACCATAAACCCTAAATTAAATCCATAAACCCTAAACTTAAGACACTTGCAAAAAAAATTATTTTCATTGTCACTGTATAAAATATTTTTCCTCTTATATACAATACAAAATTTAAGATTTTAACTTTTAGGGTTCAAATAGTTCGACCATGTAAACTTTTGTTTACATAATGTCTATGGAAATTTTATTCATAAATATATATGTATAGATTAATTTGTCTGAGACTTTTGATGTTCAATAATTACATAACTTGGATTATATTTAAAGTCGAATTAAATCAAATCTCTAAACAAATATAAAATTCTCTTATTGTTTCCATCCATAAAATTCTAATATAAAACCTTACTTAAAAAATATCGAACTATATATTACTATTCGACCCAACAAAAGCTTCATTTAATATTAAATAAATTATGAATTTAAATGAATAATCAAGATTTTTTTTATCTACTAGTGTACCGAAAGGCTTCAACTCATTCAAGCAAGAGTACTGGAAATATAAATAGGAAATATTAATGAAGAAAGCTTCAGAAGGCATTAATGGCGGCCAGGTGTTTGGTGCATAAAGGATCAGAAGGCGAAGAAAATGGTGGCACATGAAATTAATTTCACTCTTCTTTTGAGCTGGTTCACATTTATGCTTGAAAATGATGTGTTTTGAAGCATAGACCCGACTCGAATTACCATAGACTCGAACTAAAATCGAACCATATCAGATATAATCCGAACCGAATTGAAACTGAACGAAACCAGACTCAAAATTGTCTTACCCGAAAACAACTCGAATCGAACTCGTCCCAAAGGTCCCGTTTGCCACATCTATTCAAAACACCTCACCATTTTTGTGTTTGTTATGTTTATATTCTTCTTTCTCACCTTGTCGACCCTAAAACATCCAATTGTGAACAATTTTTTAGGTCGGTTCGGTTTTAAAAGTTAAATAAACTAAGAAAGTTTATTAAACTGATTGAATGTGTCGAAAAAAATAAATTTTCGACTTGATTTGACCCGATCCGACCCGAGACTGTTATATCATTTCCAAAACAGCCTGGGGTTGAAAGCATTCCGCAAGCTTTATTGCAAACTACACTAACCCCTAGTGACCTGCCGAGTGCTGACAAATTGAAGCTTCTTATATACTATTTTGTATTGAATGCTTCAAATTGATCGGGTTAGATTTGAGTCGGACTTATTTATAGGCTTAATACATTTTTTGCTTGTTCAAATTCGACCCGGAATATGTATCTCAAATTTTGTCCAAACTCGTCTTATTGGATGGAAATCATCTGCTTCTTTATTATGTCTATTTTGTGTCCCCACTTTAAAATAGTAAGTTTAAAGTTTAGAGTTTAAAGTTAGGGTTGTGGTTAGGGTTTAGAGAATTAGAGGTAGAGTGTGTTTTTAGGGTGTATGGTTTAAGGTTTAGGGTTTAGGATGTGAAAATTAGGGTTAGGGTTTAGAATTTAATTTTTAAGTGATTTTTAGTGTGGGGCATAGAAAGGGGTATGATTAGGAGGCAGATGACTTTTACACCGTCTTATTAGTCAATATTGGGAGCCTGCTTTTCCTCATCACTTACTTAAAGTCGGATGGAAATTCTCTGCCCTTTTTCGGTGTCTCTATTTATGCCTCACACTTAAAATTAGGTTTAGGGTTTAGGGTTTAAGGTTTAATGTTAGAGTTTAAGGAATTTAGGCTAGGTTGTATTTTTTAGGGTATAGGGTGTAGGATTTAGGATTTAAAATTTAGAGTTAAGACTTAAAATTTAATTTTTTAGTGTTGGAGCATGTATAAAAACACCGAAAAAGACAAAAAAAATTATCCCTTAAAGTCTCCCTCTATCAGTTTCTTTTATTACAAGAAATCGATACGAAATATAGAAAGTGGTGACAAAGTGCGTTTACTTTCAAGTCTCCCTCTTATAAGTTTGTAATTATGAACCTCACAAAGAATGAGAGATGTAGAATTTTCTTAGTTCAATTGGTTTAAATCATTCCATTTTCAATTTTCTTTTCCACATATGGTGGGAAAGTGCGTTTACATGAAGTCTCCCACTTTGATTTTCAGATAAATGGATTAAAAAATTTCTGTTATTTTTTAGTGTACTTTTTATGTCCCAACATTAAAAAATATTAAAAAATTAAATTTTAAGTCCTAACATTAAATTCTAAATCCTTACCCTATACCCTAAAAAATATACCTTATTCTTAAACCCTAAACCTAAACTTAATTTTTAGGTGGGCATAAATAAATAGAGGCATCCAAAAGCACACTTACCTATTGAATATTGTGTAGATGAAGTTTGAAAACAGTCACCTACCTATTGAGGTATAATAAAAATACCTACTTACTCTCTAAGGCTAAATGCAAATACAATTATACATATTAGATCCAACATTAAGGTTCAACATTCTATCGAGTCAAGTTGATGATTCCTATTTTATAACTCAAATTTTATTTAAAAAAATTTCGAGCCAAATCAAGTTGAGTTGTTTGAGTTTCTGTTCGAATTTAATTGTAAACATCTATAATGTTATAGTACTAATTAATTCCAATTTAAACGACTTTCAATGACAATATACAATGCACATATATTTCATCATATTATATAGAATTGAAGGACTCGACCCAAACTTTAAAATTAATACACTAATTACTAAAAAAAAATTAGTTATACGAGTTCTTATTTTATAACTCAAACTTTATTTAATTTTTTTGAATCGGGTAGAGTTTATGAAATTACAAATCGAATTTTTTGGTCAAGTCAAAAAATTCGATTTTCCCGAGCTGAGATAAGTTTTGTTCATCCATATACAACGCTAAAGCATGTCAACCCGTGGCTATTGACCAGGGGCGGAACACAAGAGGGACGTGTGGGGGCCACGGCCCCCTCAAATTTTGAAAAATTTAAATTTAGATCTTTGAAATTTTCAAAAAGTATCAATTTGGCCCCCACAACTTTTTTAGAAATTTAGATTAAGCTTCAAATTTTTTGAATGTTTTTAATTAAATCTTTACCATAATTATTAAAAGTTCTCATTAAGTCTCTTAAAAATTCAAAAAATTTAGTTAGACTCCAAACTTTTAGAAAAAAGTAAATTGAATCCTTCAAAATTATTGAAAATTTTAATCTAAAGCTTTAAATTTTTTAAAAAATTACGATGGCCCCCCAAACTCTATCACCAAGTTCCGCCACTGCTATTGACTTTGGAACCTTAGTATCTTAGCCCCTAGGAATCATCTTCACTAGTCATTTTTGACCAAATTAACTAATTAATAAAAGTCAATTATATGAACTCAACAAGTAATTTCAGTAAAAAAGTAGATAATATTCGTCCTAAAAAATTCATTTTTGAGCAATTTGTCTACAACGAGTGTGTTATCAAAATGTAAAAAAAATATAAAAAATATTATATTATAATCACTTTAAAACTATTAAAAAAATCACAGATATATGTAAAAAACCAAAATAATTATCGCAATGAATCGAATAATTTCAACCCTCGATTGTGTTCTTACTAATATTTCATTCAATTCAATAAAAAAAATTACATTGCAGATATGATAGTGCCTTTTTTTTCTTATATTTTCTTTGCATGCAACGCACCGTCACCGCCCTATAGCAATGCATGCCAGCCATATCGCCATTGCCTTAGTGATTAAGACCTTAATACACTAGTAGGAATTCTTCATTAATTTGTCGGCTTAATTAGTTTGAGAGTTAGAGAGTACTATTTTGATAATGAATTAACAATAAATTAATTTTACTCGATAATCTTTAGTCACTCGTATATTCATTTTTACAAAGTAAAAAATGTTTTACTTATTTTAAATATATATAATATATCTTAAATGAAGGATAAATATTCTATACACTGGCGGTGGAAACTAAAAGTTTCCACAAGCGCCTTAGTTTTAGAGTATAGAGAGTTAGTTTAGGGTATATGGTTTAGGAGTTTAGGTGTAGCGGGTTAGAATTTAGGGATAGTTGTTCTAATTTAAGGTTTAGAGTTATAATTTAGGATTTATAGGTTAAAACATAAATCCTCACCATATTACCCTAAAAACTAAACCCTAACCTATAAACCCTAAATTATAACCATAAACCTTAAATTGAAACAACTATCCCTAAATTCTAAACCCCTACACCTAAACCCCTAAACCATATACCATAAACTAACTCCCTTATACCCTAAAACTAAGGCGCTTGTGGAAACTTTTCAGTTTCCACCGCCAGTGTATAGGATATTAATCCTTAAAGGAATGCCAAACTTTTAATCATTTATATACTTGTCAACAATCTCTAAAGCAAGTGGTTAAAGTTCTCAGTTGACACACTCTCATTCTCTTAAGTTGTGGGCTCAAGGCCTATTAGGAGTAAAAATTCCCTTCCCCCTTTTCCTAGGTAGAAATTGTTAAAAAAAAAGTTACGTCACTTAAAAAGCATAAGAGAATGGAACCCAACAAGTGGTCTTGGTGAAAAAGTGAATAATATTCATCCTAAGAGACACGAATTTAATCGCTCATAGGCCTGTAAACGAACACGAAGAACTAAACAAACAAAATTTCTTGTTCGTGTTCGTTTGTTAAAGAATGTAGTTTATTCGTGTTTGTTCATGTTTGCTCGTTAAAATGATAAGCGAACGTAAACGAACACAAACGTACGAACATAAAAGGACATGCGTGAATAAATTTAAACGAACATATGTAAATAAATTTAATTTTTTTAAAAAAATATAATACTTTTGCCATTAGAAATAATAAATATAAATGGATATATGTGAGTAAATTCAAACGAACATAAACGAACGAACATAAATAAATGGGTTATCGAACGTTCACTAACGTAAATGAACAAACGAGCACTTTGTTCGTGTTCATTCACTTAATTAAACGAACATAAAATCTTGTTCATGTTCGCTCGTTTAATAAATAAATGAACTTTTCGCCGAACAGTTCGCTGAACGTTTAGTTCGTGTGTATTGTCAAAGAACTAAGAATATGTATGAACATATATTACTTGTAATCACATTTAAACTATTAAAAAACTTAAAGAGAATGGATTGATTTTTATTTTATTATATTATTTATTACACTTTACATAAACGATTAAAAGTTTGGTATTCATTTAAGATATCCATTAATATTTTTTTTGGGTAAAATACAAAAATAATGACTCAACTTTTGCCTCTCTCCTATTTTACTCATTCATCTTTAAATTAAGTCGATTTAATGACTCAACTTTTAACATTGGGTTTTTATCATCACCCAACCGTTATATTATGGATGCCGTTAATGATGTGGCATTTTTTTATTGATTTGGCCGTCACGTAAGCACACACACGTGTTAAAATACCAAACCAAAACGACATATTTTTATCCCGTTTAACCTAAACGCATAGTTTAGAGGTTTAGTTCTTCCATATCACTAACTTCTTTCCTCCCTTTCTCGCCGCCGCAGCGAGCCAGGTTCAGAAGAGCCGCCACTGCGTTTTCCCTTGTTCTTTCACTGGCTCCAGTCCCTTCATCCAACAAATCACCCAAAACCTTGATCCCACCCGCCTTCCTCATCGCTTCTTCACTCTCTTCACATCCCGCAATCTGCGCCAGCACCGTCGTGGCGTCTTCCACGATCCCCGTCCTCGCATCCCTGACGATCAACGCCACCAAAGCGGGAACCGCACCGAGACCCACCAAACTGGCCCGATTCAACGGAAGGAGAAGGTGAATTACTGAGAGCGTAGGATAACGCGTCGAGGAAGCCGCGAGTGGACATGAGAGAAGTGCGCGAAGTAATGGAGAGATTCAACAGAGTGGAAGCGTTGTTTTCATGAATGGTTGGAGAAGAACCATAAAGCGTTTCGGAGATGTAAGGAACGGCTCCGGCATCGGCAATTAAGGGTCGGCTTTCGGGATCATGTTTGGAGATTAGGCGTAACTCGCACAGAGCTTCGGTTCGGGTTTGTTCGGTAACTGAGCTGAGTTTGGCTACCAGATTCCGAGCGGTTCGGCGTTTAACTTCCATTGATTTGGGTTTGGTCGTGGTAATGTCGTTTTGGTTTGGTTTTTTAACACGTGTGTGCTTACGTGGCGGCCAAATCAATAAAAATGCCACATCATTAACGGCATCCATAATATAATGGTTGGGTGATGATAAAAACCCAATGTTAAAAGTTGAGTCATTAAATAGACTCAATTTAAAGATGAGTGAGTAAAATAGGAGAGAGGCAAAAGTTGAGTCATTATTTTTGTATTTTACCCTTTTTTTTTGCAATGAATTGAATTTTTCTAATATTACCCTAAATAATTTTAGTAAAATAAATATCTTGATGTAAAATAAAAAAGTGTTATACATGCAATACTCTATTCCATGTGTTAATAATTTAAGGATTAATATCATATACATTGGCGGTGGAAACTGAAAGTTTCCACAAGCGCCTTAGTTTTAGGGTATAAGGAGTTAGTTTAGGGTATATGATTTAGGGGTTTAGGGGTAAGGGTTAGAATTTAGGGATAGTTGTTTTAATTTAAGGTTTAGGGTTATAATTTAGGGTTTATAGGTTAGGGTTTAGTTTTTAGGGTAATATGGTAAGGATTTAGGTTTTAACCTATAAACCCTAAATTATAACCCTAAACCTTAAATTGAAACAACTATCCCTAAATTCTAACCCCTACACCTAAACCCTTAAACCTTAAACCTTATACCCTAAACTAACTCTCTATACCCTAAAACTAAGGCGCTTGTGGAAACTTTCAGTTTCCACCGCCTGTGAATAGAATATTTATCCATAATTTAAACAATAGTTATATTTTTGATACAATAGAATGAATTTTAAATTCTCAATACTACTAGGGGTGAGAATTAAGTGGGGAGTATTTGAAAATCGTGGGAATTGGAACCGACAGGATGATGAATAACAAAAATCTTCACCCACGATGACAGGGGCAGGGAAAGTTTTATTACCGAAGTTCAAATGGGTAGAGAACGAAGAAATTTTTTTAGGTTTAACCACCGGTATTAAATTTATTGGCTAATTAATTCAGATCAAGTTTTGTAAGAACTGATTATGAGAGTGATATTTTCACCAATTTTCTTCTTTTATAATGTTAAAATTCGAACGCTTGAACTTATTTAAAAGACCTAATAATTCATCCCCTTAGTTGAACGGATCGTTGGGGAAGGAGAGAAGAATTTTGTAACAATTGTTTCTTCATGCCGGAGATTCAACCACCAACTACCTTTTCTTTATTCTTTGGCCTACAAACCATGTTAAATCAGACCGTAAATTCATTGATCCCGCACTTGTTTGTGTGCTTCTCTCTCTCACTGTCTCACACTCCTCCATTTCTTCACTCAAAGCTTTCTGGGTTTTAAGGTCAAGAAAATGTCGACCATGGTGGAATAACTAAAACACCATCCACCCGTTTTCAGACAACTTATATAAAGAGGCATTAGATCATAGTTTTTGTCTCTAGAAGGAAAAAAAAAAACAAATCTTTGTCCTTTCTTGTCTCAAATGGGGTTGTCTGAAATGGATGTAATGTGTAAAACCAGAACTGTTTTGACGTTAATTGGAGGAGTTTTGAATGTGGCTGTTAGCTTCGTTGTCTTTTGTTTCCTCGACCTGGTTGATTTGGTTCTATGTTTTGTTTACAAAGTCCTTGATTTCTGCATTGAATCTGAATGGAAGAAGCCTGGTTCTTGCTCTGAAGAGGCCATCAACGGCGGCGGAGGCGGCGGCAAGATCATTGTCTCGGAGCGAGGGGAGACCGAGTCCGAGGTTGTTTGTCTCAGTTCAAGCAGGTTGCAGTTGGAGGAAATTTCAGACACCCTTTATTCACGCCCTTCGTTTGTCACCGAAATCTCGAAACTTGCCGTTAACGAGCTCAAGAAGCTCACGTTCGACGCCGATATCGTACAATTAATCGACAAGGCGAAGAAAGGAACGGCGAGATCAACGATCACCGTCAACTCCACCATTGTTAAAATGCTCCGGGGAAGGATGATCGGGCAGCATTTGTACCCCATTACTCGTTGGTCCGACTGTGATTGTCATTTTTGCAATTCTTGGACCTACTCCACCAAAGACACCCTCTTTGTTAAAGTCGAGAGCCCTAAAGGTACTCGACTTTTTACAGAGTGTTACAGGTTGACGGGTCGAATTAAAAATTCGACCCGTCAACCGTTGATCTAATCAAACGTTACTCAATTAACTGTGATTTGATTTTGTGATATCAGATAAAGCAAGGGAAGATGTGTTATTCATCCACGGCTTCGTTTCATCATCAGCATTTTGGACCGAAACTTTGTTCCCCAATTTTTCAACCAAAGCGAAGTCGACGTACAGGTTCTTAGCGGTTGATTTGCTCGGTTTCGCTCGAAGCCCTAAGCCGAACAATTCGCTTTACACGTTACGGGAACATGTCGAAATGATCGAAACATCCGTGCTCGAAGCTTACGGAGTCGAATCTTTCCACATCGTGGCACATTCATTAGGCTGCATTTTAGCCCTCGCCATCGCCGTTAAACACCCGGGATCCGTCAAGTCCCTCACCTTACTTGCACCGGTAAATTAATTTCCTCCGTTTATTCATTAAGTTCCTACCATTTGCAGCCATGTTGATGTCTATGAATGTGCAATGGCAGCCGTATTATCAAGTGCCTAAAGGTGAATCGGCGACTCAATATGTTATGCGACAAGTAGCGCCGCAACGGGTGTGGCCGCCGATGGCGTTTTGCGCATCCGTCGGCGGACGGTACAAGCACATAGCACGGACAGTTTCGTTGATCTTGTGCAAGAATCACCGGTTATGGGATTTTCTCTTTAAACTTATCACCAGAAACAAGTAAGTTATATTTTCGTCAAATTCTAATTTGAAACATCTCGTACGGTCGTGCCCAAAAGTACATTTAATCATTAGCTTGCCTCAAACAATTAGGACAATGGCCGTCGTAAATCTGAGATTTACTTAGTAGATATGTTACCATTAGGGTTATTATTAAACCAATTCATGAAATTTTTTTTAACACAAGTGCATGCGATATTTTCTTTTATTTTTAAATGTTACATTTAACATATGGATTAATATCCTATATACTGGCGGTGGAAACTGAAAGTTTCCACAAACGTTTTAGTTTTAGAGTATATAGAGTTAGTTTAGGGTTTAGGGTTTAGGGGTTTAGGTGCAGGGGTTTAGAATTTAGGGATAGTTGTTTTAATTTAAGGTTTAAGATTATAATTTAGGGTTTATAGGTTAGGGTTTATTTTTTAGGGTAATATGGTGAGGATTTAGGTTTTAACCTATAAACCCTAAATTATAACAAAGAACCTTAAATTGAAACAACTATCCCTAAATTCTAACCCCCTACACCTAAATCCCTAAACCCTATACCCTAAACTAACTTCTTATACCCTAAAACTAAGGCACTGGTAAAAATTTTCAGTTTTCACCGCCTGTGTATACAATATTTATCCTTTAACATATATGTGATTTAAATGTTTAATATGCATTTTTTCTTTATTTTTATAATTATAACGTAACCCTAAATCCTATTCAAGTTGCTCTAGCTTCAACCAAAACATGAAAAATAACATGAAAACTCATAAATTTTACCCACCTAACTACACTTATCCCAGCACAGCTGCCCTACAAGTGGTGGAGCATTGGCCACAAAATAAATCTCACCGTCCAAGGAAATTTGGTAGATTAGTCCATTTCAACCTTGTACTTTACTTTGGGCACTTGCTCAAAATGGTCTCATTTTCGAAGAAATTATTAGATAGATTCGGCTCAGCTAATAAGGTCTATCTATCTCACAATAATTTCTAAATAATCACTCGCCCTTTATTTACATGTAGAAAGAGGTGAAGATTCACCTTGAAAAAAATGAGATAGATCTTATTTGCTGGGATCACGGATGACGTGGTGAGCCGAATCCATCTAATAATTTTTCTATTTTTGGGTGTTCAAGTTTATCGAGTTTGAGTAATAAGAAATTCGAGTTCGGGCTCAAAGCTTGTTAGAGTTAAATTGAAATTTATTTTCTAAATTCAAGTTCAATTCGAGATTAAAAAAAATCGAGCGTACTCATTAATGAATGAATCGAATTCGAGTAACTTATAAATAAAATTTAGCTCGAAATAAAGTCACAAGTGATGGAGATAGATGTTTAATGCAAGAAACGAATTTGGTGCATTTCATTTATTAGGGTTTCTGCCACCCCATTCTCTACTCATCAAAATTCATTAATTTATGTCACTGAATCAACATCTACCATCTCCCTTGGTTTTTAATGCAATTTTTATTACAACTGTTTATTAATGTTGTTTTTGCTGCCAGGATCAGGACTTACTTGCTGGAAGGGTTCATCCGACACACCCATGTCGCCTCCTGGCATACTCTCCACAACATTATTTTCGGCACCGCCGGCAAGCTCGACCGTTACTTGGACGTCGTCCGAGACCGGCTAAACTGCGACGTCAACGTGTTCCACGGAAAAGATGACGAGGTTATCCCGCTCGAATGTAGCTACAGTGTTCAGAGGAGAATCCCTCGTGCTCGGGTTAAGGTTGTCGAAAACAAAGATCACATTACGATCGTCGTCGGTAGACAAAAGGTATTTGCTAGGGAACTTGAGGAGATTTGGAATAAAACAACAAGAAGTTGATTTATAAAAGAAGGAAAAAAAACAGTGAATTCACCATGTTTGATTAAGTGTATTATATGGATATATGTCGATATCTTAGGCCATCTGAGTTGCTTAATTACTTGTAATCATATACAAGTTTTATAAATAAATATACAAGTTTTGTTCAAAATTTAAATTACTTCATTTAAGTATTTTTTAAATTTTATAAATAAATAATTTTAATGTATTCAAAATTCGGCATAAATGATTTAAATGAGCACTCTATTAAATTTTATAAATAAATAATTTCAATTTATTTAAATAATAAGGAGATTACAAGCATTGTGTTAATTTGACATACAAAGAAAAACTAAAGACTCTTATCATAAAGAATTTATCATAATTATATAACGCTGTTTTCTCTTTTCTTTTCTTTTTTTTTTTTGTTATTTTTCAGGTTTCAGACTTTTGCATTAATTAATTCGAATCGACCTACATTATAAATTTAATTTTGGTAAATGAATTTCTCAACAGAGAGTTTATAATAAACGAAGGAATTATAATAAACGAAGGGTTTTGCCATACACAGCCTTGAAGATTGTGTTTAAAATCTATTAAATTCCTACAATTAGTAGATATAATTAATACTCAATAAAAATATTATTTCATTAAATTCATGACATTTGAATACCACATGTAATCTAATGGATGAAAATTCTCTACCCCTTTCCGGTGCTCCTACTTATGCTTTCACACTTAAAATTAGGTTTAGGTTTTAGGATTTTAGCTTATGGGTTAGGGTTAGGGTTTAGAAAATTTAGGGTATGGTGTATATTTTAAGGTATAGGGTGTATGGCTTAGGATTTAGAATTTAGGGTTAGGGCTTGAAATTTAATTTTGTTGTATTTTTTAGTGTTGGGGCATAAATAGGGGCACCGAAAGGGGCAGAGGATTTTTATCCTAATCTAATCCCCACCCCATAAACCTTAAACACTAAACTACAGATAAAATTCGTCTGCCCTTTTTCGGTGCCCCTACATATGTCCCAACACTAAAAAACACTACAAAATTAAATTCTAAGCTCTAACCCTAAATTCTAAATCCTAAACCCTAAACCATATACCTTAAAAATACACCCTACCCTAAATTCCCTAAACCCTAACCACAACCCCTAACCTAAAACTCTAAACCCTAAAGTTAATTTTGAGCGTGGGGCATATGTAGGGGCACCGAAAAAAGTAAGAGGATTTCCATCCCTAAACTACACCCCATAAAGCTTAAACACTAAACCACACACTATAAACCACACACTATAAACCATAAACCTTAAACTCTAAACCTCAATACATATACACTAAACCTTGCCCCATAAACCCTAAACTCTAAACCACGCTATATAAACCCTAAACTTAAAATCACACCACATAAACTCTAAACCCCACCCCATAAACCTTAAACCATAAACATAACCCTTAATGTTGCGTATAGCAAAACTCTTAATTATATCTATAATTAATTATATATTAATAAATTCCATTTAAAAAATAACATTAATAAAAATTTAATATATTTCAAGCATAGTCCTTATGACTGCGTATAACAAAACCCTAGAAGAATGAAAAGAAATCAATATGGGAGTTTTTATTCATTTGGATCATTAACTATGTAAAGTCCAATCACATTATACTTTTCTCTCTAAAAGTTTTTCTTAGTGAGATCGTGATGCCGTGATTTTTTTTAGTGAGAGCACCTGCAGTGAGGAGATTAGTCACGGCTATCGGCGGTGGATACTTTGGATCAAATAAAAAAATGAGTTTGAAAGACTAAAACCTACCTTGAGATACAAGTATTCATACCATTTCGTGAATTGTTGTTTTATAAACAAAACCATGAGTTCGAAGACAAGGTTGGTTGGAATCTGAGAGCTTAAATGTTCATAGTAATCCGAAGTCCGAACCCGTTAAATATCGTTTTCGGTTACGGGTAAAACCAAGCTACATAAGTCGTGTTACAAGGTGGATCAACATTGCACATAAAAGCAAATATGGTTCCTTGGGGCACAATTTTCGGCCACAGTACCAACAGCTACAAATATGGTAAAGAATCGGCTACGCTATTCATCGAACTTAATCAATGTATAATTTTGCTTGTTATATGTGTGCGTGATGCAATCCCTTTGGACTAGCTAATGAATCGCTAGAAGATCCGGGAGTCTTTCGTGTACCTCTTTCCAAGTGCTCGAGAAAATCCATCACCACGGGATCGGTCCATGGGGCTCCTAATGGCGCCTCGGCACCTGCAACCCACCCTAAATGCCCACCTTTGGGTGTCACTATTAACAAGCAGTTCCGATTAGCCTGAGACAACAAGGTAAAACTGTCATTAGAGAAGATAACCATAGCTTAACATGAATTTGCAGCCATCTGCGTCGTGTTCGGATGTAATATGTAATGTCCCGTATGAATGACAAGAGAGGGAATAACTAGATTCAAGCCTCAATTTAGGAGTCTTTATGTAAATGGAGGTTTGTTTACATGGTTAGTTCATTCCATGAGAATGCTTAAATTCAAACCGAAAAACGAATAGCTTGGTAAACTAGAGAGCTACCGACGTACCTCGATTTCTTCCCGAGGAATTGCCCTAGCAGGTGAAATCGGATCATTTGCAGCCTGCAATAACACAGTTTTAAATATAAGTCGCACGTAAGTATGGAAATTTCCATTTCAAGCATACATTTGAAACTGAGCAAAAATGCAACTTCTAATTAAAAGATAAGCAAAATAAATGGATGACTAAACTGTAATGCATGTCATAGAAATGGACACTTAATAAAGAAGATGTTGAACACTATGGTAGTAATACGCAAGGAATCCAAGGAAACGTTTTATTGAAATCGATTCGAATATATCACCTGGATGCAGAGCAATGGTATTTGAACATGTTTTATGGAATGAAAACAGCTAGCCTTGTAGTAGTACTCATCCAACGACTTAAAACCGAACGAAACTACAAGGCAACATAGACAGATATAAGCAAAAAATGCTTCATTATAGATCCCACTCCACTTTCCTAAATGAAAACCAGAGTTAAAGAGCATACCTCGTGTTAATCCTTCATCGAAGTCCCTAACACGTTCTGCGTTTAAAGCCAAGGGAATGTTGAATTCACCCCCGATGTCTTCGAATAGGAGAATATGCCTATAGAACACAAGATTACAAGAGATTCAAGGGATACTGTGGAAACTGGGATGTCGAGTTGATAAAAGTAGAAGTCGAACAAAAAGCAGTTTATGGAGAATTACTTCTTGAATATTTCGCGGATGGATCTAGCAAGAGCTCTGTCGTAAACACGGTTAAAGCCCTTGGTGAATTCCTCAAAAGCATCGACCAAATTGAAAGGATTACACAATGAGACAGCACCGGAAAGCGGGCAAGCATGAGATTCCTGCAAGTGGAGTGCAACCAAAGGAACAAATCAAGGGAAAACATTGTTGTGATAAGATGAAGAACAGAGATTCCTATTCCAACGCAATGAACATAGCGTAAGCCGGTAGCAAAATCAGATTAAAAACAACAATTCGAGCCACATTTTCGTGTCAACTCTAAATACAAAGACAGAGCCACACAGGGGTAAAGTAAACTAACTTGAATCTTTCACCTATGTTCCTACTCTTAAGTGCCGTATACGACACAATTCGAGACATGAATATAAGATAAGATCCTCCAAGGACTCTCAAAGACCATGAAAAGAAACTTCGAAAAAGTCGAACATTCCTCATCGAACACATGCTTTCACACTAGTACAAGCATCACTACTAAATTTTACTCTGGTTGGAGTTTACTACTTCGAATATGAAGAACAAAGAAACACATTTCTACCAACAACATCAAATGTAAAGATCTAAAGCAATATATATAGGCATTTATGTTACGAACTTACGTCGCCGAGATATCGAACAAGAATGTTAGCACCAAGAGACCAACTAACAGCATACAGATTAGCTTCTGGGTATCTAGAGCTAGCATGTGCCACTACTTCACGCATGTCTCCAACAAACGAAGCTGAATAGAACTGCACACACACAGATACATACATACATACATACATACATACATATACATATATATATATATATATATATATATTATTAACAAAATCCAGTGGCCAAAATAGAAGAGCTTAAAAGGGGAAAAGGGTAAGCATTTACTTGAGGAGTGGTGACTGGACTCTCGCCACAACCGCGGCTATTGAAAACCACGGCGCGCCACCCTTTACTTCTTGCTTTAGTTATCATATATCTTGGATATGAATCCTGGCTTCCTCCGGTCAAACCCGGCTGCAAATTTCAAAGAAAAAAAGAAGTTAAAAGTGAAATTCCAAGTTTTTTTTTTGGATAAGATGATTAACTAGTATAGTGTTATAGCATTTCAAGTTATACAAGCAAAATGAGGATTGGGGCGTCGGGAGGGAGGTTGTAGTGGTCGCCGGAGACCCAGTCGAGAGCGACGGTGCCGCCGTCTTCGACACGGAGGCATTCCCGGCGTAACCTGACGTCGGGGACGTTGCGGAAGAAGGAGGCGAAGATGGTCTCGACGTGTCGGTTCCAAGCGATGAGGGGGAAAGGGTGGTAGGGTTGGCGGAGGGTGGAGTGGAGAGGTGGGAGGAAGCGGTCGCGAGCTCCGCCTATGACCTCCAGGGAAGGGTGGTGATCGGGGGAGGGTGTGCTGCTGGTTGTGGTGGAGGGAGTGGCGACGTGGCAGGCGGTGATTGGGTGATATCTGTGGAGGGAAAGGGATATGGGGAATGTGGAGCCCAAAGAGAGTTTGGCCATGTGGGCGGTGTTGAAGGAGAGTGAAGTGAACATTCAATCTTCCCGAGACAGACAAGGCCAGAACTAAAAGTGTGTGTGTATATATATATATATATATATATAACTAATTTTACCCGAACAAACTAATTGAGTTATAATTAAGAGTTTATGGTTTAGAATTTTATGGTTAGAGTTTAAATTTTACGTGGTAGAATCTGTTTATATTATTTCTTAACCCTTTGACAACGTATACACGCCTTGCGCATACAGACGCTCAAACCCGAGTCTCATATAATGAACATTATCTTTTTTTCACTGGAACTGCTTGTTGGATTCTACACATATTGTGTATCAAACCATAACTCATTACTTATAGGGATGTAAACCAAATGTTCAGCAAACTGTTTGACCGGAAGTTCGTTTATATTTATTTATTTATTAAACGAACGAACGAACATGAAAGGATTTTATGTCCGTTTAATTAAGAAGGAACGCGAACAAAGAGCTCGTTCGATCATTTACGTTCGTAAACATTCGATAACCCGTTCATTTATGTTTGTCCGTTTTATGTCCGTTTAAATTTATTCACATATATCCATTTATATTTATTATTTTTCATAACAAAAATATTATATTTTTAAAAAATAAATTTATTCACACATGTTCCTTCGTTTATGTTTGTTTAAATTTATTCACATGTGTCCTTTTATGTTCGTTCGTTTATCATTTAAATAAACGAACGAACATGAACAAGCTACATTCCTTAACGAACACGAACAATAAATTATGTTCGTTTAGTTGTTCGTGCTCGTTCATTTGTTCAGTTAAAATTAAACAAACGAATATAAACATATCCCGTTCGTGTTCATTCGGTTCGTTTTACTATGGTTAATATGATAAATCATATTCACCGAAAGATGCATCAAATATATTACTTAATTTTCGGTTACAAAAATCAATTTAAAATATTTCTGTTATTTCAAAAACCTTTTTATTTATTAAAAAATCGTATTAAATCTAATGTGTTTTAACCAGAACTTTTCAATTTCTTTTTCCTTTTTTGGTAATATAGAGCTTTCTATTTCTAGCTAGCTGCCACTAGAAAATACAAACTATATAATTGCACTAGATAAAGCTTTTTTTAAATAATAAAAATAATAATAATAAAAGAAAACAAATAAAACTAACATCACATGATTCATATCATAGTTTGGACCAATGCACCCCCTTGAAAGAAAAAAAATAGAATTTTGACTCGAATATTATAGTAGATTTTTTATTTTAAATGTATGGCACAACCGACTTTAATTCTCACAATATTATACTTTTTACGGTACATGTAAAGTTCAATTCAACTGAACTCGACTATGAACAACATTTTCCCTAAAAAGTACTAAAAATTGCTTGAAGTCAGATTCTCTTGCACTCATCTTTAGGGGTATTTTTAAAATTTATTGTTTAAAATTAAATTCAGCTGAATCCGACTTTACCCGTAAAAAATACAATATTGTGAAATTAAAGTCAATTGTGCCATAAATTTAAAATAAAAAATCTACTTCAATATTTGAGTCAAAACTAAAAAAAAAACATTAAAAATTGCAATAATAAATATAATTTTTCTTTATTTGTTCAATAACCAGTGTTGATAAAAACCCAAGCTAAAAATCCCATAAAATCACTGTTTTTCATTCTTGGCTTTTTTGTCCTCCAAATATTTCTTCTCCTCCTCCTCCGTCATAAACGCCGTCACCGGAAACGACTTCCCAATCCCCATCGGAGTTTTGAAGTACATCTTGTCGCCGGTGGCGTCGTCGATGCTCATCTCGGATATCGGCACCCATATAAAAACCTGTTTGCTCTTAACCCCGGTCATCTTCTTCATCTTGAACTTCTCCACGTATGCAGTGACCTCCGTCGCGTAACTCACCTTTGTATTCGTTCCGGCGAAGAAATGCTCGTACGGCGCCTTTTGTTTCATCCAGACAAACCCCGTTTCCCGGACTCGTCCGCATTCTTCGAGGTCTTTCAATGGAAGCACGCCTTTAGGGAACCCCAGTTCTTGCAGGAGGTCGACGGAGTGGCGGTAGCAGTCTTCGGCTCCGTAGACGATCTCCGCCCCGGCTCGCTGCTCGACTTCCTTGGTGGCGGTGGTGCTGCTGGCCATTTCGGAGGTTAAGTTAGAAGTGTTTGTGATGTTTGATTTTGAGGAAATGAATGGGTATTGGCTACGGTGGTATGGGACTTGAGGATTGTATATATATATGAAATACGACGGAGGAGGAGGAAGTTAGGTAGGTGGTTGGGTGGAGGTTGAGCTGATTACTGGTTTTGTCCATGGAGTAGTTCAACTACTAAACGACTGCTTTTTTAGGCTGATTATAGACGGATGATAATTTTCTGTAACTTTTCGGTGCTCGTAAATATGTCTCACGCTCAAAATTAATTTTAGGGTTTAGAGTTTAAAGTTTTAAGTTAAGAGTTGTGGTTAGGGTTTAGAGAATTTAGGGCATGATGTATTTTTTAGGATATAGAGTGTAGGGTTTAGGATTTATAACTTAGGGTTAGGGCTTAGAATTTAATTTTGTAGTGTTCTTTTAGTGTTGGGGCATAGGTAGGGGCACTGAAAAGGGGCAGACGA
Organism: Hibiscus trionum; assembly: GCA_030270665.1. Lineage (NCBI taxonomy): Eukaryota > Viridiplantae > Streptophyta > Magnoliopsida > Malvales > Malvaceae > Hibiscus > Hibiscus trionum. The sequence goes on from BSYR01000058.1 coordinate 1,274,618, forward strand.
ATTTTATCCGATTATAGACGGATGAAAATACTGTGCAACTCTTTGGTGTCCCTACTTATGCCTCACGCTCAAATTTAGGTTTAAAGTTTAGAGTTTAGGGTTTATGGTTAGGGTTTAAGAAATTTAGGATATGGTGTATTTTTTAGTATATAGGGTGTAGGATTTAAGATTTAGAATTTAGAGGCATAAGTAGGGGCACCGAAAAATAACAGATGATTTTTATCCATTATAGATCCCGTTTGAGTTAATTAATTAACAAATTTTGATATAATTATTCTATTTATAATATCATAATTCGAACTCTTGATTTTATTTAAGAGATTTAGCGTTTATCCTTTTAGAGCAACTGGTTGCAAACTTTTAGAAAGATACACAATGTAAAACTTTAAATTACACCCGGTGGCAGATTCAAAATTTTAAGTTAAAAGTACAAACTTTTAAGAAGTCAAAGTTATAATTAAAATTAAATCATCAATAGAAAACACAAAAAAAAATATATAAACAATATGAAAATTTGATATTTCTTGGATGTTACAGCTCGAGCACTCTCTCAATGCATTCGAATAATTACATTAATCTTAAATCATTAGATGGCTGCAAATTGATGATTGAGATTAAAATTTTAGATTGAAAAAAATAGATAATAAATTGTATAATTTAATTTTAGTAAAACTTACTTTTTCTCATGTATATTAAAATTGCGAATATCAATTGAGCGAAACAGATGCGAAGGGTGCTTTTCGTATATTCATTCCCATCAATAATTTGCAATTCCATTCTTGGCTCACGACTTGTTGCGGGTACAAAATCTAAAATTATCATCGCCATGCGACCTGCAAAACTAGAACCATCCTCACCCCACCACCCATGTGGGTTCTAAGACCACCTAATCCCTGCGACACCACTCTTGCAATCCACTTCAAATAATTTATTTATAAATAACAATTGAATAAATATAAACTATTTTTTATAAAGTATGAAATATATATCCTCCGAACTCCCACCGCATATGTGATATTATTTCAACGGTTATTATTTTAAAAATAATTATAAATTATCGCAACTCTTTAAATAGGTGATATCGATAAACTGTAACTCCGTGAATATTATTTTTTTAAAAAAATATATGAGTGAGTGTAAATTGAGTATTGTTAAAATTAAATTATTTAAAATGTTTTGTAAATATAATTATTAAAATTATTACGTATATTGACATGTGGGGATGAAGCGGAACGAGGATGAGGTGGGTACAAGGTTGTATATAGAGTGAATATAGGCAAAATTAGGAAAACTGGGCTGAGCTAAAAGGCTCAAAAGTTGGCCCAACAAATGAAATCTGAAAATTTGCCATCTGCCTTGACGAACACTTTGGCTACATTTACTGCGTTTTAATCAAAAGCTTTCAAATTGAATATAGAAATAGTAATCATGAATAAATAATCAATCATAATCATCCAAAAATTCACAGATAAAGAAAACAGGCCCAAGCGGCTCTCTCCGTTTGTTGATGGTTAGTGCTTTCCTCCGCGTTGCCTACCGGAACAAGAAGAAGAATAACGAACCGGAGAAAAGACGAGATTCGAGTCGGTATATGAGCAGCTTAGGCTTAACCGTCGGTTTACCGTACATCGCGTTTTTCATGCTGTTTCTCTCATCCGACGACGGCATTGCAGGTTTTAAGAAATGGATCTTATTCGCGGAAGCTAGCACCGCCGGCGGTGGCGTCGGCGACTCTGTGGTTTCGCCTTCTGGCGTAGCCATCGCCGTCACTGCCATGGCCGGTATCGTCCTCGCCGTCACCATCGTTTATTCTCGAAGGTAAGGAAAAACGAATCAAGTATTTCTTCTCGAAAACTATAGCTTCATTCACGTTTTAAATCGCGTCCGTGTTTTGGCAGCTTAGATTAATTGTTTATTGTTAATTAGGTGAATTGGATATATTTGGCATGGTTACGGATTGTTGAATTTTCTTATATTTCTACTTATCTTGTTACCTTCGCTACGATTTTAGATTCTAATTTTACCTCCATTTTCCCTCTTAATTTTCATTCTATCGTTCTTAGATCCTCATCTGTACGTAATCGAATAAATTTAATCAATGTCATGATCCTTAAGTTGGTAATAGGAGATCGATTCCTATCTCATATTTTCTTCCTCTCTCTGGAGGTTCTGAATGTGGTTATTATTTGAAGGTTTTAACTATTCAGTTCTGATGTTGATCATGCTGGTCTGCTGTCATAATTCTTCTCACATTTCAGTAGCACTGAGAAAAATTCGAAATAGCCATTGGAATTCTCATTTAGAGTGTAATATTAGGCATGATTTGTATGTTAATAATGCTTCATCATAGCTATTCATTAGGATATTTAATTGTTGCCGCTGAGTCGTGATTGTTGCTTGTTCTCATCTTTGTTTGCAACAGTTACAGTCTTACAGATCTTCTTATTGATTGCAACACTTGCAATCAATACTATTTGCAGAATACTTGAGGTTTTCTGCTTACCTTTCTACTTCTAGTCTCATCTATGTATCTTTTCAGCTGTTAGCATTACTCAGTTGGGTGTTTCATAAGTTTCGTTCCATGCGATGCATTACTATTCTACAAGTGTATGGACTTGTATATTGTATTTCATAAATCATGCACTAACAAAAATGAATACCTGTTATTTTTTTATTTTATCCAAAATGATAAGAATTGCTATTCATATTCATTGCCTGTTAAATTTCTTTAACTTCTTTTTTCCAGTTATGATAATCTTGATAAAAAATTCATAATTTTGTTTATTTCTTTAGAGGTAGCCTAAAATCTCCCTGGTCCCTTAGAGGAAAAAATCATGCGCTTCAACCTAAACAATGGAAAAGTTTATTCACAAAGGATGGTAAACTTAATGATGGTGGTGTCAAGTTTCTGAAGAAAGTTCGAAGTGGAGTATGTTATTATATTGCTCCAGACTTATTTGCCTTCTCCTTTATCAGGTTTAGTCTGTTTTAGGGATATGTTGTTTGAGATATCATTCTTTTCATCTTGAATGCAGGGTGTTGATCCAAGTATCAGAGCAGAGGTATGGCCGTTCCTCCTTGGAGTGTAAGATCCATATACTTTTTTACTCTTCATCTATCACTTTATACTTTGCCTCAAATGGACCATTCTGCTTCTTGTAACTCTTAAACCTCTAGGATAGATTGTTCTTTCTGGATTACTGGCTAGTGGCCTGATTCCTGTTTCTAATGAATCATTGTTTCATCGTCCCATCATATCTTGGCACTTTATGGACTTTTCATCATCCCAATGATTCTTCTCTGGATAGGTCTTGGTTAAATAATTTTATTTGAATGGTGCGTTGTTAGTTACTTTGGAAGTGAGAGAAGGGAAAATGGTGCGTTGAATGTATTTATTTGAATTCTGCTCAAAGGATCCATTTTAGGCTCTTCTTTCTCTTGCTGCTCGAGTTTTTCTTCATTTGTAATTTTTTCATATTAATTATTTATCTGGAAAACAGTTTAGATGTGGATCATAACTGACTGGTTACACCAGGTTAGCAACTAACTGTGATGTCTGCATGCTTAACAGATATGACATCAACAGTTCGAAGGAAGAAAGAGAATCCGTTAGAAGTCGGAAAAGGTGCAATCATTTTCATTGTTGTGCTTCCTCAAAATACAGCCTATTCTTTCTTACTGTTATCTTCTTCCTTTTTGCTTATTTTTCAATATTTTTTCTCCTTTTTAGATTTTTATTTGTCTACTTCTTTCTGATACAGGAAAGAGTTTGAAAGTTTGCGGAAACGGTGTCGCCAACTTCTTAAACTTATCGACTTTGAGGATAGCTGTAAGGCGAAGGAAACTACTGGGAACAACCGCAATGAAGACAGTGAGGATTTGGGTCAAGTTGTTGATTCTCCAGGCTTAGAGGATGTTGTTAGTGGTAGAAGGTCCAATTCCACTGATGGTGGAAGCCCTGAGGTTGATGATTCTGATCACCCTCTGTGTGATCAAAGTCGTCAAACCCTTCAATATTCTGACTCAGTTTTGGAGGAAGATACTGATAAGAGTGCAATTACTGGTAAGAGGGAATCCTCTGATTCCGACTCCTCCGAAGAACTTGAAAACACACCCCTCTTTGCCTTAGAGAGAACTGAGGAAAATAGTATCGGTGATGAGAATGATAATTCCGCTGCTTCCCAGATAAAAGGCAAGTCCAAATCCCCCACAGATGAAGATTTTGCCACGTGGCAGAGAATCATCCGTGTTGATGCTGTGAGGGCAAATGATGAATGGATTGCTTATGCTTCAGCTCAGGCTTCAGTATCAGAAATTAAAGTACAACAGTTGGCTCAGAGTGTTGGCTTGAAGGAATATGATCACCTACAGCCATGCAGGATTTATCATGCTGCTCGGCTTGTTGTTATACTTGAGGCCTATACCCTTTATGATCCCGAGATAGGTTACTGCCAAGGAATGAGCGATCTGCTCTCTCCAATTATCTCGGTGGTAGAGGATGACTTTTTAGCTTTCTGGTGCTTTGCAGGTTTCATGAAAAAAGCTCGTCACAATTTCCGACTTGACGAAGAGGGCATTAGAAGACAGTTGAATACTGTGTCCAAGATTATCAGGTGTAAGGATATTCATTTATATAGACATCTGGAGGAGCTTCAAGCAGAGGACTGCTTCTTTGTGTATAGAATGGTTGTAGTTTTCTTCAGGAGGGAGTTAAACTTTGAGCAGACTCTTTGCCTCTGGGAAGTGGTCTGGGCAGACCAGGCAGCGATTCGTGCCGGTATTACAAAGACTGGTTGGGGGAAGAGCAAACTTAAACCTCCCCCTACAGATGATCTTTTGCTTTATGCAATTGCAGCTTGTGTTTTGCAAAGGAGGAAGCAGATCATCGAGACGTACAACAGCATGGATGAGATAATGAGAGAATGCCAAAGTATGGCCGGACAACTCGATGTCTGGAAGCTTCTGGATGATGCTCATGACTTGGTGGTCAACCTGCGCGACAAGATTTAGTACAACTCTCTGCCTTCTTTCTTTCTTTCTTTTTTGTCAATTTCCTTCACTCAATTCTTTTTTAAACTTTTCCTCAACTCTTGCAATATTTAGTCTCTGCTTGGTACGAAGGATGGAAATGAGCGAGGATGGAATTTTTTTTAATCGAATGGTTAAGCTAATTTTCCATCTTTCCTCATTTTCATCCTTCGTACCAAGCAAAGCCTCAGGGATCGGAGGTGCTTTACATTTCTGCTTGAAACAAGCGACTGATAGCCAAACTCCCTGTACCAAGTAAGTAATGAGATCATATTACTATGATGTATTGCCCGCATTTATGCTTCATTCGACAGTGATGGTGGCAACGCTGAAAAAAATCAGCAATTTAGAATGTTTAAGCTTGATTTGTAATTATCGAATGACAGAATTTTGCACCATAGTTTTCTCCTTTCGCTCCTGCTATTCGCCATTGTTGTTTTTGTTCTTGTTGCAACTCAAACCTGGTTAAAACCCTGGTAGGCTATGTTTCTTCTGCAGGAGCTTCTCTCTTTCTCTGCTTGAATTTGTCATCTTTTGAACCAGTGTATACTATAGCTGTACGAGTACATACATGTATATACATATATATATGTATATATGTATGTATGTATGTACATGTATTTGTCTGTATATTGAACTGTCCTGAAATCTTGCATTAAAAGTGCGAGCAACTGAAACAATAAGATTCGTTGAGACCCACATCCGACAAGCCCTACGACCACACCATTTCCCTTTGCCCGACAATGCCATTAATGAAAATACTGCTGCTTTCCCACAGTCACGGGCCATGTTTATTAGGGTGGGCAAAAATACCCTTGACCCGATCCGATGACCAGAACTTAAAAAATATCGGGTAATTCTCTAAAAAAATTACCCGACCTGAGAATTTTCCCGGGACACGGGCCGGGATTTTTAAGTTACCGGGTATTTGACCTGATAATATTTAATATATATTTTTTATATTTTCAATTATATTTTTATTTTAAGTTTCTTAATATTTTTATTCTAAAATTAAATTTAAATCCCTAAATTTTTTTATGTTTGTATTATATACTTTTAAGTTTAAAAATTTTTAAAAATATTTTTGTATTTAATGTGATTTTTTTTAAAAAAAATAGAATTAAAAAATAAAAAAATAGACGGTTATCCAGTACTCGATTATCCGGATGTTTTGGGTACTCGAAACTCGGGTACCTGGATGAAATGGGCCGGGACACGGGCCGAAGATTGAGGTACTTGGATGAACCGGGTACCCGAAAAATTGGCTACCCGAAACCCGGTTATCCGACAATTCCCACCCCTATACCCTAGCAAGACAAGCAAGTCCCATGTACATTTGCAGAATGGCCGGAAATGGAGCAAGAATGTAACCAACAACCACATACATAGGGCATGATGAAAAGTTGTACTAGCTAAATATTACGTATCCCACCAATGCCTAAAGGGCTATCCACATGGGGATTGTCTCCGTTATGAAAGCTTGGTTTTGTTGTTTTTAGATTCTTAGCTGTCTTCTTCTGGTCATTAGATGACAGAGCATTAAAGAAAGATGAGAATGCTGTTTAGGTTCAAATCGCAGCGTTGTGAAAATAAGTTAAATTGGGTTGAGACAGTTATTTTATAATAGGTCTCTGCAATATAGTTGGTCTCTGACCCGTTAATAATCGTTAAAAGGGTGGTGTGACAGTTAAAATTTTATATAATAATACATTTAGCCATACATATTTGCACATTTAAACAATTTTAATGTATCGTCTATATTATCAATAGACTGTCGCTTGTTTTTTAAGATTTATTTTGTTTTTGATAGCGTGTAAGGTTGCTGGTGTATGGGAGGAGCAGAATTCGTGTAGTTTCTGTTTAAGCGTGATGGCACTTCTTAGTGCTCTGTACTGTTGGGATTTATCCCTATAATTTCTATTAAATAAATTGCAATACTGAGCCAAAAAAAACATATGGAGTTAAATAAATCAAATTATGATTTATGGTTTTAAATTTTAAATTTTAAATTTTAAATTTTAAATTTTAAATTTAAGATTTTATGTTAAGGGTTAAATTATTTTAATTAAAACATGATGAAATTGAAATAATATGTAAATAATAAGAGTTAAATTTATTATTTTTCAAATTAAGATAAAACTGTTTTGATGTGCAAACATGAAGGATTAAATGTGTTATTATACAAAATATTTTAACTGCCATGTCACCTTTTTAACTGTTGTTAACGGTTTGGTGACCAATTTGGAGCAAAACTAAAAGTTTAATGGTAAATTGAAGCAATTGAAAGTTTGGTTATCAAATTAAATAATTTATCAAAGTTTACTCACCATTTATGTATTTTACTAAAAAAAATATCTAAAAAATAGATAATAACGTTTTTGATCCCATAATTTTAAAAGTAAGTAAAATATTTAATAGTACATAACATAATACATAATTAGTAATACATAATTACATACAGTATACAGTGTTTATCGTAGAATCATCATTTTTAGTAATATACAAACAATAAAAAGGATTGATCTTATTGAGTTAAAACATTTTTTAAAATAAAGCTGTTGCTCGGCCATGAATAGATCAATATCATTGCAAAACAATACTGTTTTTTAAATATATTTCCATTTATTTATATTTTTATCTTTTTCATCATTCTAACCATCCAATCAAACAAAGTAGTGGAGCAAGCTTAAATGCACTACAACTTATCCACAAATCCACCAGAAAATTTAAATGATTTTTGTTTGTTCACGTGATTCTTCCTAAACTTGCAATGGTTTAGTCCACTTTTAGGTTTTAGTCACTTTTTAAATTGATTTTTGGTGTTTTTTATATAAAAAATTGATACATAAATTTATATAAACTTTAGTTTATTTACACTTTACACATGTTTATCAAGTTTAAGTTTTAGACTTTTAAAATTTAGGATTGATGTTTATGGTTTAAAATTTTAAATTTAGGGTTAGAGTTTATAGTTAGAATTTAGGGTTTAGATTTAGTAATTAAGAATTTAAATTTAAAAAAAAATTGTGTAATAATTTTTACATAACTCGTGTATCAAAATATAACATTTTTTATATTTAATTTATTGATTGATTAATTCATATTTAATATTGTAAAGATTTATTTTGGGACGACTCTTCTAACTCATGCTCCATTCACAATGTCGTGATTTGAACTTTTAATTTTACTTTTAAAAAATTTAATTTCTCATCTCATTGAATCAAATGATTGTTGATATTTTTTTAATTAAATAGAAATACTGCATTTCCATACCTAAAATTAAACACATAAAGATGAGAAAAAATGAACATCTTTAACTTGCTCGACCAATTAGTAGATCTTTTATTGTTGATATTTAATCATTATCATAAATGAAGAAGAATAAAAGATTTCGGCATATTATAGTATTGTACGAAAATACTTTTATTTTCCTTAAAAACTTATTCTACTTCTACTTGGAGGGGAGAAGGAAAATTTAGGTAAAGATAACGCTCTTGAGGGGTCTTGAACCCATGACCTAAGAGAGACGGAGTGAGCAATCATGATATTAACTTTATTAATCTTTTATTGGATATGGTAAGAAATAATAATATTCCAAAATCCTAGGAGAATAAAATCAGATGAATCCAATTATATTAAATATTATATAAACGTACGGATTTATCAACATCTATAGAAAGACAAATTATTAGCAAAAAATAAATTATATATATATATATAAATATAGAAACAAAATCTCAATATATCAAATCTCGATGAAGGAAAAATAAAAAGTCTATATTTTAAAAAATTTAAGAGATTAGTCTGTTTATTTTAATTTATCAGAATTTAATCATCATATTTTATATAAAAAATAAAAAGTTAATTTAGTTATGGATAGTTTTTTACATATAATTTATTGAATTGCTAATTAGATGACTGATTTTTAAGTCAGCGGTTTAATGTTCAAGTTTAATAATGTTATCCGATTAAACTAATTTCTCAAATTTCATAAAATATGAGGATCATATTTTAAGAAATTAAAACAGAGAGACCAATTCTTTAGTTTTTGTTAGATAGAGGGATGGATTTCGTAATTAGACCAAAATTAAATGATAAACAATTCATTCATCAGATCCACGTGTCAGGATTCCAATAGCGTAGCAGCAAACAGCCACGTCAGCATACGGCCCCACCCCGGTTCTATCTCTCTTTCTCGCAAATGGCTCAAACCAGTGCCCTCTATATTCGCTCTGCTTATGGCGGTCAACGGATCCAAATAAACACTTTCCCCATCCAACAAGAAAAAACCGCCTTTTTTTTTCAATTTTCTCACGATAACTCTTTTTTTACTTCAATTTCTCCGCCGGAGACTTTCGTCGGCGATTTCTCGACGGATTTCGGTTTGGTTACTACGGCGTCGGTTTAAGGCTTTTAGGTCTCGAGGAGAATGGGAGGAAGCCGGAGTTACTCGGCGAATCCTAGCGATTACAAGCTCTTGGAAGAGGTTGGTTATGGCGCTAGTGCTACTGTTTATAGAGCGATCTATCTTCCTCTCAACGACGTCGTAGCTGTTAAGTGCTTGGATCTCGATCGCTGTAATAGTAATCTGGTTCGTCTTCTCTTTTTTTTTGTTCTTTACTTTGACTGTTTCTAGTCAAATAAATGACTGGAAGTTGATTTAATTTTAGTTCGTTTTGATTAGAAATTAGAATTGATTTGATTGTTGATTTCGCTGATTGTTTGTCGTCGGATTGGATGAATTTCAGATATTCTTACTTTTTTATTATTGAAATTTGTTTTTAGTACTTTTTAATTTGGAGTTTATTAGGTTTTGAGCGATGATTCAGATGAAGCTTTTCTTCTTCTTCTTTTGCTGTGTATTAAGTTGTTTCTATAGTTCTATTTTTCTAGATAATGCTTGATATTAAACCGCTTAATGTTGAAAGTTATTTTTATTTCTATGAGGAAGCAAGAAAATTCAATTTAGTGTTATTCAATATGATACCTTTCAAATAGGAGGGTTTAGTTTTTAGCGTCCATAGGTATTTTAGTGCTGGATTGCCTTTGCTACTGTGTCTACTAAAGATAGTCTATCAACATTCCATGGTTACTTATACTTTGTAATGGCTGCCCCACTTGTTCCATGCGATTTTTTTGTCTACTTTGTTTCGGAAATTTTTTCTTCAAGTTGGGGTTACTTATGAAATTCAATTACTGTCCACTTGATATATACCAAGGAGTTGATTATGTTCTCATATGAATATGATTTTTGCTACTCAACTTCAGAAAGGATTGAGAGATTAGTGGGATTCATTCCAATTAGAGTAAAAGAGATTTAAAAGTTTTTACTTGCTAGTGGTGAGATTAAATGTGTGCATTGTTAAAATGTTTTCTAAACACGGGAGACGACACAGTACTAGTCTCTACACCTACCTTTTCCCTTTCCCTATTCTGCTCTTATGTGAAATCTAGGCCTTAGCTCGAGTTCATCTATGCTAAACTCCTGGTATGTTTGTTTCTCTCATTACTATAGATCATTCCTGAACAAGTTATACCTTTTGATGTATCATGTGCGGTATAGTATAGCTCTATATTTTCTTCTCTTCATGTTAGTGGATAGCTTCTTTTTTTGTAACCTCTTGCTCGAGTGGTTGTCTTGACTGCTAATGCCCTTTTACAGGATGACATACGAAGGGAAGCTCAAACAATGAGTTTGATTGATCACCCAAATGTTATTCGGGCATATTGTTCCTTTGTAGTTGACAGTAACCTTTGGGTAGTCATGCCCTTCATGTCAGAGGGTTCCTGTTTGCACCTCATGAAGATAGCTTATCCTGACGGTTTCGAAGAGCCTGCTATAAGTTCTATTCTGAAAGAAACTCTCAAGGCTTTGGATTATCTTCATCGACAAGGACACATTCATCGGGATGTTAAGGTCAGTGCACAATTTGAGTTCACATTGTTCTATCCAGATTTATTTCACTCCTTTGATTTGAGTTTTTTAATCAACATTACAGGCTGGAAACATACTGCTTGATAACAATGGCACAGTAAAGCTTGCTGACTTCGGTGTTTCAGCTTGCATGTTTGATTCAGGAGATAGACAGCGTTCTAGAAACACCTTTGTTGGGACTCCTTGCTGGTGAGCAATCTTTGTCAAAATCTGTCTAATAGTTATCTATGTTCATTGTTCAGCACCTCTCCTGCTTTGATGCCACTAATAGATTTTTTTCCTTTTTGAATTTCCACGATCTGAGATTCCAATTTATCCTTGCTTTGCAGGATGGCACCAGAGGTCTTGCAGCCTGGAAGTGGATATAACTCCAAGTCAGTTGTTAATCTGTGTTTAAAACTTTAAAATGTATTTAAGGCCTTGTAATTTTTCTTAAATTCATATAATTACCATACATGGTTCAATGGGCCTTGTTAATCCGTGTGTTTGAACTGACAGGGTCATATGATTTAGGTTTGAGTGATATATTAGTTCCAAAACCCAAAAATTCTTTTTATCCGCTCATCATGGCTTATTATTAAAGTATCTACACTCCTCAGAGTTGCCAATTTGCATTTACATTGCAATGCTTTAATATTCAAATGGTACTGTATGGGAGACTGGTTATAGTTTATATAGTTAATGGATATTATTCTTGGTTTGTGTTGAACTTGGCTTGGGTGCATAACGGGTCAAGGTATCTTTTGGTGCTTTTTGCTTTCCACGTCAATTTTGTAATTTCATTAAAAGATTGCAATTTTGCACAGGGCTGATATATGGTCATTTGGCATAACGGCATTGGAGTTGGCTCATGGTCATGCACCCTTTTCAAAATATCCACCAATGAAGGTATCAAATCCCCATTGAAAATATAACCAGAATTTATATAAAGCTGCACAATGAGTGTATGTAACTTTGTTTCTTAATGAATGGTTTTGTTTTACAACTTCTCTTTCTAACAATGACAGGTTCTCCTGATGACCATACAAAATGCTCCTCCAGGACTAGATTATGATCGTGATAAAAAGTTCTCCAAGGTACTGCTATTCTTCCTGGCTGAATCATCACTGTGACAGACATGTTATTTGTCATTTTGCAAATAAAACATTAATTGGTGCTAATGGTGTTTTGCATTTGCTTACTTGTCGTAGCAAGTTTCTAATTGAATGACTTCCAGTTGTGATCAGGCTTTTAAAGAAATGGTTGCAATGTGCCTGGTTAAAGATCAAGCAAAGAGGCCAACTGCAGAGAAATTATTAAAGCACTCCTTTTTCAAGCATGCAAAGCCTCCTGAGCTTTCTGTGAAGAAATTATTTGCTGATCTGCCTCCACTTTGGAATCGTGTGAAGGCCCTTCAGGTTAGTGATCACAATGCTACAATGCGGGTGTTTGCTTCCAGTTTCCACAGTATGCGTCTAATGCATTTCATTTTATCACAGATTAAAGATGCTGCACAACTTGCTCTAAAGAAAATGCCTTCAGCAGAACAAGAAGCTTTATCACAGGTTAGGTACCATCAGTTGGACGCCATTTTTATCTTAAATTAGATTTGCCTTTTTCTCTAATACTATATCATGTGCTTGTCAGAGTGAGTACCAAAGAGGAGTTAGTGCGTGGAATTTTGATATTGAGGATTTGAAAGCACAAGCATCTATGGTAGGCCAATATTTACTTTTAATCTTTAATAATAAGATTTTAATGCCAGACAGATGGTATTGTAGTAATTTTTTTGTTAGTTACATCAATTACTCGGATTATATTCATTTCACTTTAACATGCTAAGGTGCGTGATGATGATGATATTCATGAGTGCAAAGATGACGAAATCATGAAACCAAGCCATGGTCATAAGGTCAGCAGTTGTACTTTTAGCTGTTAGCGGTTATGATGCGTGTCTGGAAATGATTAAAATTATACTTTTGTTATTAAGCAAGATATCTACTTTTTATTTGTCTTTTTAGCAAACTATGTTAATTGGTTTTTGGTCTTGTCTGACAGGCTGCAGTTGACTATGAATCTTGTTCGGGAAACCTGAATTTTAATAGGGAAGTACCTCCGGTTGAATTTGGAGGACCAAGGAGTGTTGACTTATTGCAGTCTGATTGCTTGAATGGAACGGGAAAGAATGTGGAATGTAATATAGTTGAAGCCAGCTTCCAGGATAAGGATTTGAGGAAAAATGGATCAAACGCTGATGTTATGCCGTCAACTTCGGAAAAGGATATGGTTTTGACCAGGGCTAAAACAGCGAAACCTAGGCAAACCCAAAGTGGGCCACTTACACCTGGTGTTGTTCTTAGTCATTCGTCTTCAGATCGTGTTCGTAACCCAGAAAGGTCAGTCATGGTTCATAGTAGGTTTGCTAGGCCATTTATGCCTTCCTTTTATGGGTTTATAAAGTGGTCTTCAACACCCAATTAATTCTTACCTGATGATGTTTACACTTAAACAAGTATTGCACATTTGGTTCAAACTGCTGTTGAACAGAGTCTATAACATATGGGGTGGGGGCTCGATCTGCTATATGATGGCTGTAGAAAAATGATTAACATTTTAACTACCAAACATATAGTAGGTCTTGCCTTCCATGATTGTGAGAATAGAATAATTTGGCATGCCGCTTAATTTTATTCTCACTTTTTTTGACTTTGCTTTTGAATTTAGGTAGTGAAAAGCCAAGCGGTTATAAAAATATACTGCTGCTATGTGCTATTTTTTTAGTTATCTGGCGCTCACACTCTCCAATAAAACTAAGTGTAACTGTATAATCAACAATCTCATAAGTCTTGATTCTAATGTGCTTTGAGTTGATTCAACAGAGCATTAGGTTACGACTGATTGGTTACCTATGTATATATTTTTAATATAGTTTCTTGTGTTATTGCTTTGGTCTTGCTATAGTTGGAATTTGAAGGATGAGTAAGAAAATGATTTACAGCTTATGTGTTCACCAATGTGATCAATCTCTTACTGATTTTAACTTGAGTAAATAATTTCTATATCATCAGAGATGCAAGTAAAAAATGTAGATTTTGAGCTAACAGCCTGCTAATGATCAGGTTTGAAAATGAATATTTACTGGCCAATGAAAAAGTTTGCCAAGTTCGTAAAGCACCAAGCTTTAGTGGTCCATTGATGCTTCCTAATCGAGCATCTGCAAATAGCTTGTCAGCTCCTATTAAATCATCAGGAGGTAACAAGCTCATGTCATTTAGAATACTTGTTTGTTTTTATCACCAGCATCACCACCACTGGCTACTTTTGTGGATATTTATTGTATTTTTTTTCTCCTTCAATAGGGTTTAGGGATTCTTTGGATGACAAGTCAAAGGCTAATCTGGTTCAAATAAAAGGTCGATTTTCAGTAACATCAGAAAATTTAGATCTTGTAAAGGTAAGGTTCCATTTTTCTTTGAAAGGCAATTTTAATGCTATATTTCTTCTGCTTTGCAACTTTACTAACCAAATACTGTTCCTCAGGATATTCCTTTAACTGCAGTTTCACGCCGATCTTCACAGGTGGGTTGTTTCCCTTTCCTTAATATCCTTCTTTTAACAGTATTAATTGGCAACTTCTTATTGGTCTCTCTGTTTCTTCTCTTGTTTCAGACTTCACCTCTCAGAAAGTCTGCTAGCGTAGGTGACTGGAAAGTTGAATCCAAACAAGTGGTCAGTGCACTCTATCATCTTTTAACATCATTGATTGGAATTTATGTATAATTTCATTTTATTGTAACGCTTTACATCTTGAAGCTTAAGCCTCTCTTATAGATGGAGGATCTAATCTTAAGGTGTGTGCCACAAAATAAGAAGGGCCAGTGGCACACACCGTCTGAAAAACACATGAAACTTACCTCACGCGACTGACTTGTTTTCTATGATTATTCATATTATAATGAGCTGTATGGTAACAAAAACTGATAACGACACGAAAAAAAGAAGGGTAATACCTGTGTGTAACAGCTTCATAACCACACTTTATACAGATCAAATATGAATTCATCTCATCTTATTTGTGCCTCCATCTATCTGGTAGTGGAACATGTTAACCCGCTTTGTACGCCACTGCACCACATAAAAAAAGTTGTTTGCTTATTGGTTGATCATTTCCTCCTGTTTTTCAGCCTACCAATCCTCCCCCCAAGGAAACCAACGGAAATGTGCCTGTATCAATTGTTATGACTCACCTTCAGAATCTTTTCCAGCAGACTTCGCTTCAACAGGTAAAGTCTTAAGCGTGGGCAGGATCGTTTGGTGATAGAATGTCTGTTTGCCTGATAAGTAATGTTCTCACTGGGATTTTTCTGGAATGCTAGGATCTTATCGCGAATTTGTTGAATACCTTACAGTCCGCTGACGTTGTAGATGGTCAGTGAAAGCCGTCTTTCCATCACACCTGTTTAGATTAGTAAATAAACTACTTATTAGTAAAGTGATCTGTTTTTTCTGTTTTAGCAGCCTCACAAAACGGAAAGTTGCCTCCTCTACCTCGTCCTGAAAGCAATGGGAATGTAAGAACCTTTTATCTATCTCTCTGATGACTAATTTCTAGTGGGTCATTCTTTCTTCTCTTATCAAATCTTTGTCAATAGGCCGAAACAGCTGCTTCAGAGAGGGAGCGTTTATTGCTCGGCAAGATCTCTGAGCTTCAATCTAGGTTGGTCTTCTAAATCGATACAAAGTAGTTCTTCCATTCTTTCCACCCTATATATATATATATATATATATATGCATCACTCTCTTCTGATACTCTCTTAAAAAAAACTTTTCTGCAGAATGATGAATTTGAGTGATGAATTGACTGCTGAAAAGTTGAAACATGATCAAGTGAGTTTCTTTACCGGCTTTTATACGATCATGTTTGCAACGGTTATGTTTCTCTACTTTATTTCATTGTCATGTCTATCCAATTTTGGTTCTTGTCCTAGGTTTAAACAACCCCTCGCTCGATTCCTAATTCATCCATTCTATATGTTACTCCGGGTATTTCGGAACACGGACATAGGATATAATCCTTTAAGAACCCTCGAAATAAAACCAGTTGAATTTACCTATAGCGAACACATGCACATATCTGACACCGACACTCAACTTCGAGTAACATAGTCTGCAACCCTTGTTTCATCCCTGGCTCTGACGATTTTACTATCATCATGTAGTTGCAGCAACAACTAAGGTTCATGTCTGGCGCGGAAGAAAACGGGATTAGAAGGGAAGCGGATGCGTGAAAGCTGTAAAACTCGACTAGCGGTAAAGTAAACTCCCCAATTCTATATAATCAGTGCAAAAGATGTAAATCACGGCAGTTCAGATTAAAACTGCTGCGATTCCACCATTCTTTTGCCTAATGGTCCTATCGGAGACATTATATGGAGAAATTCTTTAGGGCCAAATTGATATAATATAATATAATATAATATAATATAATATAATATAATATAATATAATATAATATAATATAATATAATATAATATAATATACATACACACACGGTCTTCATTAATGAATAAGCAAATATTATGGATACAAGAATAGGATATTACTTCTCTCTCTATATAATTGGCTAGAAAATCCCTTGTATCAGTAGAATCTTGGTACATATTGATTATTAGCAAAATTAATGTTGATAGTATATATATGTACTCCATAATGCATTTAAATAGAGCTGGTCGGTTGCCATTTCTTAACATAAAAATTTGAACGAATGACTTTTTTTTTTATATATGATTTGGGTATAATGTTTAGATCCCACTCCACCTAAATTTAAAGATATAAAATGATAGCATGTTCGATTCCACGTCGTTCTGTATGTTGTACCTATAACGATGGTAATTTAATTAAACTCAATCGACAAAAAAAATATGATCAATAATATATGAATATACATATAATTCATGATTGTATATATCAATTTTTTCAATTCTCGCGTAAGTAAGAATTTCAAAATTGAGTTGAATTTGTTTTTTGTTTTTTTTAAATTTGAAAAAAAAAACAAACAAACATTTGATTCTTTATCACTTAATTAAGAATGGACAATGTATATATTAAAAGTACATAAAACATTAAAAATATTAAAGGCGATTAGCTGGTAAAGTACAAAAGACGCAATGAATATTTTTTTAACAATTTCTGCATAGAAGAATGAGAATTTTGCTCCTATTGGGTCTTGAACCCGCGACCTAAGAGAATGAGAGAGTGTCAACTAAGAGCTTTAACCACATGCTTTAGAGATTGTTAACACATTGAACATTTAAAAACTATAGATGTTACATTTAAAGATATAACAAAGTACGGAGGTCATTTGTAACATTATCCCTTTAAATGTTAAAGTACTATTTTTTTTTTGATAAAAAGGGGTATTACCATGTGCCTCGTTAAAAAACTCCCCTAAATCTAAATGGAGGAAAAAGAATGCACATAGTAACACTTACATAAACCAATAATTAATCAAAAAATAAAACATCACAACTAACATAAAAATCAAAAGCAACTTAATCATTAAGACTTAAACTAAGCAACACTTCAGCCGGAGGCTCATCAAAGACCACCACTTCAAAACTTGACCTGGATGTAAATTTCGCTAACCGATCCGCCACTCCATTATTGTGACGCGCAACATGGGAGTAAGCTATTTGCCATTCCCGGTCACAGAGTTGCTGAAGATAACAAACAATAGCAATCGGACTAGCCTTGCTATTCTGTTGCTTGATCATGCTTAGTGCATCAGCACTATCGAACTCAACAATTAAACAACGAAATCCCATCATCCAAGCAATCTCCAGACCCGTGACAAATCCCTATAACTCCGCTTCCAGAACCGAGCATCGGCCAATAAACTTAGTGAAACCACGTAACCAAAGACCATTATGATCACGCAATACACCCCACAAGAGGCCCTTCCATCAACCGAAGAACGAGCACCATCCGTGTTTAACTTGATCCACCCTTCTAGCGGAAGGTTCCAAGTTCCAGTCCTTGTGCAGGTAGACTCTGACGCAGCTGGCATGGAATTTTGATGTCGCGACGTCGCTATTGCCGAACAAGAGGTAGCAACCAACCATTTGCTGTGCGTAAGCACCGAACCCCACTTTTCCACCTCACTATTAAACACCCGATCATTCCTTTGACGCCATAAATTTCATAAAAACGCTGAGAACACTAAATCCCAATCAGACCGATCACGAGCGAAGTTACCCTTTTGAGCCAAATTCATTCCGATCCAAGTTTGGAAAGGTACAGTGAAAAACTCACTCAACCTTTCGGGTTTAATTAACACCGACCAAATCATTTTCTCAACTTGACATTGTCGTAGTACATGATCTACATTCTCTACATGCCAATGGCACACCGGACACTTGTCATCAGAAGTGAAATGCCGATGCGCTCGCTCAGCATTCGTCATAATTTTTCCGCTGTACACTAACCACATAAACATCTTTATTCGCTGAACCCCTCTAAATCTATGAATAAGCCTCCAGACTGGATCTAATGTTGTCGAAACTTCCCCAAAACGAGCACCATAGGCGAATTTGATTGCCAACCTAACGAATCCATACGGAAAGAAGAAAGTGGTCCTTTGATTGCCGCAAGTCTCAATAAGACATGTACATGTAAACGATGCTGCAGTAGATTCCACAACCAATCACCATTTGTATCAACCATTGAAGCTACGGGAACACGATCTGGTATAAAAAGATCCGTTACCAAGTGATTAACCAAAGGGCCAAGATCGGGTATCCACGAGTCATACCAAAAGTCAACTTGGTTTTCATTACCAACATTTCAAATAAAGTTATCGCTGACGTTTTTCCAAATTAATCCCAGCCCCCTCCATAGCCGCAAACCATAACGAGTCTGAGCTAATTCTGGTATACCATGTAAGCACCTATACTTGGCCCGAATGAATCGAACCTAGAGTGCATCAAGTTTCATCAAGAAAACATGTGTAATACAATTTAAATATTAAACTAATATGAAATAAAAATATTTAATAAATCAACATATTTAAATATGCTACAAATGATTCAAATGAAGAAAATTCATTATATTTTAGCGTTTGCTTTGCTACACAATTAGTTTTCTCTCATTGTTCACAACAAAAATTCATTAAAATAATTCTATCTAAAATGAAAATAATTGACGGATACTATAACAAATTTATTTTTCGAACGGTTTGAACTGAGAGGCGAACCAAATAGGATAAAAGATTATTATCTACATTTCACAATCACAGTTGAAAATGATAAGAAAATCAAGTTACTTTTTTCGCAGAGTCATCTGATGACAAGAAACTCTTTGATTGCATAAAATCGAATTATCGTATAACACTTTAATCAGCAGCGGCAACACGCTATGGAAAATCTCCATTTCCCCTTCTATTTTTTAATCGAATCTAATTTTTTAGTATTTTGAGTGTTTATGGAAATCGTGAACGAGAGAGAATGTTTTGTTACAAAGGTAGTGTTTATATTAACCCCCTCTTTTATTGCTGTAATTTGAAAGGTGATATTGTCTTTGGATGCTAAAATATGCAGGTGAGAGACATAAAACCTGGGTCAAGGGGTCCACGTTAGATTCCGTCACAGAAGTGGGTGAAGTGATTAATGGCGAAAAATTTTATATATAAAACTGAGAATTTTAAAACGTTATGTATGAAATTGAGAATTCAGTATAATTCATGTATCAATGGGGTAATTAACTTAAAAAATAATATTCCCACGACATGTTTCATTTTGATTGAGTAACATTTTTTAAACAGCTGAGTACTTAAAATTAGGCAAAATGACAAAAGATGCCCCCAACGTTTGCATGTTTTGTCATTTGGCCCCCTATTCTTTTTTTTGGTCCAAATATGCCCCCAACGTTTGCTTGTTTTGTCATTTGGCCCCCTATTCTTTCTTTTGGTCCAAATATGCCCCCAACGTTTCATTCGTAGTCCAAATATGCCCCCAACGTTTCAATTTGGTCCAAATATGCCCCCAACCTAAATAATGTTTTTATTTTAGTCATCTTCTTCATCTACTATCCATTCCATCGACAAAAAGGCCTCTCCCCATTGGAACATTATTCCATTTCATAACTCACTCATTTTTGAAGTTTTCTGAAAGGTATGGACATTTTTGACTTGCTCTCCCCTTCCCCTCCTAGAAAGTACTACTATTTTTCAGTTTTACCAATGTTTTTGAAATAGGAGTTTTTGAAAGTTTGGATGTAAAAATGGTGCCTTTAATGTTCTTGACTTAATGTTTTGAGTGATTGATGATAGATATGTTGTTTAGGAAGCATAAGGTCCAATTTTTATGATTTTTAAAAGAGTTTTGTTAAATCTCCCAGATTTGGGTTTTAAGGAGGTTTTTGGGAAGTTTTGGGTTGAGATATGGGGGTGTTTTAGGTGGAAATGAGAGGGCCAATGGATAGGATACATGTGAGGGCTGATTTGGAAGCTTTAGGGAGTAACTTGAGGTTTGGAATCATTGGTTTTGAGGGGTGTTTAGGGGCTGCTCGGATTTTTGGAGTTTTGAGCTAGTTTTCAATGGAAAAATTGATGTCTTGAGATTGGTATTTAACCCGGATTGATTTTGTTAGAACATGGACTGGTTTGGGATTGTTTATATTGTGTTGGAATGTTTAGAAATGAGAAATTTGGTTGGTGAAGCTTCGGGGACAAATCCGGGGACTTCGGAGTCTTGAGCTTGGTCTTCGATCTTCTCTTGGGTAGCAACGGTGAGTAGAATCATTGGTTTTTACATTGTGCTCGATATGGATCCTTTTGAGGTTTGGGTGGAACCTTGAGAGGTCACCTAAACCCGTGTGTAAGCCTCTCTACTCTCATGTGTTGTGATATAATGATTGTGGATGCGTTGTGGTTATTTGAATGCATTTTAAGTTGTTAATGTTGTAGTCGTGTTGAGTTCGTGCCTCACGTGATGGTGGTCTAAACTACGGTGATGTGTAGTCCCACCGGTAGTGACTAGTAGGGTAGTACTTTGATGTGTAGTCCCATTGGAATCCCACTAGTCGAAACGGTGATGTGTAGTCCCACCGTACGTGTATGTTGGTTGTGCTTGTGCAAACCAAGTGTTGTGGTTGAGATAGACCCTTGTGCATCCATTGCTTTCTTGCATTTAAATCGTGTTTTGGAAAACTGCATGTTGTGAATTGTAGAGCCTCTCTCACTAAGCTAGATTGCTTATGCTCTTTTGTTTCCAACGTGCAGATCGCTAGAGTTCGGGAGGCGAGCGGGCGAGGGAGGAGCTTTTGGAGTTCTCAAGCAAGTTTAAGTATGGTTTGCTTTTGTAATAATGTCTAGACAATGGGGTGTAGAGTGTTAGGAGTTAGGGTCAAACTCCTTAGGAGGTCATGCTTGAAATTGTTAAACTCATGTGGTGTTATGCTTTGCTTCTTGGATTATGTCTTATGTTTTTATGTGGTTTGTTTGCATATGACTAAACTTGTATGATGTTGGCCCATGTATGCCTTATGCTTGACTATATTGTGGATGATGTCTTGTGCTTGCTAAACATGCTTCTTGTGGAATTGTATGGAGTCTTGTTTGTATGTTCTCGTTAGATTAAAAGCCTCCCATGTTAAGTCTCAATTGTGGTTTGATGCATGTATGTTTGTTTACGCTTAGGAGTGTCCAAGAGTGCATTTAGAGTCATGTGAGAAGTTACCATGTAGTGAAATGAAGAGTTGCAGAGCAGGGGGTATCGATACGGTTAGCCCCGTATCGATACGGCCTTCTTGTTCCAGGCCTTTCGTTTCGATACGCGGGGAGACGTATCGATACCATTTTGGACACTGGAGCTACTGCCCAACTTGGTATCGATACCGGTCTCAGGCGTATCGATACCATTTTGGTCACTGAAGTCACTGTCCAACTTGGTATCGATACCGGCCTTTGGCGTATCGGTACGGTCATCTTAGTGTTGACTGTGAGAAGTCAACCTTTGGGAAGGGTATCGATACACTCCTTGGGTGTATCGATACGGTCTCCACAGGCTGACTTTGACTTTATGACCGAGTCAAGGTGTATCGATACACCCCTTAGGTGTATCGATACCGCCTGCAGTTTAAGTCAAAAATTGGGTCGTTAAGTGTTGGTTTGGGTTGTTTGATATTCTCGTGCTTGTTGTTCCGCTGTATGGTCACTTAGGATATAATACTCATCTAGACAAGACTTAAAATGAAAAAAAAAGATAGGGTTGCTAACCGAAGGGGAGCCTTAACGGGTTTCACTTCGGTTTTCCCCGTGTAGCCCACTTGGACCGGTCATCCGGCCAGACCGGGACGAGTGGGTTACATTTATTGGTATCAGAGCCTGAGGTTTCCGAGACCTCGGGCAGGTAAGTGAGGTAAGTTAAGGAATTATGAGTGTTTTGCCACACATGTCTAAATTTTGTTTTAGCATGGTGTATGTATGCATGCTATGGTGACCTTGTTGTTGTTCGAGAGTTGGTTTGAGTCCTCATTGTTAGGCATTGTTGTCAAAATAAAAAGGGAAAATTGTTTTGGTTTAAAGAGCTTGAGAACCGTAGTCCTTTGCCCCTTGCTAACCTAACGTTTCTTTGTTGTTGTGTGTTTGTTGTTTTAGATTACTTTAATTGCTATGGTGAGACCGAGGGGACGGCCTAGGACGGGTGACCAGGCACCCGAGAACGCGCCTCCTGCTCTTAATGCTCCCGGTGGTAATGGGGGGAATGTCGGATGTGATGGTAATGGGCCTTAGGCTGAGGCTAATGTGGGAGGTAATGGGGCTCAAGCGGGCCAAGGACAGGCAGGCCCAGATGTGGCTCATCTGATCCAGACTATAGCCGGAGCCTTTCAGACAGCTTTGGCCGGTATGCAAGCTGCAGCACCACCTCAGGGTGCGGGGACAGGATTACCCCTAGAGAGGCTTCGTAATTTGGGGGCAGTTGAGTTTCGTGGGTTGTCTCCGGAAGGTTCGGAAGGGTGGCTTGAGAGCACTACTCGCATCTTGGGTCAGATGGAGTGCTCGGATGCTCGTAAGTTGGGATGCATCGTCTCATTGCTTCAGGGAGACGCTTATACCTGGTGGACCACTGTTATTTCTGCTATGGCCGAGGCGGATGTCACATGGGAGTTTTTCAGGAATGCTTTTAAGAGGAAGTACCTCGGAGTTCGGTACTTAGATGAAAAGAAAAGAGAGTTCATGGCTTTGGTTCAAGGCAATAGGACCGTGTCCGAGTATGAGATCCAGTTTGTGAGGTTGAGCCAGTACGCGCCAGAGTTGGTTCCGGATGAGAAGGAGCGATGTGAGCGTTTCAGATATGGGTTGACTACTGATGTGAAGACCTACATGTTGGCCGCCGACTACACTGAGTTCGATGTCTTGGTTTCTAGGGCCAAGGATGTAGAGCAAAACCTAAGCTCTAGAGCACGTGCTAGTGGGTCCGACTCCGGGAAGAGACATGCGAACTGGGATAGAGATCATGCCAAAAGGCATAGGGATAGGAGGTACCAGCCGGACACGAGGCCTAGAGGTGGTAACCATGGTCAGGGCCGTCAGGGCCAAGGGGCTGTCGGGCACATTCCGGAGTGCACTAGGTGCGGGAGACGCCACCCAGGTGAGTGCATGGGTATGTTTGGGGCGTGTTGGAACTGTAGCTCCCGAGACCATTTGAGGCGTGATTGTCCACACCCAGTTAGGGGAGGACCGGCTCCAGCGAGGGGTTTTGAGCATCAGAGAGGTCGTGGGCGCGGCCGTGGGAACTTCCAGCCAAGGAATGAGGGTCAGAGGAACTTGGCTCATGTGGTAGCAGTCCAGCCCGAGGGAGGAGGAACGGCTAGGGTGTACGCTCAGCGTGAGGCTGGGAATGACACTGATGTCATTGCAGTTAATTTCACATTACAGTCTTTGAGTTTGCTTTCTCTAATAGATTCGGGGTCAACGCATTCGTATATTTTGGGTGAGCATGCAAAGTCATTAGGACTACCTTGCGATTGGCTAGAGGTAGGTGTAAATGTCACTAGCTCTTTTGGTGATACAGTGGTAGTTAGGAAAGTGTATAGGAGGTGTCCCTTGATGGTTCAGGGCCACGTATTTCCGGTTGACATGATGGAGCTACCCTTTTATGGCTTTGATGTGATTTTGGGCATGGATTGGCTTGTAGAGCATAGAGCTAGGGTTGACTTCGAGACTAAGAGGGTCTCTTTGAGGCTTACCGATGACTTTGAGGTTGTGGTGGTTGGAGAGAATGTCAAGTTTTTGTCCAACGTGGTTTCGGCTTTGGAAGCTCAGAGGTTGTTGAGTTCGGGATGTCAGGCTTACTTGGCTTACGTAATGAACCCGGATATGAGTGAGGTGAGACCTCAAGACATCAAGACTGTGTGTGACTTTCCGAGTGTTTTTCCGGAAGAGCTACTAGGCTTGCCTCCAGATAGAGCAGTTGAGTTTGCTATTGAGACTTATTCTGATTCCGCACCGGTGTCGATTGCTCCGTATAGGATGGCACCGAAAGAGTTGAAAGAGTTGAAGACACAGCTTCAGGAGTTGACTGACAGAGGCTTTATTAGGCCTAGTGTTTCCCCGTGGGGTGCTCCGGTGTTGTTTGTGAAAAAGAAGGATGGTAGCATGAGAATGTGCATAGACTATAGACAGTTGAATAAGGTGACGGTGAAAAACAAATATCCCCTGCCAAGGATAGATGACTTGCTAGACCAGTTGAGGGGTGCATCCATGTTTTCAAAGATTGACTTGAGGTCTGGGTATTATCAGTTAAAGGTAAAGGATGTGGACATACCGAAGACAGCTTTTCGCACAAGATACGGGCATTATGAGTTTTTGGTAATGCCTTTTGGATTGACCAATGCCCCAGCAGCCTTTATGGATATGATGAACCGGGTGTTTCATAAGTTCTTGGACAGGTTTGTGGTAGTGTTTATTGATGACATCCTAGTGTACTCTAGGACCGAAGAGGAGCACGATGAACACTTGAGATTAGTGCTTCAGACCTTACTTGAGAATCAGTTGTATGCCAAGCTAAGTAAGTGCGAATTTTGGATTAGGGAGGTGGTCTTCCTAGGTCACGTGATCTCAGCTAGTGGGATTAGTGTAGATCCCAAGAAGATTGAAGCCATTGTGAATTGGAAGCAACCGAAATCAGTGACAGAAATCCGCAGTTTCTTAGGTTTGGCGGGATACTATAGGAGGTTTGTTGAGGGGTTCTCTAGGATAGCGGCTCCGTTGACCAAGTTACTACAGAAAAGTGTTCCGTATGAATGGTCAGATGCAAGACAAGAAGCGTTTGAGAAATTGAAGAAAGCTCTGACCGAAGCTCCCATTTTGATTCAGCCCGAGCCGGGGAGAGAGTTCGTGATTTTCAGTGATGCATCTTACGTGGGGCTAGGTTGTGTGCTTATGCAAGAAGGTAAGGTTGTGGCATATGCTTCCCGACAGTTGAAGGTTCATGAGAAGAATTACCCCACACATGACATAGAGTTGGCTGCAGTGGTGTTCGCGCTGAAAATTTGGAGACACCATCTTTATGGTGAGAAGTGCACTGTGTACACCGACCACAAGAGTTTGAAATATTTGATGTCCCAGAGGGAGTTGAACCTTAGGCAACGAAGGTGGTTAGAGCTCCTTAAAGATTATGACCTTACCATAGAGTATCATCCGGGCAAGGCAAATGTGGTGGCCGATGCCTTGAGTAGGAAGGTGGCCGTTGAGTTGCGAGCGATGTTTGCAAGGTTGAGTGTGTCTACGGATGGTGGGTTAGTGGCCGAGCTTCAAGCTAAGCCATCATTGGTTCAGTTGATCCGTGAGAGACAGTTGCGAGATGAGTCCTTGGCACCTCACGTGCAAGACATAGCTGAAGACAGGCCTACTGAGTATTGTTTTGGGGAGAATGGGATCCTATGTTTCAAGGATAGGATAGTGGTTCCGGAGGATGCCGAGTTGAGGCGTACGATTTTGAGTGAGGCTCACAATAGCCCTTTTGCTATGCATCCGGGTAGCACGAAGATGTATCGAGGATTGAAGGAAGAGTATTATTGGATTGGTTTGAAAAAGGATGTAGCCGAGTTCGTAAGTAGATGCATGGTTTGTCAGAGAGTCAAGGCTGAGCACCAGTTTCCTTCAGGGTTGTTGCAACCGTTGAAAATCCCAGAGTGGAAGTGGGAGCGTATCACTATGGACTTTGTGTCAGGACTTCCGTTGACTCCCTCAAAGAAAAATTCAGTGTGGGTGATTGTAGATAGATTCACCAAATGTGCTCATTTCATACCGGTTCATACTACTTATACATTAGACAAGTTGGCCGAATTGTATATTCGTGAGATTGTGAGACTACATGGGGTACCGAAGTCGATTGTGTCAGATCGAGATCCGAGATTTACCTCTAGATTTTGGGAGTGTCTGCATCGAGCTTTGGGCACATGGTTGAACTTCAGCACTTCGTATCACCCGCAGTCAGATGGGCAGTCTGAGAGGGTAATTCAGATATTGGAGGATATGTTGAGATGTTGTATCATTGATTTTCAGGGGTCATGGGAGAAACACCTACCATTAGTGGAGTTTGCGTATAACAACAACTTCCAGTCGAGCATCCAGATGGCTCCCTATGAGGCCTTGTATGGTAGGAAGTGTAGGACCCCGATATGTTGGGCCGAGGCCGGACAGAAACTTGTGCCGATGCCCGAGTTACTTAAGGGAACCACCGAGAAGGTGAAATTGATATGTGATCGCTTGAAAGCAGCTTCAGATCGGCAAAAGTCCTATACCGATTTAAAAAGGAAGGAGGTGGAATACTCCGTGGGGGATAAAGTGTTTTTGAAAGTCTCACCATGGAAGAAGGTGATGAGGTTTGGAAGGAAAGGCAAGTTGAGCCCAAGGTACATAGGGCCTTATGAGATAGTTGAGAGAATTGGTCCGGTTGCTTATAGATTGAGACTCCCAGTTGAGCTAGAGAAGATTCATGATGTATTTCATGTGTCGATGCTTAGGAGGTATAGATCGGATCCCTCCCATGTCATGCCAGTAGAAGAAATAGAGTTAAATCCGGACTTATCTTACAACGAGGAACCAGTTGAGATACTTGCTTCTGATAGCAAGGTATTGCGTGGCAAGACTATTGAGTTGGTCAAAGTCTTATGGAGACATAGAGGTGTGGAGGAAGCCACGTGGGAGAGGAAAGCGGACATGCTTGAGCAGTTCCCGTATTTGTTTCCGTCAGGTAATTTCGAGGACAAAATTCCTTAAGTAGGGGAGAGTTGTAACACCCGGGTTCGGGGGTCGGGTGAAATTAATGATTTAAAAATAGTTCGGGTTTCGGTTCCAAATTTTTAATAATGAAATAAAGGTTTGGGCCTCGGGTTTTAAGACAAATAAAGTTAGGTTGGACCATATTTTAAACAAGCCCACATGGCCATGGGTGGCACCAATTGTGGTTTTCCTTTTTCATTAAGGGCATTTAGGTCTTTAGACCTTTAATTTTAAACCAACCTAAATAATGTTTTTATTTTAGTCATCTTCTTCCTCTACTATCCATTCCATCGACAAAAAGGCCTCTCCCCATTGGAACACTATTCCATTTCATAACTCACTCATTTTTGAAGTTTTCTCAAAGGTATGGACATTTTTGACTTGCTCTCCCCTTCCCCTCCTAGAAAGTACTACTATTTTTCAGTTTTACCAATGTTTTTGAAATAGGAGTTTTTGAAAGTTTGGATGTAAAAATGGTGCCTTTAATGTTCTTGACTTAATGTTTTGAGTGATTGATGATAGACATGTTGTTTAGGAAGCATAAGGTCCAATTTTTATGATTTTTAAAAGAGTTTTGTTAAATCTCCCGAATTTGGGTTTTAGGGAGGTTTTTGGGAAGTTTTGGGTTGAGATATGAGGGTGTTTTAGGTGGAAATGAGAGGGCCAATGGATAGGCTATATGTGAGGGCTGATTTGGAAGCTTTAGGGAGTAACTTGAGGTTTGGAATCATTGGTTTTGAGGGGTGTTTAGGGGCTGCTCGGATTTTTGGAGTTTTGAGCTAGTTTTCAATGGAAAAATTGATGTCTTGAGATTGGTATTTAACCCGGATTGATTTTGTTAGAACATGGACTGATTTGGGATTGTTTATATTGTGTTGGAATGTTTAGAAACGAGAAATTTGGTTGGTGAAGCTTCGGGGACAAATCCGGGGACTTCGGAGTCTTGAGCTTGGTCTTCGATCTTCTCTTGGGTAGCAACGGTGAGTAGAATCATTGGTTTTTACATTGTGCTCGATATGGATCCTTTTGAGGTTTGGGTGGAACCTTGAGAGGTCACCTAAACCCGTGTGTAAGCCTCTCTACTCTCATGTGTTGTGATATAATGATTGTGGATGCGTTGTGGTTATTTGAATGCATTTTAAGTTGTTAATGTTGTAGTCGTGTTGAGTTCGTGCCTCACGTGATGGTGGTCTAAACTACGGTGATGTGTAGTCCCACCGGTAGTGACTAGTAGGGTAGTACTTTGATGTGTAGTCCCATTGGAATCCCACTAGTCGAAACGGTGATGTGTAGTCCCACCGTACGTGTATGTTGGTTGTGCTTGTGCAAACCAAGTGTTGTGGTTGAGATAGACCCTTGTGCATCCATTGCTTTCTTGCATTTAAATCGTGTTTTGGAAAACTGCATGTTGTGAATTGTAGAGCCTCTCTCACTAAGCTAGATTGCTTATGCTCTTTTGTTTCCAACGTGCAGATCGCTAGAGTTCGGGAGGCGAGCGGGCGAGGGAGGAGCTTTTGGAGTTCTCAAGCAAGTTTAAGTATGGTTTGCTTTTGTAATAATGTCTAGACAATGGGGTGTAGAGTGTTAGGAGTTGGGGTCAAACTCCTTAGGAGGTCATGCTTGAAATTGTTAAACTCATGTGGTGTTATGCTTTGCTTCTTGGATTATGTCTTATGTTTTTATGTGATTTGTTTGCATATGACTAAACTTGTATGATGTTGGCCCATGTATGCCTTATGCTTGACTATATTGTGGATGATGTCTTGTGCTTGCTAAACATGCTTCTTGTGGAATTGTATGGAGTCTTGTTTGTATGTTCTCGTTAGATTAAAAGCCTCCCATGTTAAGTCTCAATTGTGGTTTGATGCATGTATGTTTGTTTACGCTTAGGAGTGTCCAAGAGTGCATTTAGAGTCATGTGAGAAGTTACCATGTAGTGAAATGAAGAGTTGCAGAGCAGGGGGTATCGATACGGTTAGCCCCGTATCGATACGACCTTCTTGTTCCAGGCCTTTCGTTTCGATACGCGGGGAGACGTATCGATACCATTTTGGACACTGGAGCTACTGCCCAACTTGGTATCGATACCGGTCTCAGGCGTATCGATACCATTTTGGTCACTGAAGTCACTGTCCAACTTGGTATCGATACCGGCCTTTGGCGTATCGGTACGGTCATCTTAGTGTTGACTGTGAGAAGTCAACCTTTGGGAAGGGTATCGATACACTCCTTGGGTGTATCGATACGGTCTCCACAGGCTGACTTTGACTTTATGACCGAGTCAAGGTGTATCGATACACCCCTTAGGTGTATCGATACCGCCTGCAGTTTAAGTCAAAAATTGGGCCGTTAAGTGTTGGTTTAGGTTGTTTGATATTCTCGTGCTTGTTGTTCCGGTGTATGGTCACTTAGGATATAATACTCATCTAGACAAGACTTAAAATGAAAAAAAAAAGATAGGGTTGCTAACCGAAGGGGAGCCTTAACGGGTTTCACTTCGGTTTTCCCCGTGTAGCCCACTTGGACCGGTCATCCGGCCAGACCGGGACGAGGGGGTTACAATATTTGTACAAGTGGTAAGGAAATTCAGGTTCGATTTCTGAAGGTATGAATTCATGTTCTTAATAAGTTAACGAGTTCGTGCTTAGGAAGAATATGTGCTTTGGGTCTCATAAGATCGTTAATGCTATTTGATAGGTTATAATTCTTTAGTGGTATCTAGGGATTTAATCTTGATAATAAGAGTTAATCTTTTAATAGTATTTAATTGATTATCTAACTTAGAAGAGATTGGGTTATTTGGTGGTATTCATCTAATCTAAAACCAAGCTATTTGAGATTGATGTTGATTTATCTTTTGTGAAATCTATGATCTAAGTTCTTGATTTAATATTCTGAGTTCTATCTTGACTAGAGTTCCAATTTATATTGATTTATTCTTTACTTAAATTGCTTTCTTCAATTCAAACACAAAACCCCCTTTTACTTTAATTGCTTGTGAACTTAATTTCTTAACCGCTCTCTGTGGGATCGACCCTAGTTGTCGCCACTACAAATCCAAAGAACAAGTTGGTATTATTTTTTGACGGATTCGACACCTATAAAAAATTGGCGTCGTTGTCGGGGAGTGGTGTCAAGAAGCTAAGTTCACTTTTTTATTTAGTTTATTTTCTTTTTCTACTTTTATGCTTCGTTCTACTCGTACAGATAAGAATTTTTTGTTTGATTCTGATATCAACAAAATCGAAAGACGACTAAGAA
Source organism: Hibiscus trionum (assembly GCA_030270665.1). NCBI lineage: Eukaryota > Viridiplantae > Streptophyta > Magnoliopsida > Malvales > Malvaceae > Hibiscus > Hibiscus trionum. Next base: position 1,305,107 of record BSYR01000058.1, read on the forward strand.
AGGAAGCGAAGCAAGACGAACAATTGACCACACAAGAGAACATAGAAGCCGACTTCAAGAACACTCAAGCCGAGATACCTCTTGAAACCGACAACATGGCCGAACAAACCCTTCACCAACTCACCGCACCCGAGATTGCCATACAACCATTATAAATCACCTACTAAGACCTTGAGGTACCATTTGAATTAAAATCGGGTATAATACATCTTCTTCCTACTTTCAGAGGACGCGAGAATGAGAATCCATACAAGCACTTGAAGGAATTCCATGTGGTGTGATCGAGCATGAAACCCCACAATGTCATCGTGGATCAAGTCAAGCTACGGGCATTTCCATTCTCTCTAGTCGACCATGCCAAGGATTGGTTGTACTACATACCATCCGGATCGGTGGAAACATGGACGGACATGGCGAAGCTTTTTCTCGAGAAATATTTTCCCGCCTCAAGAGCCACCAACATTAGAAAGGATATTTGTGGAGCGCGGAAAAAAAAGATTTCGAGACACTTCATGACTATTAGAAGCGATTTAAACAACTTTGTGCAAGTTGTCCGCAACATGAAGTCAATTCCAACAAGGAGGTTATGCGCAACCATCTTCATTGACGAAACCACCATTTGAGGATGTCGTATACAAGCTTGCCCACAACCTCGAGCAATTCCAACAAGAGACGAGGTCAAATATTAAAAATCTTGAAACACAAGTAAGTGAAATTGCCTCATCTCTTAGTCAATCCGAATCTCGAAGTAAGTTACCTTCTCAAACTATTGTGAATTCAAAACAAAACGTAAAGGCAATTACTTTGAGAAGTGGCAAGAATTTGCAGGATTCATCACCCAAGAAAGACGCCGAAAAGGAAGAAGGGAGGTCAAGCAAACCGACAAAATTTTGGCAAACCCCTTTTCCCGAAAAAGATGGAAAATCGCACGAGCCCGAGCAAGAGAAGGAAGATGTCGACACAAGAAATGTAACTCAACCTATCGTTGTTCAACCACCCTTTCCTCAAAGGTACTCTAAAGCTAAGAAAGATGAACAAGAGAAGGAAATTCTTGAGATGTAAAACCAAAATTGATTTTGATATAACAACATTTTTTCAAGGACTTAATTGCAAAATGAAATAAATTTTTAAATACTCAAAAGACTCACAAAGTGACAACGATTCAAACTTTAAGTATTTTTTGATTAAAAGCCAAGTATCTGAAATATTTTCTAAGTATTTTGAACTTAAATTTTTTGAAATTTGTCCAGGCGTACCTACACAGTCACACCCGTATCGATACGATTTTTGGCTACTGGAAACGAGTCAAAAAAAGTGTACCGATACGCTCCTTGTCGTATCGATAAGATTTTCAGACTCGATGTATTCCTGGATTCTAAAAACTACTTACCATATCGATACGCTCCTTGGCGTACCGATACGAGTTGGTAAAATTTGAAAAATCTTGGCATTTAATTTTTGATCGTTGCCTTGTCAGATTATTGGAACCAAACACTTTGAAAGTTGGTTAACAGTACCGATACGCCTAACTACCGTACCGATATACTTTTTGGTTAACCAACTCTCCATATTCCTGTAAGCGAAAGTGGTACCGGTACACACTATGTTGTACTGATCCCCTATATAAAATATGGTTTCCGTACTGATACGCCTCTTCACGCATAGATACGCTATTTGTATATAATGACTCTTTCTTCTTTTGACAGGTACCGATACGGTGACGCGAGTACCAGTACGATAGGTTGCATAACTACATTTATGGTGGGAAAAAGAGAGCTCAACGACTCTATTAATGATGCCACCAACCCAAACGGTTAGAATTCAATGAGGAGATATAAAATCAAGCCATTAAAGCTACATCAACAACTATTCATCAAGTCAAGCATATTCAAGCAAAAATCAAATCCAATTTGAGCAAAATAGAGTCAAACCCTTATACCCAATTGAGTGATTTTTATTGTATTCATGTTTTATCAATTTGGGTTGAGAGAACTTGTAATTTGGGGCAAATATTCTACCTTGTGAGGTTTATTTTTCATTTGCCAACAATCTTTGTATTTGAGAGAGTCTTGGTTAATCTTTGGGTAGAAAGATTAACCGATTGTAAGGTTTCCTTATAATCCGAGAAAAGGGGACGAATTTCTAGTGAAATTGGTTGAACATCCTTAGTGGGAGCTAAGGTAGTGGATGTAGAGCTTGTTCTAAGCTTGAACCACTATAAATTGTCTGGTCTTCAATTTTCACTTTTTCAATTCACTCCCTTAAATTTTAAAAGCCAATTCACCCTCTCTTGGCCATTTTCGATTCAATTGATCCACTTAACATGAGACATTCCACAAAGTCGAGGTAAATATTCTATTTATTGATGCTATAAGACAAATCCCACGCTATGCAAAATTTCTCAAAGAATTATGCACAACCAAGAGGAAGTTGAATGGTATCGAAAAGGTGAGAATGTGTCCGCCGTACTTAAAAGAAAACTCCCTGAAAAATGCAAGGATCCATGTATGTTCACTATCCCTTGTCAAATTGGAAGCATTAAGATTGAAAAAGTCATGTTAGATTTAGGAACATCTATTAATGTTATGCCATATTTCATATATTGCGCTAACAATATGGGTCTTCTTAAAGATACATGTGTGATTATACAGCTTGTCGATAGATCGAATGTCTATTCGAAAGGAATCTTGGAGGATGTTTTTGGTGCAAGTTAATGGACTTATATTTCCTGCTGATTTTTATGTTTTAGATATGGAGGAAAATGATTCATCTAAACCTAATCTAATTTTGTTAGGTAGACCTTTCATGAAAACATCAAAAACAAATATTAATGTACATCATGGTAAACTTACTATGAAATTTGATGGTGAATTTGTAAAATTTAATATCTACGATGCCATGAAACATCCAGAAGACGTATCATCATTATTTGTTGTAGATGTTACTGAACCTTTAATACAGTAAACCTTCCAAAATCTTGAAGATGAAGTTTATGATGACAGCGAGGAAACACAAACATCCATGGAGCAAGAAGAAGAATTTATGGCAATATCAATTGATGAGTATGATAAAATTTTACCTTCGATCTTGCAGGCACCAAAACTTAAACTGAAGAGCTTACCAAGCCATTTTAAGTACGCCTACCTAGGTCTAGAAGAAACGCTACCGGTGATCATATCTAGTAAACTAAGCAAGAAAGAGGAGGCGAGACTACTACAATTACTTGGGGAACACAAATCAGCCATAGGATGGACGATTGCCGACATACAAGGGTTGAGCCCTTCCTTGTGCATGCACCGAATATTACTAGAGGGAGAGAGCAAGCCCTCACGGCAAGCCCAAAAAAGATTGAATCCACTCATGATGGACATAGTGAGAGAAGAAATCGTGAAACTACTGAAGGCGGGCGTAATATTTCCTATATCGGATAGTAAATGGGTAAGTCCACTTCATGTGGTCCCAAAGAAAACCAGAATTACAGTGGTTGAAAACTAAGATGGAGACATGGTCCCTACTAGAGTTCAAAACGAATTGAGGGTGTGTATTAATTATCGAGAATTGAATAAAGCAACAAAAAAAGACCACTTTCCTCTCTCGTTTATCGACCAAATGCTTAAACGATTAGCGAGTATGTCCCATTATTGTTGTTTAGATGGATATTTATGTTTTCACCAAATACCTATAGCCCTAGAGGACCAAGAAAAGACGACGTTCACATGCCCATTCAGAACCTTCGCATATCGACACATGCCATTCAGGTTGTTCAACGTTGAGCTACTTTCAGAGATGCACGGTGAGTATTTTTTCTGATTATGTTGAAAATATCATTGAAGTTTTTATTGATGATTTTACCGTCTATAGAAATTCCTTTGATGCATGCTTGGGTAATCTTGAAAAAAATCTTGAGAAGATGCATTGAAACCAACCTAGTGCTCAACTATGAAAAATGTCACTTTATGGTCGACCAAGGAATTATCTTAGGGAATATAGTATCATCTCGAGGCATCGAAGTAGGTAAATCTAAGATAGATATTATTTCTTCATTATCCTAGCCCACAAATGTGCGGGAGGTTCGTGATTTCCTTGGCCATGCAGGTTTCTATAGGCGATTCATAAGAGACTTTTCCAAGATCTCCATACCACTTTGCAAGCTTCTCCAAAAAAGATGTGAAGTTCAATTTTGATGAACAATGCAAGCAAGCGTTCAACATATTAAAAGAAGCTTTAACCACCGCACCGATAGTCAAGCCACCAAATTGGAACTATCCATTCGAGATAATCTGTGACGCAAGAGACCATGCGGTAGGGGCAGTATTGGGACAAAAGATAGACAAATCCTCACATGTGGTCACCTACGCCTCCAAGACGCTAGATAGCGCCCAAGCCAACTATTCGACCACCGAGAAAGAATTATTGGTCGTGATCTTTGCACTTGATAAATTCTGGTCCTACCCATTGGGTGTAAAAGTCATTGTGTACACCGATCACGCAGCCCTGAAATACTTATTCACGAAGAAAGACTCAAAACCTCGACTCATGAGATGGGTCTTGCTCATCCAAGACTTTGATCTAAAAATTCGTGATAAGAAGGGAACCGAGAATTTAGTGACGACCATCTAAGTCGAATCCCCAAAAACAACGACCCCAGTCCAATCAAAGAAGAATTTCCCGACGAACAACTTTTTGTGATGGATTGAGGGAGTTACGTCTAGCCAAAGACGTTAAAGAAAGGTGCTTCTTGGGAGGCAACCCATGATTTTATTCTTAGTTTATTTTAGTTTATTTCATCTTGTTTTATTTTCATCAATAATTTTGTTTTTATGAGTTTTTATGTTTTTCTTTATATTTAGGTACAAGGGTGGCACTAAGGAAATAAGACGTGGTCACGCCTTAAGAAAAAGCTCTAGGCAGAAACACTCTGAAAATAAGGCGTGCTCACGCTACGAAAATTTCATGAAAATTTTTGGAGGGAAATTTACCACCGGTGGAAAAAGTTAAAATAGGCAAAAAAAAATTGGCTCCTTATTTAATAAGGAGTAAACTGAAAGTTTGGATTTATAGAGGGAAAATTTTATTTTTATTAAAAGCATATCAACTTTAAATCTTTCAATCCAATCAAAACTTTCCATCTTTTACCTTTCTTCTTTTTCAAGAATTTGAGATTTTTTTTAAAAGAGAAATCCTCATTCACTTTTTCATCTACTATTATCTTTCACAACTTCACCCTAGTTCTTGTCCTACAAGAACAAGGTTTTCTATTTCTCTTTTTCTCAAGGATTTTCAACACACCAAAGGAATTCTCTCCAATAAATCATTCAAGCATGTCAAGAACAAAGAGTCAAGCAAGGAGGGATGAAGGACGAGTCCTCCGCCAACAGCCACCGCCGCCTCCGGTCGAAGAACAACCTGGGTAGCCGCCGGTTCGCGCCTCCTCCTCACGCATCCGCAACCGCCGCCATGCGCTGCCTCCTCCAACCAAAGCCCCTCATGCCGACAACCTCACCTTCACCTCTTCAAAACGCAAGAAAAGGTTAGTCGACATACAAAGGAGAACAATCCAAGGTTGTAAGTACATTCATCTTGAAACTCTTTCTACACTTGGATTGTTAGAGAAAGTAAGAAACTACTTTCATGCAATTGGTTGGATGAACTACATGACTATTAACTTTCCGATTTATGCCTAATTGTTCGTGAGAATTTAATGCAACCTTTGAGTTTGAGGATGAAAGAGGTGTTGATTTCAATGTTCCTAATGTTATTAAATTTTGTTTGATGAATAAATAATTTTCTTTATCTATTACGGAGTTTAATCTTGTCATGGTCTTTATTACTAACGATTATGCACTATATAATGACTATGCATCGAGCTTGTGTGACTATAGTGCAAATTTCGAGCCCCCAAAAATCTTCAAAGAATGGTTGACGAGTACCTTAAGGTATAACCCGAGTCACTCGAAAGATCACGAACTCAAAGATCCGACGCTAAAATACATCCACCGATTCCTAGCATACTCTTTCTCCGGTAGAGTGCACTCGGCAAGCATATTGAACAAAGTCGAATTTTTCTTCCTTTGGTGCATGGTAAAAGGGAGAAAAGTAAACCTCGACTATTGGTTTGCACAACAACTTGCCGCCGTAGAAAATCGGAAGAGTAAATCCTTGATCCTTGGTTCTTATTTTTGTCATTTAACTTTCAAAGACGGCTTGCTTGCCTCAAATACTAACTTACAGGTTGCGAGACAAATGAAACTAATCGGCATCAATTGCTTAAAAACCATGAAGATGCTCGATAAGGATGCAAGCGAGAATCTTGTCATGAAGTCACCATATGGAGCCACAACGAGTGCCACTTATCATGTCGTCTCCCTCTGCATGCTTTTGCAGGTAAAAGATTCGTAAAAATGCCTATAAATTTTAAGTTTTTATCTTCAACTTTTTCTTGTCCAACTGACCATGTTAGTGTTATTTTCGAGCAATGTTATTCCGATGAGATAAGCTTGTTATTCCCGTCAATTCCAAACGAACCAAGAATATTTTACGCACCATGGGTTCGGAAAAATTACACAAAGTTCTCCTTGCACCATGACATATCGTTATTTCTTTTTTCCTCGAAGGTATTGCGAAACTTTATGTTGTAAGGAGAACTTTGAGTAATGAGTCCAAATCCATGGTCTTGATTCATTTGTAATTTATGAGTTTACCAAACATGACACAACAGTGTATTTACGGACACGGGCGCCCGAAATAATCTAATATCAAACGACCATGACTTTGAAATAATTGTAATGTCTACATCTTATTTAGTATTTCTAAATTTTACGGTTATTTCATTGATTCATTTTTGTTTTTCATTCAGTTGTATTCACTATTTTTACGCATGCGGTGATAATTCTTATTCGATAAAATTAAATATGAAGAATTTTTAAACTCGCCTTTACAACTTGGTAAGTTTCACGTCGTTTTCTTTCACTATAAAACATACACTCCAATTGTGTCTATTTCAACAATACATCCAACACTTTGCTTTCCTTATGACTAGTTTTTCGCAACATTTTATTTTCTTGGTACCTATTTCGACTCAGTAATCATCACCAATATGTCACTCCACGATTTGTTGCGGTTGATATCAAACGAGGTTGGTAAACATACTAACAAGTAAATTTTTTACTTGGAATGTAAAATTCCAACACCGACGGCAGCTGGAACGCACTACATTATGAAGCTTACCAATGAAACCGACATACGCAACATGTATGACCAGCTGAATTCTGTATGAGCTAAATACATTCACTTAAATGTTAAGTTCGATGAGGTCGATGACGGCGAAGGTTGTAGGTCTGCGCTCATAGAAGCTGCTTCGTCCGCACCCACAACGACCACTGAACAAGCTTCATCTTCATCGGATATTGATGCAACTACTGATGCGCTGGAGCTTTTTATGTACAGGCACCGACAACAAAAACAATAGCTGATCGAAGAACTTAACTTAAGTTCAGACGTATCAACTGACTACGATGATAGCGATTAACCTTTCACTCCTCAAATCATCGTCAAATTATGTTTTATGCGTTAGTTTTTCGTCCTTAATTAATGTTTAATGTATGTGCAACACTGCAGTTTACCCTCCTTTTATTTATGTGAAACGTTGTTTGGTAGTTTTAGCTTCTCTAGTCATGACGTTTGAAAATGTCGTTGGGTGGACGTTAGGCCAGGCAAAACTCGCCATACCTATATGGCGAGTTCAGTTTAACCCAACGTTAATCACCTAATTACGATTTAAGCATGATTAAAGAAAAAATAGAACTCGTCACGGCGGGACGGCAAGTTTAAATAAAAATATATTATTTTTTTAAAATTCACCGTGGTGGTGTGGCGAGTTTACTGTTTGAGCTCCAGAAAGTGTCGATCACCGTCGCCATAAATTCCGAACATGGATGGGTCTTAAGTTTTTATCGGAATTCAGTTATCGGCGATATACCGATGGTCCTTGTAGGGATGAACAAGAATTGGGAATTTACAGAATCTCACAAGATAGTGGGGCAGTGTTGAGGACTTCAGCTCTTGAAGATGGAGTTTCATCAAACCAGTCCTTTGTATCATTTGAGTCCAATGATGCTCAAGAACTAGCTGAAAATTGCTCAATGGAGGATCATTTGGCACATCAAGACGAGAATTTGGATGGTCGAATAGAATTGTTTGCGATTGGGCAGAGGGGTTCAAGCAAATCTGGTAGTTCTCAAGAGCTCGAGTGGTCTCCTATGACATCTCCTTTGGTCGATCTCCGCTTGCACGGAGAGGTCGAGGGAAGGTCTCGTATCGATCCGGTCCGATACGTATACAGATATAGATATAAATAATACCCGTATTTAGACATATACTTGTATTCCAGACTCATTTTAGTGACAATATCATCCACCCCTACATATGTGTTATTGGTGCATATGAATTTTGCTTACCTTATATGCATGTTAGTATTCGATAATCATATAAATCTCGACTATCTGAAGAATTTAACTTCTAAACAGAATCATAGTTTAAATCTGTCGCGATAATATAATACGGAATAATCCGTTTTATATACTCGAAATTGCAACATTCAACGTCCGATCTGGTCGTACTCACAACAATGGCAGAAAAGAACCCTAATGCTTCATTCTATCTTCTGATCTTTCGGCCATCCAAACTCCTCCAAGAATGTCAACACTACTCCATTCGACCATCCGAAACCCGTCTGCAATTACAACATCACCAAAAAAAACTCAGACTCGAATCAGTAAAACAGAACTCGTGTGCGACACTTGTATCCGACACACATGTGGACATAAGTGTGATAACATGACCATACTTATGTCGGACATATATCCGTGTCCGATTAAATCCGCCACTAAATCGGAACAGCATAGGTCGTAATAAAAATGAGATGTAGATGATACCTGGGGCTTATAATTGCCACCACCACCAAATTCGCCAAACTTTTCCACGTTATATTTCTCATGCATTTTTCCTGTTTTCTTGTAGGCAACGTAGTTGGCTCTGATCCATCTCTCGGCAATGTCTTTCGCTAGTTTCCTTGCTTCTGCTGATGCAGATCTCGACAAGCCTTCGACTATCATGTGCTGCATCGGAGCCCAACCGTTCGGGAAGTCCCTGCACACATTTTAATATTCCCTCCCGAACATCAACGCATACCCAGATATGAATATGAAATATAATCCTTTAAGAGGCGAGAACATAGTTGTATTTAACACTCGCACCCGAATCTGTACAACATAACATCCTATATCCATGTCGAAACGTAGCCTTAAAATCGAGTGAAATGATATGCTAACCATTGGTGTCCTGAATTTGCCAAAGAGGTAGCAATTCCAGCAGCACAAAGCAGGCCTGAACTTTGAAGACTTCTTGTCACCTTTTCCACCAGAAGAGCATCTGTATATAAAGATTCTTAAGTTTTCTTCCATTTATGAAGCAAAAAAGACAATTTCTGTAAATTTTTAGCATGGTTGATTATGATAACATTTATTATTTCTGTAACTACGATAAACGCAACACGGCTTATATTACAACATAGGTATGATATGGTACAATCCTTCTTACATATGAAAAGAAATATATCAAAAGTTGAGTACATTAGTATTAGACACACACTCATATCTGACACTAATTCTCGAGTCATGAAATTTTAAATTAGTCTATGGAGAAATCCATTTGAGCATTTCCTGAGGCTTTCAAGAATTACAAACCTGAGTTGAACAAATCAATCCACAAGGGAACAAAATTTGAAACAAACACATTCTTGTTCTGATTTTGAGCTTCCCATGTGTGTGGTTCCTGAAGGAGAGCGACAGAAAAACAACACTATAAAATTTAAGAGAATGTTAAAACTGTTTGATACCATCTTACAAGCTATAGCAAATTCGGACACAAACCTTGGATTCAGCACCATTGTTAAGCCAATAATCGAGCCATTGTCCCGTGTTTTCGTTCCAAAAAACAGAGTCAATTTTCTTCTTTCTTGTCTGAGAAGCTCTGAGGAAATCCTCAGCAATGGCATTCTCTCCAACAACTTTTGCAAAGAAGGCAATGTCAAGTTCCATCTATATCAAGACATGAACAGCGGTTGTAATAAATCCATGGAGTTATGATCCGAGGAGCTGCTCAAAAGAGAAGTTCTAACATACCCTCAGTATGAATATATTCAAATCAACAGGTAAAATTGTTGTTGTGCTTAGAGTTGTAAATTCAGGAGGATTCCTGTAACAAGAGATATGGTTTCGATTAATTAACTTCTAAGTTCTAACTATCCGAATCTGACACTCAAACTCGAATCCAAGTACCATAGGGCAAGTAGCAACATAGCTTTAGTTAACCAAATTGATACTAAAAGTATAATTTGTATAACCTCATCCATCTTGAGCTGAAATCCCATCCGGATTCGGCAGTTGAAGCAACCTCTCGGTAAAATTGTTGTTTCTCATCAACATTCAAGAACTTGGAAGCAAATTGTTTATCCTGGTGCATTGATCAAGTTAAAAAAAAGGGCAAATTCCTTGAATTTATACAACATGAAGTTGAAAACAAGAACACACAGTAGCTGAAGCTTCAGGCCTTGGTTTGTTCCACATCGCATAATACCGATTTAAAGAGTGATTACGATTCTCAGCATCATGAATGATCAACGTATGTATTTCTACACCATTGTAAAACTCAGAAACACTCAAAATGAAGAAAGATTGAAGTATGAGAGAATGCTATATACCATGAACCTTATGTTCAGGGAAACATTGGAACAAGCACGAAATTGCTCATCCAAGTAATGAGTATACCTGAATTCCAAAACCGATATTCGTTAAGCAACGGCGGGAGAGCCTTCCTCAACCAATCTACATCATCAGTCTTATTGTATATCTCATAAACCATTGCACTCAAGAGTGGAGGCTGGCTGCAAAAAAGTACAACAAAGCTTGGAATAGGCAAGATACTGTAAATGAGAAAAGTTGGAACTTTGTTACCAATGACAAAGGTTCTTACTTCTTACAAACAATGTAAGAAAAATAAATAAACGAAAGCATTACCTTCGATTCGTATAATAGGCTCTCGCACCATTAAGTACATAACCATACGTTTCTATCAACGAAATGAGATTAGTAACGATGGATTTCGCAGTCTCATACATTTTGCTTGCTAGCAGCCCTCTGTATCATGATCATCGCAGTTACGAAAATTTGTAACAGTTACTTAAATTCAATATTTTGCATAGTATTAAATTGCGGAGCTGCAAAAGCAAAGTAACTATTGTATCGTAACGATTTTGGAGGCTTGCGCAACACCGAACCGCATTCACAATCTGAGTAAACAAATCACGATCAGGTAAAGTTACAAATGTAACCCCTTAGCCCGGCCTAGACACTTGACCCGAACTACGAAGATTACACAGTGAAAACCAAAGTCAACCCGAAAGTCAACCTTGATTAACGACCTTTTTTTTCTTCCTTTTTATCTTTTCTAAATGCAATATTAAACCTATGTGATCACTCAAGACCAAAGGGAGTAGAGGCACAGCGATCGAAATTCATTTAGGAGTTTAATTGTAATAATTAGACTTTTAGGGACCAAAATGTAAATTTTGCAAAAGATGAAGACCTTGCAGATTTTAAGTTTACCAATACTCAATTAGTCGTATTTCATACATCTCTGTCAAATTTCAACCAATTGCCTCCATAATCATCAAGGACTAAAATGTAAGAAACAAGAACTTAAAACAATTCAAAATGCAGATCAACAGTCGGTGTTTCGAAACGCTGACCCTTGTATCGAAACGGCTGTATCGAAATAGAGTTGACCGTTTCGGTATTCGGGTGTGTTCCGAGACCCATATCAAAACATGGCTCTCCAGTAGCTAAAGTGTTCCGAAACACTCTTAAATCAAAACTATGAACAAAAGAAAAACATTAAATCAAATCTGACCTTACAACCCAGTAAGAATCCCAATAATAGACCTCTCTGAACCGTTCACCAGGGATCATGACAGGCTCCGGCAGTGGAAGCAGAGTATGCAACTCGGGTTTATCAAGAACCGAGTTCGAAACCTTCCTACTCAGTTCTTTCCACAAACCATGCACCTCCAATGCCCAAGCTCTCACCTCATCGTTCTCCACCATGGGCAAGAACCCACGAGGCTCGGGTTCAAAATCCACCGGCTCGGCATACACAAGGTCCTCCCCAGCACTTCTAAACCATTTCCCTATAAACCCTTCGAAATCCGTAACCGAGACGACCCCATTTTCTGTCTTGGGAATTTCATCGAACGCCTCCACTGTGCTTGGAAAATCGAACTTCAACGACAAGTCCACGTAGTCTTTGAGATCACAATTTGATCTCCCATAAGTTTGGAAAGCTGTTTCTTGGACACGTTCGAGGAAAGAAACTAAAGGGGTCGTGGGAATTACATGCCCTGAATCTTTACCATACGAAAAATGAGCTGAAAGTGAGTTATTATTAGCAGCCATTGGAGAGGTCTGTAACAGTGAAAGTTGGTCACGAAATAGTCAAATGAAGAAGATTGGTGAAAGTAAGTAACGAGAGAATTAGTACTATATTTAAAAGTGTACTAAAATGTTTGAAAAAGAACCATTTTTGTTTGTTCTTTTGGAAAACGACGATCATAATTTGCGGGTGGTCTGTTGTGGAAGACGATGAATCTGGACAACAGTTTCAGATTGATTACAACCGACGAGCGACACGTGGAGGGCTGTAATTAGAGATTTTAATAATATATAGTAGCATTTTTTTAGGGTAAACTACACTGGTAGTCACTGAACTTTTAGGGTGCTTTCAATAAGGTCACTGAACTTTTAAAATTTTCATTACAGTCACCCAACTTTTAATTCGCTTTCAATAAGGTCACTGCCGTCAACCACCGTTAAAAAAAGCTGACGTGGCATGTTAAATTTAAGGTTAAATACACTATTAGTCACTAAACTTTTAAGAGGCTTTCAATATGGTCACCGAACTTTTAAAACTTTCATTACTATCACTCAACTTTTAATTCGCTTTCATTACCGTTAAAAAAAGCTGATGTGACACGTTAAGTTTAAAAATAAACGTTTTCCCACCATATTTTTTTTCCCCTCTTATTTTCTTCCATCCAAACATGTCTCTTTCTTCCATATGAATTAAAATGTAATTTTTTGAAGGTCGTTACTTCTCTAGTAACACATCAAGGAAAATATTAATGTATCTAGACATGTGTGAGAACAAGAAAAATATTGGGAGACATTCAATGATGGAATGATAAAGAAATAACTAAAATTTTGCTCATAAAAATCCTCTTTATGCTTCAGGCCCGACATTTACTGAGTCATGCACTAGATAATGAGGAGTTCAAAGGAAAATATTAATGTATCTAAAAGATAGACATGTTTGGAAGGAAGAAAATAAGACATGGAGATAAAATATGGTGGGAAAAAGTTTATTTTTAAATTTAATATGTCACATCAACTTTTTTAACGGTAATGAAAGCGAATAAAAGTTGAGTGATGATAATGAAAGTTTTAAAAGTTCGGTGACCATATTGAAAGCCTCTTAAAAGTTCAGTGACATAGTGTATTTTAACCTTAAATTTAACATGCCACGTCAGCTTTTTTAACGGTGGTTGACGACAGTGACCTTATTGAAAGCGAATTAAAAGTTGGGTGACTGTAATGAAAGTTTTAAAAGTTCGGTGACCTTATTGAAAGCGCCCTAAAAGTTCGGTGACTACCAGTGTAGTTTACCTTTTTTTTAACAAAGGAACGGAAACTGCTCCTACGAGAATTAATCTTAAAACGAGAAGAAAAGAACGTGCTTCTACTGAATCTAGAACTCAAAACTTAAAAGAATAAAGAAAACGAGTGAGAACTCTGACCACCGACTATTATTTTTTCATAGCACTTTTATACCTTTGTTTTATTGTTTTTATATTAGAACTTTGGACTTTAATTTCATTCTCGCCGGTGGTACCCATGTTAGTAAATCATGACAAATTAAGGTTCGAATTTTTTAAGGTTTTATTCCCTCCACCAATAATTTGATATATATTGTATTATCGGAACTTTCATTACTTTATTCGTTATAGTACACAAATTATAGATAAATTAAATTTGTTAAATTTATTATTATTTTATAATATATAATGATTATTTTATAATAATTTAATAAATTTAATGATATTTTATAACAATTTAATATATTTAACGATCATTTATAATTTTTAAAACCTAAACGACTAAAAAGATTGTTATTATTTATTTGTATGAGTAAATATATCATACATTGACAGTGTAAAATGTCTTAGTGTGGGCTTTAAGAATTTAGTTTAAGGTTAAAATTTTAGATATTTAAATTTAAAATTTTATAATTTAAGATTTATAAATTAAAATTTTTTGTTTTCACCCTAGATACATAAAAAAAAATTATATACTTCACACTACTTTATTTTATCAAAATTGAGAAATTAATCCGAAGATTGACACGTTATCAAATTCTAATTGAAAAACATAATTTTCGTAAAAATAAAAGGATTAAGTTTTAAAACTATCAAAATCATACGTTTACTTTGATATGAGGAATATAATCAATTCATAGAATAATAAAAACGGTTTTGTTTTAATGAAAACAAAATATCCTACCTCTAATTAGTACAGTCTCTCATTTCAACTCTAATGTTCGCATCTTTTTTCATTACAGTTTCTTTTTCTAGAGTTCATCATGTGAATCGTCTTCTTCTTCATTTGAAGCGGCATCACCGGGGCCACCGCCTGACCTTTGATATACAGCCGTGATGATAGGATTGCAAACAGCCTCAACCTCCTTGAGCTTCTCCTCGAAGTCTTCCTTCTCGGCATTCTGGTTGTCGTCGAGCCACTCGAGGGCCTCCTTCACTGCCGTTTCGACTTTCTCCTTCTCGTCGGATTCGAGCTTGTCGGCAAGCTTATCTTTGTCACTAATCTGATTTTTCATGTTGTAAACGTACGTCTCCAAGCTGTTGCGAGCATCAATCTTCTCCTTCACCTTCTTGTCCTCCTCTGCGAATTCTTCGGCCTCGCGAACCATTCGCTCAATTTCCTCTTGGCTCAAACGACCCTTGTCGTTAGTGATTGTGATCTTCTCTGATTTTCCCGTGCCTTTGTCTTCGGCCTTGACGTTTAAGATACCATTTGCATCAACTTCGAATGTAACTTCGATTTGAGGGGTTCCCCTAAGGAATTGAGAAATCGAACAACGCGTACCGCTCAATTCGGGTGAAGATTTGCATAAAGGCTAAAGCATAAAAGTGAGTTTATAGAAGAGAGGAGCAAACCTTGGAGCTGGAGGGATTCCAGTAAGTTCAAACTTCCCTAGCAGCCTACAGTCCTTTGTGAGACTCCGTTCACCTTCAAAGACCTGATATCAAACCACAAAATTTCATATAAGCTGGACGCAAACGGTAGGAGTCTATGTTACATAGGTTCAGAGCATTCCAGTTGTTGTAATTAAAAAGAAATCCGATTCTCGAGTTTTAACAAGGATCGTGTTAAATGTACCTGAATGGAGACGGTGGTTTGCTGATCCTGATAAGTGGTGAAAACTTGAGACTTCTTGGTTGGGATAACGGTGTTTCTAGGAATCAACTTGGTCATTACTCCACCAACAGTCTCGATACCGAGGGTAAGTGGAGCCACATCAAGAAGAAGAATATCTGTACATGGTTAGAATAGTCTTCATCAGCTATAGGCTTGTGTAGTTAGGATAAAGAGAATTACGGGAGACAAAAATGTACCTTTGGTTTCATCACCACCCTCTCCGCTCAAGATGCCACCTTGTACTGCGGCACCATAAGCAACGGCTTCGTCTGGGTTAACACCCTTGTTGGGCTCCTTTCCATCGAAGTAGTCCTTAAGGAGCTGTTGAACCTTGGGAATTCTAGTGCTTCCACCTACAAGAACAATCTCATCGATTTGGCGCTTCTCCAAACCAGCATCTTCCATTGCCTTCTTCACGGGTCCCATGGTCTTTCTGAACAGGTCATTGTTCAACTCCTCAAAGCGAGCCCGGGTAAGCGGCTCAGAGAAATCGATACCATCAAAAAGTGATTCAATCTCCACGCGGACCTGGTGCTGGCTGCTGAGAGCTCTCTTGGCACGCTCAGCTTCCCTCCTGAGCTTTCCAAGAGCCCTGTTGTCCTTGCTGATATCCTTTCCATGCTTCTTCTTAATCAGCTTAATAAAGTATTCCATAATCCTCTGGTCAAAATCCTCGCCTGCAAGAAAAATTACCATAAGCAAAACTCATAATAAAAACGAACTTCTACAAACCTAAAACCAAAAACAAGAATGATGCTTACCTCCCAAATGAGTGTCTCCATTTGTGGAAAGAACCTCGAATACCCCATTATCAATTGTCAAGATACTGACATCAAATGTCCCACCACCAAGGTCAAAGACAAGAATGTTTTTCTCACCACCCTTCTTGTCCAAACCATAGGCAATGGCGGCTGCAGTTGGTTCATTGATAATCCTAGCCACATTGAGCCCAGCAATAATGCCAGCATCCTTGGTGGCCTGCCTCTGGGCATCATTGAAGTATGCTGCAAATCAAACAGTGATAATTTGAGCATCATAAAGGATCAAAAACATAATCTTTTTCCAAAAAGAGAACACTGTTTCTTATTATCTTATAATGCACTCACCAGGAACAGTAACCACTGCATCCTTGATTTTCTTCCCAAGGAAAGCTTCAGCTGTTTCCTTCATCTTAGTTAGAATCATAGCACTGATCTCCTCAGGGCTGAAGACCTTGGTCTCTCCATCCTTAATCTTTACTTGGATATAAGGCTTCCCATCCTTGTTCACAATCTTATATGGAACAAGTTTCATGTCCTTCTGGACTTCCTTATCATCAAACCTGCAAAGAAAAAATATGTCCCAGTAAGCATTATATCCCAATACACAGAAACATAAAACAAGAAACTTGAGAACAATGCACATTACTTTCTTCCGATAAGTCTCTTGACATCGAAGATGGTTCTCTCCGCATTAACAGCTGCCTGGTTCTTTGCAGCCTCACCAATCAGCCTCTCGCTGTCGGTGAAAGCCACCCAAGATGGAGTAATACGGTTACCTTGGTCATTGGCTATGATTTCAACATGACCGTTCTTGTAAACACCGACACATGAATAAGTTGTACCCAGATCAATTCCAATGACTGTCCCCAATTTAGTGGCCTCCTCTTTTGCAATTGAGATTGCAAAGAGACATCCTGTTTCAAAGCTTACACAATATCAATATTCATTGCCATTAAATGCAATCATGATGTTCTCCCACATGATTCAAAGTAAGCTACTATCGAGTTAGAAATCAATATCAGAGAATAGAAACTGTTTTCTGCAGCCAAAAAGAAATTTGCAGCGGCTCTTTCCAATTTCCATCGTGCATTAAGTTAGAAGAAGATCTCAATCAACAAATCTACTTTTAGTTAGTCAACAGCAACATAATTATCTCATACGATCCATTCTAGTTAAAACGGAAGCCTAACGAGTTTTCTAGAACATTCTCGAGCACAACATCAACATTTCTAAATTAAGATATCGTAGCGTAAATAGAAAATTGAAATTAAAACACGAGATAATATTCTAATCAAACGAATTAGCGAGTCAATGATTCTAAAAATCCAGAGATTTATAATTCTCGGATCAATGCAGAAGAATCAGACGCTATGAGATCGGCGAAACTCTCATTCACGAAACAATGCATCGCTAAAACCATAGAACCTGAATCAGATCCAAACATGCACTTTACGCGCGATAAAATCATCAAAACAGAACTAAAATCTACATAATTCCTTCTCCAACATGAAAACGAATCATAAAATCAAGAAATCATTCAATCGCATTTGAACAAGCAGATCTAACAAAAACAAAAAGAGCAAAGAGCAGCACAGCACTCACCGAACAAGACTATCGCTAGAACCGACAAAGAGCCGCGTGCTCTCCACGAGCCAGCCATCGCGCGTCCTCAACTCTTGTCTCTCTTTCTCTATTCGAAGAAGTTTATTTCCTTTGAAATTCGCTGAACCGTTAACTGAGCTTCTAGGAAGAAGACTTTCTCTTGTAGAGAGGGGGTCGCGGTTCGAGCCGTTTTATATTCGGAAATCCCCGAATCTAACGTTAGTTTTCTTCGGGCGGGCGTAAAACGAGTGAACATGTCATCGGTGGTGACGTGGACCAATGGAAAAGCGAATACGGATTTACTGAGCCAATGAAATTAGATCTTGTGTTGGGGACATCACAGCCGTTCACTTTCCCATTATGTTAGCGTGTCCGCTTCCTACTCGTTGATTTTCTTATTTATAAAATTATTATAAATAGGATGACTTTGACTAGTAGTCCGGCACCAGAACTCAAAACGCACCGTTTCTGCGTCGTTTTGGACCAGCCCAACTAACAGCTTTTTTTTGAGTTAATTGCATGATACATACTCAAACTATGACCCAAATTCTAAATCGATCTTTATACTTTTGAATGTTTTAATTTTATCTTCAAACTATGACAATCATTTTAAATTGATCTCAAATTTTTTAAATGTTTTAGTTTTATCCTCAAACTATGACATCATTCTAACTTTATCTCTAAACTTTTGAACGTTTCAATTTCATCCTCAAATTATCGTTTATGCAACATAATACACATCAATTTTATATGGTGGTTAACAATTTTTATAACGGTTTAATTACCATGAGATTTAATTAGGATATACTGATAACTTAGGGATAAAAGTATAATGTTCAAAAGTTCAGGACCAATTTAAAATGAGGGTCATGATTTGAGGATAAATTTAAAACATTAAAAGTTTAAGAACCAATTTAGAATGATCATGATAATTTAAAGGCGTATTACGCAACTAAGTCTTCTTTTTTAAAAAAAATATTTGTTATTATCAAAATAGTCCCTATTTTTTTACCATTTTTCTTACCAATATTCACTAATTGGTCGAATGACCAAAGAAGCTCATGTTACCTATATGAATTTGAATTAAATATTGTCGTTTACCTTGAATATCTCTCTTCTCAATAAAAAGAGTCGTTTTTTTACTAATTTAAGTTTTTATTCTATGTTACTAAAAAGTATTTTTCAGAATTGATAACTAGCCGGCAGATTAGTTTAAGTTTAGGTTTCTGATGTTAGGAATTTAGATTTCAGTTTTTAAAGTAAAATTAAACATATTTATAGAAAATATATTTTTCATTGTTTGTGCATCAAATGGTTACCTTTCTAATTATAACCATGGTAGTGCCACATATTTATTAGGCTTAAATAAAAAATAAGTGCCTAAAGTATCTTTCTTTTGAACTTTAGGTGTCAAAAGTTTTTTTTTTTTTATAAAAATAAGTGTCTAAAATTTCAACAGTTACAATTTTAGGTGTTAGCAGTTAAACGGTGTTAAAAAAATTATAACCAATCAGTGTTTAACGTGGCACTAATTTGTTTTTTTAAGAAAAGCACCCAAAAATTTTAAATTTTCATAAAATTCTAAAATTTTAAAAAATTTACAACACTGTCTTAAAATTCTCCAAATCCAAACCTCCAAATCGCCGCCGCTGATTACACCCCTTTGGTCGTCGGACCAAGACAGTTATTTCCCCTACACGGCGTCGTCGGAAACGACGAACGACGTGTCAGGTGAACATCGCGTTCGGCGTTCGTCTGTACGCCATTCGTCGTTTTCGACGACACCGTATTGGGAAAAATGACCACCTTGGTCCAGCGACTACATGGTATGTTCAAGCACGACGATCGACAGCGGAAGCGGCAACGATTTAGGGGTTTGGGTTTGAGAATTTTTAGGCATTTGGGGAATATTTTGTAAAATTTTTGAGATTTTCTAAAAAGTTTTAAAAATTTTATAAAAAAATATTTTAAGTTTTAAATTTTGAAAAAGTAAAGTAAACATGCCACGTGTCAAGCATTAATTGGTTAACAATTTTTTAACACCTTTTAACGGTCATACACCTAAAATTATAACGGTTGAAATTTTAGGCACCTATTTTTACAAAAGAAAAATACTTTAGACACTTAAAATTCAAAAAAAGATACTTTAAGCACTTATTTTTCATTTAAGCCTATTTATTACTCAATTTGCCATCAAATCCGATCTATTGTTTAAGATAACACTATGAAGATTACCATAAATAAGCATCATAATGTTCACCATTTCACTAGTTTATAACTCTCTAAACAATCGATGGGACCATACACAAATTTCCTCATAAAAGACTTGTGCAATGCCTACACGGAAGAAACTGTGAAGAGAGCTACATGAACCATGCAAGGTTGATTGCTAATGCCACCTAATTATTACTTTTTCAAGGAACCTCAAAATTTCCCTGACCTGACACAAAGTGACCTACACAGGGATGAACCGAAGGGTGCTGGTAAGGGCAACCGTCCCCCTAAAATTTTGAAAATTATATATAATTTATAAAAAATTTAGAATTTTTCTATGTATTTTCTATTAAAAATCTATTTTCGCCCCCTTTATAAATTCATCCCCTAAAAATTTATAGGTTCGCCCCCCAACCTAAAGTCCTAGGTACGTACCTGAGACAACACTTTTGTGCTATTATTTTCATAATGGAAGCTGCAATCCCATGATAATTCATCAAAGCTTTAGAGTAGTTGCCGTCCAAACAGGGGACTCTGCTCACCTTCTCAACTATTAGTATTTCAGCATTGAGGTAAATGGTAATTGCTGCTGGTAAGTGTCCAAGCCTTTGGACTCACACCTGTCCCCTTGCTAGGACAGCTGTGGCTCCAAAAGCTTGTACTTGGACACTTACCAGCAGCAATTACAAAGCTGAAATACTAATATAAATCTGCACAATTTGTGCTCCGTTTGAACCAGAACAGCCACCATGGGTCATCATGCTAAAACCATACTTCTCCTTCTCTTGTTTCTCTGTCTCGATCCACTTATATGTCAGCAACAGATTTCCAGTTCATTCAGAGTTGAGTTTAAGATAGTTCTGGGGTGATTTAATCGGTGTTTTTTTGTTACATTTTGCAGGCGAAGTCGAGGGCTTGGATTCTTCTGGTGCAACTTCAGCAAGCTCTGCAGTTTATGAGGTAACTTTAACAGAAAGGGATTGCTTTTTTTTTTTAAAACCGGGAAGAAGATGGTTAGGGAAATCTGGGTTTTGAAGTGCAGGTGAGGAAGCTGAAACTGGAGGTTGTTACTGTAAATGACTATGCTCCGACTATGCCGAATCCTAAACATGACCCACCGCCGAGTCGGAAATCAGGGACATCGATCGGAAGTGGTGGCGGCTGAACTTTAGACGGCTATTTTTTAAATAAAAGTTGAACTGTGAGGAATTAGCTGCTTCAAGTGTAAGTAATCAGTTTCTCTTGGGGTATATCAAAAACTTGTGGATCAATTTCCTTGAACAATGGAGAATCAGAAAAGTACTAGTAAATAAGAAGCAGATATGTTTGCCTAGTGAAATTTTACTGCTTTCTTCCTACTTTTCAAAATTCTTCTTTGGATTCAGAGGAAGAATGGGAAATTAATGGCTTAATAGGTAAAAATAAATGCCGTTAACGATCGTTTAAAATTACTTTGTTTTATTTTTATATTTTGAATATATCGTCAAATCTCTAAGTCTCAAATTTCGATTACCGCAGTTGGCATCATCAATTGTCGATAATGTGTCCACCATTATCGTCCCAAACTCCACGATCATTATCCTATCCTCCCGTCTACGGTCCGAATCCAAATCACACGACACGACGTTCTTTCGGCAAGAGAATGAGGACTTCATCCCGTGTCGAGATTTGAAGATCTAGAGAACTTAGGGTTATTTTGTAATTTAAAAAAATAGATTTTTTAAAAATTAAATTAAAAGAAATAAAAAATTAAAATAAATCAAAACATATTAAGCACTTATCTGGAAAAAAATATAAAAATATGCAGGCACCTGAAAAAATATATATGCGGGGCATTATTTTTTGCCTATTAAGCCTAAATTAATCAATCCCATGCAAGCTTTCTGAATATTTCCAACTATTTTTTTCCAACTGAAATGACAAAAAAAGGGCACAAATTTACTGCAATGGAGAAGGCAAAATGGACTAAAATTAACCCCATTCACATTTTTTATCTCATTTGGACAATTCCAGCGGTGACCAGCTTTTGGATCTTGTTCATCACCATAGGATTCTTCGTGTGTTCTTGTGCTGCCTTTGGATTTTCCTGGAAATCGATCAAAACCTACCCAAATCCCCATTTTTTTTTCTCAGCAAGCCAAACAGCAAAAGTATCCAGATATGTTCACATTGTAAGTACTTAAACACAGCCAAAAGTAATAGTTTCTTTTAAGCACTAACCTGTCTCATGACTGGATCCGAGAGAATGTTTTGAATTTCAGGATCTTGCATTGCCTTGGCCTGCAATAATATCACATCAATTTAAATTAACATCGGCATCCTAAACAGCTCGCGCGAAATTCGATCCTCACCTGTCTTTCCTTCAACTCTTCAGGGGTGAAATCACCTCGACTAGCTTTGTTAATCTGTTCTACACATCTGCAGAATAATCGAGAGAACCAGGTAATCAGATAATGTACAGCAGATATAGGAACACAAAACCAAAAGATCGAAAAGAGAGTGCTGCATACCTTCGAACACCATCGAGCAGTTCCTGGTTATTGGGATCATGTTTCAACCCTTCCTGGTATGTTTCTAAAGCTTTGTCATACTCCTTCATGAAGAACTGAATAGCGCCTTTTCTCGTGTAACCCTTAGAAAAGGTTGGATCGAGCTCGATGCACTTCTCAGCATCTTTCAGTCCCTCAGGCATTGCTCCCAATTTTGTGTAGCATGCAGCTCTATTGCTGTATGCCTGACGTGCAAAATGAATTTGAACGGTCAAAAACAATTCTTTTTTCGTGTGCTTTTGCCAATGGTCGCCACAAACTCACAAGAAAGGAATTAGACTTCTTACCCTTGGATCTTTGGGGTTTCTTCTCAATGACTCTGTATAATGCTTCACAGCCTCTGGATACTTCTGCTGCTTGAAAAATTCATTCCCTACAAATATATTTCTGCAGTCAGTAAATGAACAGTATATGGGAGTGGGATTAGCATTTTGCACTCACAGTCACACCACGACTAATCCACGCAGACTTGATGAACTCGAATGAACAGGAGGGAATGCCTAGGGGTGATAATAAGCCTGACCGGCTCGCGAGCTACTCGGGCTCGGCTCGGAAACCTTAACAAATTATGTGTTTGTATTTTTTTTCATTAGTTGGTTGTTGTTTGATTTTGTATTTTCTTTAATTATGTGTTTGTATTATAAACATATTTATTGATTATTTGGATTAATCTAATTTTTGGCACTATTTTCCCCTTTCCGGTCATTGAATTTCGTTTTAGTGTTGGTTATGAAGAAGATTTTTAACGAATTTTTTATATAAAAAAAAAACTATAGCAAAATTTTTCATTTCGAGCCCGAGCCGAGCCCAATAGTATTGTTTTCGAGCCAAAATTTTCGAGCTCAGCGAGCTTCGAGCCCGAGCCCGAGCCCGAGCCGAGCCTAATCACACTGTTTCCGAGCCGAGCTTGGCCAGTCTCGGGCTCAGCTCGGCTCGTTATCACCCCTAGGAATACCAGTGACCGGAATATAAATTTACAAGGAAACAAATTCAAAGAACCATGAAGTTGCCAGCAAGAAATAAACAGAAACTGATGAAGAATACCTTTCTCACGCTCCTCATCCGCTAACTTTGGATCAAAGTACTCTTGTTGCTCCAAATCCTTCTTCGCTTTTTCTGCATCGGTTAGTTTCTTCAAAGTGTCTGGATTGCGATGCTCAGTAAGAGCTTTCTGGAAAGTCTCTATCGCTGGATCATAATCTTTCGAGCAATTCGCCATCTTCACCAAAGCAGTCCCCTTCCTAGTCAAAGCTCTTGCTATCATTTTATAGTCTGCTCTGAGCTCTCTACCTCTTTCAACAGCCTTGTCACAATCTTTAATGCAATCCTCATACTGTACTCAACAAAGACAGTAAGCAAGACAAAGGAAGTGAAGTTATATGTATATATATACACACACGCGCGCAAAAAATTAAGAACTACAACCTAAAAGCAGAATCTTTTTCGAGCACAGAGCAGATTACGTCACAATGCCAACATAAAAATTGGGGAGAAAGTTTACTTACCTGGTCCAATAAAAATAGGCAAGCAAAATTATAATAATGATAACAAGTTCACATCTATCCAAACCCAAAAAATCACACCTTCAGTAATGGTATTGCTAACATAGAAGAAAAGAGTAAAATCAACCAAAGACTTCCATTTCCTTTTCAAGGATTAACTAGACCTTTAATTGCCTCTGTTGAAGAAGAATAAAAGAATGTGTGTGTGTTCGGGTTCCGGTTCCGGTTCCGGTTCATGTTCAGATATAACATCATTAAAAGCTTACATAATTAAGCAGATGCAAGGCAGAGCACTCAGAATCATGCCATCATAAATTCATATTCATAGTAATTATAAACAATGCAACCTTACAGCCTTCATTTATGTACAATACGTGACTCAATTGCAATCTAAATCATTGATCACTAAAAGATGATAATCAAAATGTACTTCTAATCTGGCAAAAAATTAACTTCTGAAAGTTCAGCCATTTTTAGATGCTTGGAAAAACAAAGGATCTATCTCCATCTTAGAACAGAACAAACCCAACAGTATCATTCTTAAGGAATGTCTAAATTATTTTATTCTAGATGAAATTAGCATGAAGATTACTAATCTAGGCCACCTAAATTTCAATGTTCTCAGCTGGAAAAAAAAAACTTATAAAGTATAAAATCAACCAACAGTTTCTATGCTTTTATTAGTATCATAAAACACCCATATTTAATTAAGTAAAATTTCTAACTTGTAAACAAATAAATATAGATAACCATACCTTGCCCATTTCCAAGAAAACAGCAGCCCGATTGGTGATGTACGAAATATCCCCATCATCAAGCTCCATTGCTGTCGTGTAATGCTGAATAGCCGTCTCAAAATCCTTCTTCTTATATGCAGCATTTCCAGCCTCCTTCTCCTTTAAAGCTTTCTCCTTCTTCTCCTTCTCTTCCGAAATTTCCATCGGTTCAGGTTCAGTCTCAGGCTCAGGTTTCTTCACCTCCTCTTTAGCCGGCTGTGAAGACTGCGGAGCTGGAGGTGAATCCGCCTCTGGAATATCCATGTCGTCGCCAGCACCATGTGCGTTAAACTTAACATTCAATAGAACCCCCAAAGCTTTCATAACCCTCTGATCCTTCAAATACTCACTCAATTTGTTAGGGTTTTTCTGAATATCCTGCATCGCCTTAACAAAATCCGGCTGCTGTAAATAAAGCCTAGTCGTTGGATCGGCAGTCAACTTCGCCCACATCTCCGGCCCTTGAAAAGCATCCCCGAATGGACTGGGTGGCGGAGCCGCCCTAGATCGTGAAGACGAAGCCAACGCCGATTGAGCATCAGCCAATCCAGACTTCAGAGCTTCATTATTAGGATCAATCTCGATACCTTTCTTATACGCCGAAATCGCATCTTGATATTGGTGCAAACCGAGGTGAGCCGCGCCGAGCCTGCTGTAACCTTTGGACCAGTCGGGTTTAAGTTCGACGGTCTTTTTGGCGTCGGATAATGCAGCATCGTATTGATGGAGAGAAGAGTGAGCGGCGGATCGATTTGAGTAAAGGACGTGGTTGGTCGGAGCAAGGTTTATAGCATCGGTGAAGTGTTTGATTGCGGCGTTGAAATCACCGGAGGAAAAGGCGGCGTTGCCTTTGGCTTTGGCTTCGTCGGCCATGGCAGAAGAATCAGTTAGCTTCGAATTTCGCTTTGGAGAAGACGATTGTGAACTTTAAAGGTTTAGGGTAATTAATTTAGAAATTTTGAAGAAATTAATGTTTATAAAGAAAATGAGCAGACTAGAGATATCCGGTGGTTCTCGAAGCTTCTTCGCCTCCGCAATTCGAGTAGTCTACCTGGGTGTTTGGTTAGGTGATTAGAAAATATTAATTTTGTCTAAACCGTCCCTAAAAAGTCATTCAATTTTTAAACTGATCCATAAGTTTCAAATTATGTTCTAATTAAGTCCTGAAAATGTCAATATTGTATTAATTAGTCTTTTATCATGATATCCGATTTAACTATTAGATGTCGGTTCAAAATAGGGTAAATTATGTAAATTATTATGAAGTAATATACTAAGAAACGGGTTTCATATAATGGTGGAGAAAGATCGAAGAAAGAAAAATTAAAAAAGGGTAAATTACAATGGAGATCACTTAATTATAAGTAGGGTTACATTTGGGTCACCTAATTATTGAAAGTTACATTTGGGTCACTCAATTATGGGTAAGATTACATTTGGGTCACCCAATTATTAAAGGTTACATTTTGGGCACTCAACTATGGGTAAAGTTACGTTTGGGTCACCCTTCATATTTAAAAAAGTACATTAATTTAGTCATTTTTTTCTTCCAAATCACTTGTATACTCTTGTTAACATTAGAATATTTCATTTGAAATTATTAATTCATCTAATACACAAATTGATATATTTTTTTAAATATGAAGGGTCACTCAAATGTAACATTGCCCATAATTGAGTGATCCAAATGTAACCTTTAATAATTGAGTGACCCAAACGTAACTTTTAATAATTGAGTGACCCAAATATAACCTTACTCATAATTGAGTGACCTTTGTTATAATTTACCCTTAAAAAATTACTCAATTAGTAGATTTCAAGACATTTTTCTACGAAATGGAGATCGAATTCATGGACTTCAAGACACTTTTCTGCAAATGAACAAAAACCACAAACACATATGTAATTATCCTATGAACATTTAATTCGTACGACACAATCCCAACAGTTTCATGAACTAAAAAAATTACAAGTTCTGATTTATCTTGCAATTTCTACTTCAGAGTTTTGCTGCATTTATATCCAAAACTGATACGTGAAATTTGGAATTTAAACGAGAAAAAGAAGAGTACTGTTGCACTTCATATTATGAACAAAAAATAGTGTTTGGATCCCAGGAAAATAAATAACAAATCAAGCAGCAACTTCTTGCTGTTTTGAAGCAAGCTCGTTCTGGATATGTTGAGGGACAACATCAAACTGGGCCAATTGCATTGTGTAGGATGCACGACCTTTTGTCATTCCTCGGAGAGTGCTGACATATTGGAACATTTCGGCGAGCGGAACAAGGGAATCCACCACCTGCAGTTAATCCGGCACCAAATGCATCAACACGATAAGATTACAGTTAATCCTGCGGAAGTATTCGATGACTATAAACAAGAAGTTATCAAAGCAAAATAAGGGATGTGAAGTAATCTGATATACCTTGAGTCCACCAGGCTTATCACCAAAGCTGTTAATCTGGCCTCTCCGAGAGTTGAGATCACCGATCACATCACCCAAGTGTTCTTCGGGTGTAACAACCTCGACTTTCATAATAGGTTCGAGCATCCTAGGGCCAGCCTTTCTAACCCCCTCTCGGAAGGCTCCCCTGGCTGCCAGTTGAAACGCCAAGACACTTGAATCAACATCGTGGTAAGAACCGTCTACTAGCACAGCACGTACATCAACAACGGGAAAGCCTGCAAGGACACCGTTACACATACACTCCTCCAGCCCTTTCATCACTCCGGGAATATATTCTCTTGGCACAGCTCCGCCTTTGATTTCACTCTTGAACTCGTATCCGCTACCTGGATCCATCGGCTCGAAACGAACAGTAATATCAGCAAACTGCCCTTGTCCACCTGACTGTTTCTTATGCACATACTTGACTTCTGAAACTTTGGAAATGCTTTCACGGTAATTAACTTGGGGTGCACCGACATTAGCTTCTACCTACATGCACCAAGCAATCAAAGATTCAAAATAATGAGAATTAGAAGAATTTATGCATCAGTAAAGCTATTAAATGCACACACAAAGTTGACAAGAATTTGATGTTGCTACAGACCTTGAATTCTCTCTTCAGACGATCAACAATAATCTCGAGATGCAATTCTCCCATTCCTTCAATTACAGTCTGGTTGATCTCTTCATCTCGTGAGAAGTGGAAAGAAGGGTCTTCTTGAGCAAGCTTGATCAAACCATTAGCCATTTTATCGACATCAGCTTTAGTCTTGGGTTCAATAGCAACCTTAATTACGGGATCAGGGAAGTCCATCCGCTCAAGGACAACGGGATGGTCAGGGTCGCTGAGAGTTTCA
The DNA here is from genome assembly GCA_030270665.1 of Hibiscus trionum. NCBI lineage: Eukaryota > Viridiplantae > Streptophyta > Magnoliopsida > Malvales > Malvaceae > Hibiscus > Hibiscus trionum. The sequence continues at coordinate 1,333,421 of BSYR01000058.1, forward strand.
CCCGTAATGGTATCCTTTAGACCTGCAAGAGCAACAATATCACCGGCCAAAGCAACCTTAACATCCTCTCTACTGTTGGCATGCATTTCCAATAATCTACCAATTCTCTCTTTCTTTCCTTTGTTTGCGTTCAGTACATAAGATCCTGCGCTAAGCTTTCCGGAATACACCCTGACAAATGTAAGGGATCCCACAAATGGATCGGTCATGATTTTGAAAGCTAGTCCGGAAAATGGTTCATCATCACTTGCTTTCCTTTCAATTGTCACTTCAGGGTTCTCCGGATCAGTCCCCTTCATTGGCGGCAACTCAACAGGTGATGGCAAGTAATCCATAACGGCATCAAGTAACGGCTGAACTCCCTTATTTTTAAAAGCTGAACCGCACAATACAGGCACAAAACTGATTCCGATCGTGCCTTTCCTAATTAATTTCTTAATGGTTTCCTCGTCAGGCTCAACTCCTTCAAGATAGTTCTCCATAGCTTGATCATCTAATTCAACAATCGTTTCTATCATTAGCGCCCGGTACTCTTCAGCTAACTCCTGAAGATCAGCCGGAATATCGGCATACTCAAACTTTGCACCCAATTCTTCCCCGGACCAAAGTATAGCTTTCATCTTTACAAGATCAATTACACCTTGAAAATTATCTTCTGCACCAACTGGTAGTTGAATCACGAGCGGTTTAGCACCCAAATTTGTAACTATCATGTCTCTTGTCCGGAAAAAGTTTGCTCCTAGTCGATCCATCTTATTGACAAAGCAAATTCTGGGCACCCCGTACTTATCAGCCTGCCTCCAGACAGTTTCAGATTGTGGTTCAACACCGGCAACACTATCGAACAAGCATATAGCTCCATCTAAAACCCTGAGAGCACGCTCCACTTCGAGTGTAAAGTCAACATGGCCAGGGGTATCGATAATATTAATCCGGTGGTTTTTCCAAAACGTGGTAGTCGCGGCCGATGTTATGGTGATACCTCTTTCCTGCTCTTGTTCCATCCAGTCCATTGTAGCTGTACCCTCGTGCACCTCACCGATTTTATAGTTTCTTCCCGTGTAGTACAGAACACGTTCGGTCGTCGTCGTCTTTCCTGCATCGATGTGAGCCATAATTCCGATATTTCGATAATCTTTCAACGGAACCTCACGCTTTGACTCTGTGAAGCAATGAAAAACATATCCAACTTAAAAACTCGAAAATAGCAACAAATCGGAAACAATAGTATTCAAAAATGCATAGATTGGTGTTTCCCCTAGCATTTGAAATAATTTCCTTAGCTTACACAAACAAGTATACCAAATTCCCCATTTCCAAACGATGAAACAACTAAATTAAACCCGAAATGAACAAAAACCCATTCTTCAAAAACTCAAAACAAGACAATTCAAACAAACAGAACACCGAATTACTTCAGAAAATTTAAAAATTCAACCAAACAACTAAAACAGTAACCCAAAGCGAGAAAATAAAAACAGAGCAAGAAAGGCAGAAATGGAAAACGAATTAGTAATTACCATCGGCGGCCATAGCAAAGACGGAGAAGTTCCTTTGCCTCCGCTTCTGGTGACGTGAAATGGGAAGTCGAGAGCCAATTCGCACACTTCCCAAGAACTGAGAGAGTGAAGAGGAAATTGAAGACGGCGCTCGAGGACGAAAACCCAGAAAACGGGTCGAAGAAGATAAAGGGATTGGCCTCCTTTGAGACCCATTTAGATTACAAACTGTTGAACTCGAACCCGGAACTCTAAGCATTGCCTCTGCCGCCATTTGCTCGGTTCTTTGTTTTTTTCTCTTTTTTATGGCTGAGGCTAGGGATATTGGATAACGATAACTTGGTTGGTGATGTTTTATTTAGGCTTATATATCATATTAGTAACTAAAGTATACAAACTTTTTTATTTTGATACTTAAAGTATTTTTTTGGTCAAAATAAGTACTTAAAGTATATTTTTTGGTTAAATTAGGTGCCTAAAGTATACTTTTTGGTCAAAATAGGTACTTAAAGTATTTTTTTCATCAGAGTAAGTACATAAAGTATATTTTTTGGTCAAAATATGTACCTAAAGTATATTTTTTTGTTAAAATATGCCCATAATGTATTTTTTTAATTAGGGTAACTATTCTATACACAAGCGCTTATAGAAATTTTTTTACACAATTGTCTTATTTTAGGGGTTAGAGATTCCGTTTAGGTTTTAAAGTTTAGGGACTTAAATGTAGTAGTTTTGAATTTATGGGTTGTTGATAGAATTTAAGGTTTAGGGTTAAATTTTAGTGTCTATAGGTTAAAACCTAAATCCCTACCTATATTACCCTAAAACCTAAACCCTAACCTTAAACCCTAAATTCTAACTATGAACCCTAAATTCTAAACCACTACACTAAAACCCCATAAACTCTAAACCTTAAACCCTATAATTGAGACACTTGTGAAAACAAAAAGTTTCCACCGCTGGTGTATAAGATAATAATCTTTTTAATTAATGTCTCATGACAATTTTTAGGAACCTATATAAAAAAATATGTATACTTTAAGTGCCTATTTTGACCTAAAAATACTTTAGATACCTATTTTGACCAAAAAATATACTTTGGATATTTATTTTGATGAAAAAATACTTAGGTACCTATTTTGACCAAAAAATATACTTTAGGTACCTAGTTTAACCAAAAATTATATTTTAGGTACCAAAATGAAAAGGTTGATATACTTTAGGTACTAATATGATATATAACCCTTTTATTTATCACTGGTGTGTTTTACAAGATTACCCATCAAGTTGTATATAATAACGAAAATGACCCTCCCTATGGTTGATGTTGAGGTTGGAAACCAACGGCTGCTAAGGTGCCACGTATGCTCGAAATTGTATATCCGCATAAACATGGATGGTGGGGTTAGGGTTCCCTAGTGGACTCCTCTCGGCTTATCATATTCTAAACGGAAAAAATAATAAAAACATAATTTCTTACTCCATATTTACAAATTTTATATAGATAATGTTTTAAGCATAATTATAATAATATAAAGACCACATGAATATATATCCTTTTAAAAATAGTTATTATCAATGCTTAAACTTTGACAACCTCCACACATGTTCATTGATTCATAATTTTTATTTTTATTTTTTAAGATTTTGCTTTATTAAAAAATGTTGGTTATACGTAGAAAATTAGATTGAAAGTTAGAGATTCGAAGTGATGAGGAGAAAATGTATGAGAATTGGATCAAATAAATCTCATGGGGAAGTTTTAGGGCGAGACGCCTTAAAATGAGGGTAAAATGATTAGAGTTTCAGTTAGAGATGGGTACGGGTCGGATTTTTGGCCCACTCGAACCCGACCCGAAAATAAATATCATATACCTGCACTCGACCTGAACATATTTTTTTTAAAAAAATCCGACCGACCTGAAAATAAATACACCGAACCCGACCTATAGAAAAAAATTAATTTTTAGGGACCTAATTGTAAAAAAATAATTTTATAGGATATAATCGTAAAAAATTATAAATTTAAGGACTAAATTGTAAATAAAAATTCAATATTAAGACCTAATTATAAAAAATATATAAAGATATAGTATTATTATAAATATCCATACAAAATTTAAGGAGAAATTATATAATTAGTTTCGGGTCGGTACGATATTTTTCACCCAAAACACGAACCCGACCCGACTTCACCTTTAATAAAAACCCGACCTGACCCGAACTTGATTTTTCATTAAAAAATCTGACCCGATCAGGCCAGGTCAGATCGATACTCCACTGGGTCAGGTAAAATGCCCATCGCTACAAGTCAGTTGTGGTGGCTTTGTTGGGTAATGGCGGGAGCAATGGTTGTTGGAATGATTGCTTTTATATGCACCATTAAAACAAGGATTCCTTTTGGGCTCTGATTGTTAATTCATTGGCCTTTCTTATAATTTTTAATATTTTTATGTACTTCTAAATTATATATATCTATATTATTATTTAAAAGTAATCGAAAATCACTGTAATTTTACAATTAATAATATTATGAGTATATTTTAATCAATAGTTTAATGGTCATTTGTGAGTTTTACTATGTGTAACCTATTTCTTTATATAATCATTCTTTTGAAACCTTAATTAATTCATCAATTGACTCATATTCACTCCTACACAGATTGTTTGAAGGGCCCGGTGGAGAGAGATAGGAGGTTGGGTGCAAGTTTTTTTTTTTTTACAATATTTGTACATTTTATGATTTATATTCGAATTTTGCGATTCACTTTCTCAATAATGTATTCTCTAAAATTTGAACTCAAGTTTAAAAACATTTTTTACATATAATGACACAATTTAAAAATATATATATTTGACACTCCAACAAAACTGACACTATTATTTACCTACAATCATCTAAGAAACAATATTATTTTCTATTGAAAAAAGAAACAAGATTATTTTTATGCCAACTTTGTTGAAATGGTAAATATTTTACGGGCAAGTATAAGGATGAAAGAGGAAGTGATTCAACATCGAGGTTAGTTCAAATAATAAGTAATTTAGTATTGTTTAAATAAGTTTGGAATTTGAAATTTTGTATATGTAAAAGATTTTACTGAGAGACTCACTCACTAAAACTAGTCGAAATTAAGAAAGAAAAAAAAAACTAATCGTAAAGGAGTATCTTGTTTTGCCATTATTACATATTGTTGCATGACCAAAGAGTTTTTCCAAACGATATCTAACAAACTACATTATTGGCCTTGGTTACATCAACAAAATAAATGCCAATTACTTATTAAATATTCGAGGTGAAAATGATACGTGTTCAGAGGCTTACAGTTTAGAAGAAATTGTAGCTAGTGCTGTTGAAAATCTTATTGAGGATGAAACTGAAGATGATACAATGTATTTGCAACTAATTACTCGGAAGAAAGCACTCATAGCGACAACAACTTAATTTTTTGTTACAGTATGAGAATGCAACACCGAAACTTTTGGATGCAATAAGAAAAGTTAGAGATAAAATACAACTAGATTTAAATTTTAGAAAGAAGCAAACAATAATAGAATCATATTTTACTAAGTTGTCTTAGTTATATATTTGTAATTTTATAGAATTATTAATTTATAATATTGAATGGACTATAAATTTATATAAGGGTCTTTTAAAAAATTATTATCTTATTAATTTATCAAAATTATTAATTTAGATATTGGGCTTAAATCGGGACAAAAAATTATTATTATAGAGAAACTATTAATTTATCGAGTATTAATTTATAAAAGTTTTATAGTTAATCTATTTGGAAAAAAAACATAGTAGACTTTTTTTTCTCTAGTCAAGTCAACCTAGACAAAAAGTATTTTGAACTTGTTTGGACGTTAGATATTTTTTAAAAAGAAATAATATGTTAGATTTTTTAATAGTTGTAAGGTAGTATTTGTTTATATTTTTTATTTTTTGATAATTTTTTTTAGATAATTGATTTTTATTTTCAAGAGCAGGAAATCTGCTAAGTAAAAACTGAGTTACAATGTATAACCTAATTAAAACTGTCAAGTCTCAAGTATCCCCATTATAGAAGTATACCCCAATTATTACATAATCGAATATTCACAAAATTAGTTTTGACAATGTTCTTCCCTTTTAGTCTAACATGTACAACTTCTTCAAATGGACTGTAAAATAGTTTGTCCATCCGAACAAGAACAATAAAATTGTTTGTGATTTCTTTCCTTCTAAATAAAGTAGATAAAGGTACACCAAGTCATTCAGAGTATCACAGTAAGGACAGACTCCCCCTTGAAAAATTTGATGGCCCATTCAACCTCTCAACTCCAATCATAAACATTTCGAGCAATATTGTAGAGCTCCAATACTCCTTTCCAAATATTTTTCGAAAATGGGCATTCGATAAATAAATGACTACCAGTTTTTAGTTCACAATCACACAACGTGCATCTCTCATCAATTGTTTAAACACAAGTCTTCTTTTTTTTACTAAGTAAATTCGGGTATTCTAAAATAAACATTATTATTTTATATAAATTTAAATCTTGACATTTACTTGACAATACAATATCTCTTTGCTTAATAAAAAATATAATATATTAAGAAATAATATGAGTAAAAAAATATTACACAAACTCTTTTAATCTTAAATTTAAGGGTAAAGTACACAGACGGTCACTGAACTTTGATGCAAAAAACAAAATAGTAACCAACCTTTCAAAAATCACGAAGTAGCAATTAAACTTTAGATTTTGAAACAAAACGGTAACTGGGGCGTTAAACCCCGTTAACCCTTAACAGAAATATGACTGTATATGCCACATCACCGCCTTTTTCTCACCTCATATTTAAAAACAATATACTCATTTCCACGTCATATTTAAAAAATAAATAAATAATTATTTTGAATCACCCCTTTAAAAAATAAAAAACCCAAATAATTTCAAAAACCCCAAGTATGTCGATTGATGAAACCAAATCCTCTCCCAGACACTCTTCAACGCGTAAAAAGAGAAGGCGGAGAAGAAATTGCAGATTGGGCGTTGAGAGATAGACGGTGGTGGCTCCAACCGTCGACGTGAAACCACCGCTTGCAGACAAGGGAACACCGATTTCGATCACCAGGGCCGACGAACTGAAAAACATAAGCCAAGCACTCGTTGGGAATCTAAGCGGTGTAATCCCGGTTCACTACGATCTCATCGAGAAATTCTTCGCTGCAAAGGAAAACAGAAAATGTTAAGAAGGCGAGGGAGGTTTTCCGGTGCAAGGCGGCGGAAGGGGATTGACCCATTTGCGGAGGGTGAAAATATGCGCCATCGAAGGAAAGTAATTGAGAATAAACCCCTCTGTCTTTTTTTGTGGGATTGTTTTGGGTTGTCTGCAAGGTTGAATTATGTATGAAAATGGTGGATTTTATTTCCTCAATCGACAATTACTTTGGGTTGTCTGGGAGGAAATTTGATTTCCTCTCAATTGACATATACTTTAGGCTGAAACCCTTTATTTGTTGAAACCAAAATTTTCTTGAGGACATGTTGCAGGCTGATGTTCGTGGTGGCATAGTGGATGAGGAAAATGATTAGAGATGTTGGGGTTTTGGTGCATATCAATGTTAAAGGAAAAGATCAACAAGGTGCCAGTGTTGATTCGTTCGATTGAGGCTCGTTGACTGAATTTTTTTGTCTGTGATGTAGGATTTGGAATGGGCTATGACAGTGGTTTGGAAAATGAAGAGTTTGTGGTTTGAAATGGCTCAATCGATCTGCAGGTTTCGAGCATGTCTTCACTTGTGAAATCTTTCTTTCCGCAAGTTCCTCCAAGCGTTTCTAATTATTTTTGTGTTTTACTTTGATCTCATCTTCTTTCGATTCGCCTTCTTGTTACTTGAGCAAGCATTCATTGAACATCTCTGGATCTCGACTTCCCAGCTTCAATGGCAATGGAGACCCATACCCAGAGAGGGGAAAATTGCGTGAAAACTCGGAGAGGGTGAGATTTATGAGCAGTCGAGTTTTAATTTTTTTCAGTTCCCGAGAAACCAAATGGGGCAGAAACCACCGAGAACGACGACCGGAGTCCGGTGGAGGACGTGGCGCTGGTGGTGCCCGAAACAGACGATCGGAGTCCGGTGGAGAATCTGAAAGTGAGAGAAACTAAGGGATCTGAACAGAGGGATTCCAGTGTTCATAAATGATTTATTTTTATTTTTTAAATATGACGTGGAATATGATTTTATTATTTTTAAATATGAGGTAGAAAATTGGGTGGGGATGTGGCATACCCAGTCAAATTTTCGTTAGGGGTTAACGGGGTTTAACGCCCCAGTTACCGTTTTGTTTCAAAATCTAAAGTTTAATTGCTACTTCGTGATTTTTGAAAGGTTGGTTACCATTTTGTTTTTTGCATCAAAATTTAGTGACCGTCGGTGTACTTTACCCTAAATTTAATTTCTAACCTTATATCACAAACTATAATCACTAAATTAAATTATCCGAATTTCGTATCAAAGATTTTCGTAATAAATAGTTGCAAAGAAAAGTTTGTTTTTATTTAAAGCTAAAGCGTACCAGCCAGCGAAAAAGGAAAACAAAGTAGAATTGCATTCCCCAGATGGCTAAGTTCGTGATCGTGGCGGTTCTTCTGGTGGCGGCGTCAACCGCAACCGTGACGGAGGCGCAAGCAACTTGCGCGCAGAAGCTGGTGGCTTGTTACCCTTACATCAACAACGCCACCGTTAAACCTCAGGACGACTGCTGTAACCCTATCAAAGAAGCGGTTAAGACCGAGCTTCCCTGCCTCTGCAACCTCTACAAGGACCCTAATTTGCTCCCTTCTCTTCACGTCAACGTCTCCGATGCTCTCCGGATCTCTCGTGAATGCGGCGTCGGCACTGATCTAAGCAACTGCAACAACTGTAAGTTCGCCGTCGATTTTATAATTTTTTTTTCCGATGAAAATTTGGTTAATAATCCTTTTTGTTCAGTCTCGATTCGATCTTTTCACCTTTGAAATAAACGCGAAATTGAAATTCCTTTGTAATTTCGATTAATGGAGTAATTAATTCATCTCTTGAATTTTGTTTCTTCTTCTACAGCCACTTCTCCGACCTCTGTTCCATCCCCGCCAGGTAACACAATTAGAGATTATATCAGATCGAATTTGCAATTTTTTCTAAATTTGGATTTAGATAATAGATTTTTAAACCAAATTTATAACTCATATGAAAATTAAAAAAAAAATACACAGATGCAAGTAGATTCATTTTTGTGTGTATGCAGATGTGTAGGGATAATAAATAGACTATTGAAATGAATTCGCATATTAGATGTTCAAAAAGATTAGTATTTAAATTTTCAATAATAAGTTGATTCGGTGAGATAAGATTTAGAAGGTCAGATCTCTTAATTAAGATTAAATATTTAAATACTAATATTATAAATAGAGCAAATTATATTAAAAGATGAGTAATAAATTTGATATTTTTTTATTACAATACTGTTCTACTTGTACATAGAGGGGAGGGGAAAAATTTAGGTGAAGGTAACGTTTTTTTAGGGGTATTGAACCCGAAACTTAAGGGGAAGGAAGTAGGGTTGTTCAAATCCGGGTACTCGGGTGTTCGGGTACCCGAAGTACCGGGTACCCGGATCGTCGGGTATCTATAAAATCGGCCCATGTCCCGACCCGAAAATTACGAGTACCCGGTAATCGGGTACCCGAACGATGCGGGTACCCGAAAAATTAAGTATCGAGTACCCGAATTTTTATCATTTTTCAAATCATTAAATTAAAAAATATATATACATAAATTTAAAAGTTCGAATTACATAATCCAACATCTAAACATATAATTTTAAAATCCTAGTTACAAATTACAATGTATTTTATATTTTTATTTATTACGGTAGATTACCATATATTCAAGATTTAAGTTTTATTTTTTTTCAATGTGAAATCCTTATTACTGTAATATATATATATATATGGAGTGCGAATATTGTAAAATGTAATATATATATATATATATATATATATATATATATATATATATATATATATATATATATGGAGTGCGGTGAAATACATATACATACAACTAATACTATAAATTGTAATATATATGAAGTGTGAATACTGTAAATTGTAATATATTGTATATACATATATTGTAATACTCCAAATTGTAATATATATATATATATATATATATATATATATATATATAGAGTGCGGTGAAATTGAGAGAGAAGATTAGTGCGAATTGTGAAGGGAGAGCATTTGAGGGATCGAGATTTAAAAATTAGGTTGTTTGATTTGAGAATATAGTGAATATAAGGATATTTTGTTTAAAAAATAATTATATTTAAAATAAAAAAAAAATAGAAACCGGGTACCCGAAATTTTCTACTTTTATGACCCGGGCCCGACCCCGGAAATGGCGGGCCGGGTAAAAAAAAATTCGGGTAATTACCCGGTTACGTGTGTTCGAGTAGTCGGGTAGTCGGGTCGGGTAGTTCGGGTCAGGTAATTTTGAACACCCCTAGAAGGAAGGGGAGCAGGTGAGTGTGCTCTAACCACTAGGCCGTCCTCGCATGCTCAATAAATTTGATATTTAAATATGGAAAATATACTGTATTTTATGAAATATAAAAAATTTCAATTTTTTGTTATTGCTGATTATTAGGAAGAGAAAACATGTGAAGTGTGAACACATGGACCTGGTAGAAATGATTTTTGTATTGATTGGGAGGCCACATAGTTGAAGCTTTCATAAAGGTCAAAAAGAGGAGTTGGTGGTGATTAATTTCATTGCCAGCTTTAAATTTGATGCTTTATGTGCTTCCAATATTGACCTCAAAACTATGGTCATAAAGGAAAAATTATTATATAGACCTGGCTCGCTATATTATCTGTGTTTTAGTCAGTAAAATTTATTTATTTATTTTCTTTCAAGATGAATTTTCACATTTTTCTTATATGCAAATAAAAAATAGATAGTTATTTGAACGTTATTTTGAAATGGATGGATCGTATTACTGAGACCGTGAATGATTCGTTGAGCCGAGTCCATCTAATAGTTTTTCGTCAAAAATAATTTCCATTTATTTCATATTTTCATATTGCTTGGAGGAGTTGATCAGTATTTTAGTCTATTAAGTTTGATTTGTTATCTGAAGCCTTTAGGTTTAATTAGATACTTGATCTTAGTTTTAAATTTTAATTAGGTACATAAATTTTGTTATCTGATTAGGTATTTGAATCTGGGTTTTATAGTTTAAATTGATACTTAAATTTGATTTCATTAGTTCAAATTGGTTCAAGTTTAGGCATCAATCTGAACTGATGAGTCAATTTTGTGTACCTAGTTGGATAAAAAAAGAGTTTAGTACTAAATTGAACCTTAGAGTCAAACACATATACTTAATTGGACGAGAAAAAATAAGTAGTAACCGATTGATCTGGATAAGTACGACAAAGATTCATTGTGAGACAATCGTCATAATTCACTTTATTTTATTCACAGCATTAAAATTTGATCCTTTAATTTTACTTGAGGAGTTTAACGTCTCATCTAATTAAATTAACTGATAATTAATACTAGTTAACATCGAAATTTATTTTTTATTTATCGTTTTTCTATAGGACGAGGAGCTGTAAATCAAGATGCAGGTGCTGACAAGATAGCATTAACTGGAGTTACCATCTTATTCCTACTTTTCATCTCTATAGCACTGAATTGAAGTGATATACATTGGGATTATTCAGATTAGTTGACTAAGTATTAGTTTATGGAGCATTCATGTAATTTAAATACTATTGAAAATTACGAATTTAAGAGTTTTCAAACATTCTTCGAGTGAGAAAATGATGGTAAAATCGAATGTTTTAATTTACAGATTTATATTTTCTACTGTTTGTATGTGTTTTTTTATTGTCTGATACAATACTTGGTTGCTCTCTTGAGTGCTCCCAATAATTAAAAAGTATATCATGCCTGAATTTAATCGGAGTTTGCGGTGGTGGAAGAACTAGATCGGAAAAAAAAATCTAGTTGTAAGATATGTGATGAAACTGACGCTGAAAAGATATCTAATATCTGGATTTTTTTTGTTGGTATATTATATGAATGATTCGATTCGCAAGGACCATGATTGAGAATTGTTTGATAGTCTTTCTCCGAGTAAGAGGCGAAACATAATCAACTTGAACTCGGGACAGCTATTCGATAGTGAAAGATTGTATTTGTTATCTCATGTTTGCTTTTCGTGAAAAAATACCAATTCAAGTGGAGATTTTCTTCAAACAACAAGGAGCTGGGTCAGTTATTCAATCAAATGATATTGAACATGTTTCCCATCTATTCTCGAGAAGTAAGTGGGCTATTTCTTTGTAAAATTGAGCTCAATTTCATATATGGAATTTTTTTATACAGATTAATATTCAATCACATGTCCTTCATATTATTATTTTTTAAAATTTTATTTCTAAAATTTTTAAATTATTTTTAAAAAATTGAAAACTTAAAGTAATTTAAAAATAAAAACTAAATTAATAAGATTTATAAATAGGGTAATTGTTCTATACACAAGCGTTTGTGGAAATTTTTTTACACAAGCGTCTTAGTTTTAGGGGTTAGGGACTCCGTTTAGGGTTTAAAATTTAGGGGTATAAGTGTAGTTGTTTTGAATTTAGGGATTGTTGATAGAATTTAGGGTTTATAGGTTAAAACCTAAATCCATACCTATATTACCCTAAAACTAAACCCTAACCCTAAACCCCAAATTCTAACCCTAAATCCTAAATTCTAAACATGAACCCTAAATTCTAAACCTTTACACTAAAACCCCTAAACTTTAAACTCTAACCCCTAACCCTAAACCCTATAATTGAGGCGCTTGTGGAAATAAAAAATTTCCACCGCCAGTGTATAAGATATTAATCCTTATAAATATTAACAACTAATTTTCCAACTACGCCTATGTTTTATCCATGTGAGATTTAAAAGAATAATAATAATTTAGGGAATATGCCAGCAATTTCTAAAATGCACTGGTATGGTGTCACAAAAATTAAACTGCGTACCCCCTTGCGATAACGCTGAGCAGTAGATGGGAAACGTTTCCGTTAATTGATCGTTAACGCCCAGCCACGTGGTTTCTAATATTCTATCGTCTACTCGTCAAATTTAAAATTTAAAATTAAAACTTAAAATCCAGAACAAATAAAAATCAGAGAGATTGCCGATCGATTTAATTCATCAAAAATCATCGAATGGAATGAATGTAGAGTGAGTTGATTTCAGCAATGAAAAGCGTCTTCTCGGCGCCCGGAGATTACGTCTACTTCAAGTCCCAAGTCCCTCTTCACAAGATCCCCGTAAGATTTCTTAATTTGTATCTGGTTTTTGTTGATTTTTATAAGGTTTTGATTATGGGTTTTATGGTTTAACTCAATTGTGATAATGGGTTTGTTTTTGTTTTAGCTATGGTCTATTATTGTGTGAGTTTTTATTATGGATTTTTATAAGGGCAAAACGTTGTTCTGGGATTGAATTTGCTTAATTTGATTCCTTTTTTCAGTAAATTAGACATCTTTATGAGCTTAAATGTTTCTTCAATTGGAAAAATTCTGTTTTGGGTTCCACTTTGATATCTGAAGGATCGGGTTTCACTTATGTTTGTTATTGAATTCTGGTGGAGTTTTCTAGTTTACTTTGTTATATCACTGAGGTCGCCTATGCTAGAAAAGGTATTAACCAGTTGCTTGTTGTCTGATTTTTCTATAAAAATTCTGAACTTTTATGCTAATGATTGTGGACTCCTTAGCTTCAAAATTGTGGTTTGTAGAATCAGTTGTTGCTTGAATTGTTATTTGTAAAATACTCCTTACCAGGGATGGACCTAGAGGGGGGCTGGAGGGGGCGGTCGCCCCCCTAAAATTTTGAAATTCTTATATGATTTAGAATTTTTTTAGAAATTTTCTATGTATTTCCTATTGAAAAATTATTTTCGCCCCCCTAAAATTAATATAAGTTTGCCCCTCATATAATTTTATAGGTTCCCCCCCTAACTTAAAGTTCTGCGTCCGTCCCTGCTCCTTACCTTGTTGGTTATCACATTGCTTAGCATGTTTCTTGAAGATAGACACTGGGAGAATCTCTCTGTTATTACTTTTTATCAGTTGTGATGAATCTCATTTCCGGGGTTCCTTATTTCTCTCACAGATTGGCACAAAGCAGTGGCGATATTATGATTTTGGTCCCAAAGTGGTTCCTCCACTCGTATGTCTTCCTGGAACTGCAGGGACAGCAGATGTCTACTACAAACAGATCATGTCCTTGTCCATGAAGGTTGTAAGCTATCTATTATAAGTATATTTGACAAGTGAATACCCCCCCCCCCCAAACTTTTTTCTTGTTTTAGTTCATGGAAGAAGTCCTCTGGGAGCAAAAAGAGGCTGTTTTATCTCTCCAAAAGTACAAGACGATTGGAAGGAAGCTTCCACAGGCTATATTTTTTTTCTTCCCTTATTGCTTGATATAGTGGATATTTCTATTTGTTTTCAGAGTTATCTCATAGCAAGTTATGGATCTTATCATTTAAATAAGTTGAGTTCCTAATTTATTTTAGACAGAGGCAGCCTGAAAGTTCCCCATTTCATTTATTGGTTGGTGGAAAGATTATTCTTGTTCCTGATATGGATTTATTCTATTTTTATTGTGGCTTATTACCAAATGGTATTTACTACTAGACTGTTGTGAAGAATGTTCACTTCTCATTAAGCCTAATAATTTAAATTTCACAAATGGTCAGGGTTACCGAGTGATTTCCGTTGATATTCCCTGTGTTTGGAATCATCAAGAGTGGATTCAAAGTTTTGAGAAGTTCTTGGATGCCATCGATGTTCATCATGTGAGAACACTTAATATATTTGTGGCCTATGCTTCATTCCTTCCCTATTGTAACATTTATTTGTCTTCACTGGATATTTCATATTTATTATTCCTATTATATGTTTCTGGAACAAAGAATAGGTTGCCTACTGAAAGTGAAATGACATTTACTCTATTACTGTATTATTAAGTAGAATGCACGGTTCTACAATGGAGAAATATTATTCTAATATGCTTGCTCTACTGTTGTGGACTTGTGGTTATGGTAGCAGTAGTTTACCTTGAATTGTAAGACTTGCTTAACAGACCAAGTGTCATGTCTTTGACAGATACATCTGTATGGTACATCCCTCGGAGGCTTCCTAGCTCAACTTTTTGCTCAACATCGTCCTAGACGTGTTAAATCCTTGATTCTATCAAATACATTTTTGGAGACACGCACTTTTGCAGCAGCAATGCCTTGGGCACCTATGTATGTTTTACATTTCTTGTTATAAACTCTAGGCTATAATAAACTTGCTTCATTTGTTGGATTATCCATATCAGTAATTCATTTACTTAAGATTTCTGTTGTAGTGGGCTGTGAACATGCAGTTTTTGGGGGGAATCGTGTTGATCAAAACTTCCTTGCGATGAGTCAATTCCCTGTAAATTATCGACTTGCTTGTTTGATTGCATTTCTTGGATGAAAGAAAAAGTATACCCGTTATGCTTTCACATATTTTGCTATGCGTAGTTTCTGGGATATCAAATTTAATCAAAACCTTTGAAACCCTACGTTTTTTTTATGTAGTTCCTGCAACTGTTCCTTGATTTTTATCCTTGCATGATCTTTGTTAATATTACACATTCCTTGTAAATGTGAAAGTGTTCTCAAGATGAACTTCCCACATGCAGTGTTGGTTGGGCCCCCACTTTTTTGTTGAAACGATACGTCTTAACAGGAATCCGTGATGGCCCTCATGAACCTTTTATTGCTGATTCTGTGGACTTTGTTGTTTCACAGGTATGTTTCATGAAACACCCAAACCATTTTTCTTTTTTGGATTTTGTTATTATCATTTTGTACTATGTATCTTTCAAATGCAAAACAAGAGATTGTTTTCTTTATCTTAGACCATATGTGAATCATTTCAGGTTGAAACACTCAAAAGAGATGACTTAGCATCAAGGTTGACTTTGACGGTTGACAACGCTTCAGTTAAACCGCTTCTACTTTCAGATTCGTTTATTACTATAATGGATGTAAGTGCACACAAAACACATCTCTAGTATTTTTGCTTTTTCTCAGAAACAAGGTTTCTTTGCCTAGCTGTACAAGGAAACATGGAGAAGATGGTTTATCTTTGTAGGTTGTCGATTCTATTAATTATGACTAAAAAAGTTTTTGTTCATTTTCCCTATGTTTAATTGTTTAGATATCTTTTAGTTAATTTGTTGTTTAAAATGCCAAATTTCCTTAGTTGCATAGCTGTAGAAATGTTTCAAAGCACCATATGATTTCCTTCCTACAAAACCTTGTGTTCGTATTCAGAAGCTCTTGCCTTCAGTCTTTGTACTTGAAAGGGAAATATAAGCTTATCTGATTGTTCTATAATTGACACGGTTTTTGACATGCCCTTGAAGACGAACGACTACTCGTCAATCCCTCAAGAACTCAAAGATCAGCTGGGTGAAAGGTACCCGGGTGCAAGGCGAGCTTATCTGAAAACAGGAGGTGATTTCCCCTTTCTTTCCCGCCCGGATGAAGTAAACCTTCATCTTCAGGTATATGAAGTTGTTTATATATAAAAGGCTTAACTCATATATGATTGCACGGTCGTTATATCGAGAAGACTGACATTTCATCTGGTATCTAAATCATGGCAGCTGCACCTAAGACGGGTTGGATTAGAAGCTCACCTAGAGTTGGTCCAAAGCATTCCAAAAGATGGCACTGGTGGGAGCCACAGCAAAGAAAACGATAAGGATCGAGACGACGAACCAAAAGATTATGGAGGCAATCCTGATAGTAATTCTGAAGAAAGCCAGTCATCTCCTTCGGCTCCACAGAGTTCAGAATTTCATGGCCTAGATTCTCAACTACTCAGTAATGCTGAAATTCATCACGAAAACGAAAACTCGGTTGTTTTGAATCGTTCCGCAATGTTGATGAATCAACACGATGCAGCCACTCGAATCCTTCTTCAATCGACTTGGGAGTTAGTTATTGTCTCTTTGCTCCCCATTTGTGTTGGTACATTGTACATTTCTTCTAATAATGCTCGGAAATTCAGACAACTGCTGTAAATAGAACATAAATGAGCAGTTTCTTTTCGGTGTTCGGTTTTCATACACAAACATTGTTGCGAACAACCCAAGTTTTTCCATTGACAATGTTGTACCTTTCCTTTATTATTAAATCTTGCGATATTAATCGGCATCGAACACAAATGTGTAGTCGAATGCGAGAATAAATACAAATATGCGTATTACACTGATATATTTAGTCTGAGCACCCATAAAACAAGAAACCATTCACAAGAGAACATTGCCACAACAATAAAATTCATTAGAAAGTGAAGAAAAGCATTTGCTTATGTCAAATTGCAATGTTTAATCCGGAAAGTCGACATTAGCTACCCCTTCGGCTGAAGGACTGCAACAGACCTGAAGAGCTTAAAACTAAAGGAGAATATAAGGTCTAAAAGATAGCACCGGACAAGCATAGCTGCATACTATATATATGAGAAAAGGCAATGCCCTCTGCAATGCAGGGTTTACTCCGTGTGTTCCGACTTAGTCCCTTCGCCTCCTTTGAGTGTGGGAACTCTTATCTTTAAAAGCTGTTGATCCTTTCATCCTTGTAGAGTGCTGGCTGCGTGAGGGGCCTGTCCCGTCTCTTGCATCCGGCATCACCCTCCCTTTCGACTGAGAATGCTCGGTAGAGGGAAGTGCCCATCCTTGCTGACCTGCCTGCCTGTTCTGTCCACTGCTGCCAGTCCCTGAGACAAAAGTTGCAGCAACAAATATGATTTGAGGATATAGGATGTAAAAAAGCATTTCCTTAATGTTATTCAGGCCGTCACACCAACTATATATATTTGGAAAGGGAAAAATCATTGTAGTAGGACATATCTTACCTATGGTATCATGGCCAATAAAATTCCCAGACCAGCCAGGCAAATGCTTTCGGGCTTTTCCATTCCAAGATTCTTCAAAACCAGCAAGCTCATCTGGAAAATTCACCAATTCAGAACATTTACCTTTAAACTGCCATTGGACCAGTTAATCTACTTCTATCAACAAATATACCACATCACTTTGTTGTATATAACACGAACTTGCCTTCATTCAAATTATGCAAGGTTTGCATTGTATCCACCCTACCATCTGATTTCAGCTTTCTCATGACAGAATGACCCTACAAAAATGTTCTCATCATAATCCAAGGTAAAAAGACTCGAGATTTAGATTGTTCAGAGAACAAAATATGTGCAAGCTACCTTGTCATGAAGTCCCCTAGAAACCTGGTGGCTTGCTTGACCTGAGGCTGTGTCAGCTTCTTTGTTTTCTTCAAAGATGATCTATTCCACAACAGAAAATGTAAGACATAAGAAAAGGGATTACTAATGAACATTGTTTAAACTTCAGACGAACTTACTCCATCACTTCCAGTCCTCCTTGTTTTGGATGAAGTATAGTAAGCTCCATTAGCACCACCATAAGTGACAGTGGAGCTCTGAAATGTGAAGCTACGAGTTTGAGGCTGTGACAGTTGTCTTTGATATGAACTATTGTAAGCATTCATAGATTGCAAATGCTGGTTCCTTCTCACAGATTGTTCGGCTTCATCATCTGGAACCTCAACATAAGGTTCGACTCCCGACCGACCATGCTTCCTTACATTTCCTTTCGTCCCGCTATCTGTTTCATCCTTTTCATCATCAGAGTTCAGTTCTTCAATAATTGGACCCCTTCGTCTCTTCGGCTCTGGAGCATGATGCTCAATAAACCCAGTCGGATGCATATCCATAAAAGGACTTTGGCCCGGGCCAAATAAGCTTGATTCGAACATGCTTCCGAAAGGGCGAGTGAAAAAAGGGTCATCAAAAGGGTCCCTTCCACCAAAGAAGTTGGAGAGTAAACTTCTAGGACCACCAAAACCCCCAAAACCACCAAAGGGGTCACCACCAAAATTAAAGAAAGGATCCCTTCCACCTCTGCCTCCTTGCATTTTCTGGAACCCTCTAAACTCTGAAAAAGGAAAAATAAATATGAATTTCAAAAACGAAAGAACAACATAAACTTTCTAATTACTTAGATAACATAAATCATTCAAACGATCACCAATAGAGCAACATAAGCAATTCAATCCAATTTATTGAACTTAAAATACCCAAAAGAACACAGCGACTGTATCACATTTCAGAAGAGAAAATCAATCTAAACCCTAAAACCTAAACATTGGAGGAAAAATTCAGATAAACAAAAATCAAATACAATAAATGATTAGAAATGAATAATTCTGTAACAAACAATCGCAATAAAATAAGAATTAATCGGTGATCGGATAGAACGCGGCCATCGAAACATATACACTAAATTTCAATCAAAATTGAAGCCTAAAAGGGAGAAAGAAGGAGATTACCTTGGGCGTAGAGAGGAAATTAGGCAAGTTTGGGACGATCGAAACCCTAATTGCTTTGATTTTGATCGGATGATTAAACCGCCTAATTTGTAAGAAAGAGATTCTACAGCGTGTGGGAGTCCTCCGGGGTATTTAAATCTTACATTCGCACGTGTAAAGCCAAACTTTTACATTTATTTTGGATAAAGCATCATGCAGTCCTTGAACTTAGAAATGTTTTTAATTTAATCCCTAAACCGTTTTATGTTTGCATTAGTCACAAAATTTGACATTTTTTTCTCAACTCGCTTTGTCATTTTCAATTACTTCCATTTAATTTTTCCGAGTATTCGATCGAGTTGAGTCAACTTGAGTAAAAAATTTCGAGTGAATTGGAGAATGAATTTTATTTTATAACTTAAACTTTATTTGAAATTTTTTTAAGTCGAATCAATATTATAAAATTCGAGTCGAGTCATGTTGTTCGAGTTTTTGTTCAAATTTAATTGTAAATATTTATAATGTTATGGTACCAGTTGATTTCAATTTAAACGACTTTCTATAATCATGTGTGATATATATATTCGTATTTTGTCATATGTGAATACATATATTAGATGGAATTGAAAGACTTGACTCAAACTTGAAAACCGATCCATTGATTACTAAATAATTTAAGTTATTCAAATCTCATTTTATAACTCAAATTTTATTTAAATTTTTTTTAAGTGGAGTCGAGTTAGAAAAATCATTTTTTTCGAGTACACAACAATCTCCATCCTAGGCGCCAGCCCACTCTCCGACCACTTCTACATCCAATGCTCCAAGGCAGTCCCTCGACCTGCACCTTTTCCGATCACGAACCGCAGCCCGCTGAAGGTTGAACTAAGTCCGCCGTGGCTTTCTCGCCAAAAACGAATCAAATGCCCCTGTGCCGGTTGAGAATGCTGCCATTTTCATTGTGTTTTCCACCTCTAGAACCGTTGCTGGCGGTGTCTTCATTGCCGTTCTGATCATGTAGGGCCACCGGCACTCGGCAGCCGGTTAAGACCCTTGTAATTGCACATCTTAGAGGAACTTTAGTACTCAACCAAGTCACAAACGAGACGAAATTCAAGTCACAAACTCTAACACATTCAATGATATACCAACAGGATTGAACAAGCCATCGTTTCTGATTCAACCGGTCGGATAAATTAACCGATTCAAACCGGACTTTTAATCATTTATCTGATCTAAAAAGCTGAAGCTACATAAATTAGATGAATTTGAGATGTTCAGAATACAATGGTTTTTCTAAATCACAATCCATAGCTTGGTAAAAAAGGCCAATTCTCCCACTAAACATTACACTCAAAAGACTAACTAATGGTGAAAGTAAATAGGGTAAAAAAAACCCGAACCGGGGATGAACATGCCGGTACTTGTGAGAAGTCGATAAGCTTACACATAAAACAACAACAACAACTATGGTGAGAACGAGATTCGACGGTTCCTTCGATATCAAACCTTGTAATGTTTAGATTAGGCTCCATGCAGAGATGCATTTATGTCGGTGGTCTTATTCCTTGTATCAGTCGGCGACCAAGTATCGGTGCGGAAGGATGATGAGATGTTTAATTTGGGATCGGCACTGGAAATGGGAATAATAGACATTGGCGTTGCAGCTGATATGGTCGTCGACTCATGCTTCTGTTTCTTCAGATTCTGTTCGTGCTGGTTCCCGGCTAGAAAACTGCCCACTACAACCTGGTTCGGGACAACAGAAAGTAAATAGTTTAGAAGCTATGTCTTCACCGGGGTTGTGGGAAATGTTCGGTTAAAATGAAGTTATGAAATCTGGAAGAGATAGAAAAGAGTGGAACTGGCAAAACCGAAGCCGAACCTGCACAGGGCCAGCTGCTACTAGGAGACCAGCAACTCCACCGCCTACTACACGTCCATCCGGACTTGCTAATGAAACACTCATCCCACCGGATCTGCTTCTTGTTGTACCGCTTTCATTGGGCATGAATGAACCGGACAAGGACAATATCTCAAAACGACCCTGCAAGAAATTTGAGAAGAGATCGGATGTTTACCGGTGAAGGATAAGATAACAAAGTAAAACTTCCCCCTATGATTATTGAATATCAAAGTCCATAATCTAGAAGTATTCCGAAGAGGACGCCGTATTGAAACTTAGGAGAATAAAAACAGAGTAATGTTGGTTTCCTGGAAATTTTATCTTTTCATAGGTATACAGATATTATATTCCGAATGCATGCGTATGCGCGAATGCATGCACATCACATGTGTGTCGGTAATATGTTCATGCAATGGCTCACAACTGTTGATTAAGTGAAATTTCAGAAACACAAGAAGTTCGTCCTTCGTTCTTTAAGGTGTTAAGATTAAAATATGAAAAAACTTGACATCACAAGCGACTCGAACTATCGAAATGAATGAACAACTGTAAAGGCACATTCATAGAATGATTATCCATGCCAGGACCGATATATAGTTCCATGGTGTCATTATAAGTGGTCTAGAATTAAAAAGAAAGAGCGCATTACCTCGTATGTCAACGTACCCCCAGAAGAATCGGGTTGCCGAAGAGTGACACTCGAGATGACCCCATTTGCAGAGAGAATACATATAGCTCGAGGCCCTTGTTGGGAGAACGATATAATCTTCATCGTGACGTCCTAGAATACCAAATAGACATCAGAATGGAACTGGCAATATTCTCAAACCATATTTTTCAGCAAGAAAATACGGAGCTTTTGCATGCATAACGAATACATCACGCAAACTCGATATTAGCTTTTACAACATACCTCACCGGCATTAACAGTGATGATATGTGGCGTAAAATTAGCCCCGACAGAGCATGCAACCCATTCACCTACAATGAGAAAAGTCGTAAAAGAAAATCAGCAACCGGATTGTAAGAGATCTTACCACACAGAGAATCGCAGAAACAGAATCAGATTAAACAAAAAGAGAAAAGAGGACGATGTAACCGAAAACCGAACACCCTTGAACACAATAGGTACAATAGAAACTAAAGTTCTACCTTAAGATCCTACATCCTTGAAATGAATAAACATGAAATTTCCGAGAAACTATCCCGAGCTACTCATCCGTAAATTCTAATCAATGCAGAATGTATCAAAAGTTCACCGCCCGCGTCCTACGAAACCTAGAATTCCCTTCGTTCGCTAACATAAAACCGCACGACACTCGATTTATTCGCCTTGATACCGAAGTCACTGGAGGACAAACTAGAAAGTATCAACAACAAGAACTTATATCCAAGCTGAATAAACCCAAAGCATACAACAGCAACCTATGTTATTCGATTATTCGACTTCTCAAAGGTTGTTTTGTATAGATTTTTACAGTCATCTCATCGTAGACAAGTCTAGATATATGTCGGATACGGATATTTCAAGAAAATCGAAGAGTCAACTATATAAAAAGCGACTTTCTTCTCCGAGAATCACTCGGAAAGACATGAGCAAATGGTGTTCGAATTAGGGACCTCGCACGATATTTTCTCCCCATGAACGGTTGCCAAGTGGCAAAGGACATATGAAAACGATAAGATTCCAAATTCAAACCGCGGTCCGAAAAATAATGGTCCACAATAATCGCAATATCGATCATGTCCGTAACTACGATATCACACCATAAAAACTCATAAAAACTCTCACCATCGGGCAGGATTCAAATAGCGGTCCGAAACCGCTGTTGCGGAAAATAGCGGTCCACAATGATCGCAATATCAATTATGTCTGTAATCACGGTATATTACCGCGACCGAAAACACGTCCGCAACCCTAATTTAAATTCGACTCACCGTCTTCGAAAAAACTACCGCAAACACACCTATCAAAGGGATCAATCGACCCCACTTCAACCCTTTTACGCCTACACAACAAGGAACAACTTTAAAAACAACACAAAACAAATGGGTTTCTTACCTAAATTTTCCAGCTCGTTCCTAGGCTTGGAAAACGACATCGGAGACTTCACTTTCCCTCTCTTCCCGGCGGAGAAGTCGATAACCGAAGGCGGCGGAGAAGCTGTCGAAATAGGCTTCGGAGAGAGCGCCTTAGTGACTGAACCGTCTGGTCCGTATTTTCTAGGCCTTCCCCTTTTCTTCTTCTCTGGCATCCCCACCACCGAAATCGACGGAGGTGCTCCTGGTTGCCCCGCCTGCTGCGGCGGCGGTGCGGATCCCGAAGTCGGATTCGGGTTTGGGGTCGAGTTTTCGGACCTCGGAGCTAGGTGGTAGGCCGACGGAGCATCGGATCCTACCACTGTAACTCCAGCGGTTGTTTCAAATTCTTTTGACTCCATAGTTGAAACTTAAAGCTTTAATTCTCAGAAAAATTATCTCTTTTTCCCCCTCAAGATTTTATCAAAATCTCATTTGGATTTTAAGCTCAACCAGCTAAAACAAAGTTCAAAAATTTCCAGGAAAAAAGCCAACAAAAATGAATTAAAAACAGTACATCTTTAGAGTTCAAAACCAGGCAAAGATTAAATTTTTTTAATACTAATTTAAGGTTTTGGAGCTAAAAAATATTGATTAAACTAGATTTGAGAAGGAAAATTGAAAATAATTAAGCAATCTCTGATTTTATTTACTTCTAATTTTTCAGAAGAAAAAAAATGATAAGAGATTTTAATAATAAAAGGGAGGTTTTTGATGATGAGTTTGTTTATTTATTTATTTAGCTTCCTAACTTTCTTTTTAAATCTGTCTGAATTTAAGATTATTAAAATAATAAAAAGGAAATTATGCAATAGTGTGATTTTGATAAAATATTATTCATTTGTAATAATTAATTGTTTTATTAAATTAATATATTGATATTTGTCCTCGGTTGGAATCTTGTAAATTAAAAAAATGAAAGAAAAATATGAAAGTGGGTAGAGCTTTTTTTCTATTTATTTATTTTTAATTTGAATTTTTAAGAGACCATGAAGGGGGTATATTATTATTATATAGTTTTATTGAAAACATAGTTATTAATTAATTAATTTGTTTATTGAGTGAATGCCAAGTAAAATTAGGTTGCTAATGTTTGAAGAAATTGTTAAAAAAACAAAAAAAAAATAATGGATGCATTAAAGCAAGAAACACCATGATTTTATAGGGTTAATTTTAGGGTTTAAATGTTTTATTTTAGTATTTAGAGTTTTAAAATTTAGAATGTTTATGATTTAGATTTTAAGAGTATGGATTTAGATTTTAAATTTTATAATTTAAATAAAAAGAGTTGTGTAAAATATTTTTTAAAATATAACTCTTTAAAGTAAGTACTTATTATTTAAATAAAAAGTATAAAAATCTTTGAAATTTGAAGAAAAAATATTTTCTAATTTCAAATTGTTTTCTTCCATCACAATTTAAAAAGGGAATAAGGAAGTAAAAATAACTTATTGGTCTAAAATTAGTATTTTATGTAAGGAAAATTATTCAATATCTATGTTAAAGTTATTTTGTTTTAGAGATTAAAGTTTAATTTTAAGAACATAATTAATTAAGATATCAACTCGAGGGGATAAAACATAATTTATTTAAAAAAGTGAGGAAATAATTCATAATTATTCTCTAAAATTTTTAAATTTAATCTATAAATCAAAAGAAAATAAAATATTAGAGTGGGAAGGGTGAGGGGGCAATTTTCTAAATAACTTTCCACTTACCCCTAATTCTGTAACATTTTTAATCACAATAATTTCTTAATTTTACTTTTTTAATTAATATTCAACCTCTTCTGCTAAAGGATGAGAGAGAAAGTAATAATAGTTGTAACTTTCTTCCAACAAATTATTATAAAATATTTATTGGAAAATGGGAATAAACATAATTATTTTTATATTGTGATCATACATGGACCACAAGCATTGACCATTAAAAAAGCAATTAATTTCAGATATAAAATATTATAACAAAATTTAAATATAATGTACCAAAAAAAGGTAATTGTATTAAAAAATTAATTCAAGATAAGAACAAACAAAAGCCATACTGTTTAATTAATTTTAAATTTGTTTAAATATTGTTGATGAGCTGATGAAAATCAAGTCATTAACCTCCATAATTTTTTTATTTTAATTTATTAATAATGGCAAGTATTATTATTACGATAAACTATCGATAGTCATTAAATTTTTAGAGTGTTTTCACTTTGGTCACTAAAATAAAAAAACTTTCATTATAATCGGTAAGCTTTTTTTAATTCACTTTCATTATAGTCATTAAACTTTCAATTCGCTTTTATTATTCATTGATGTGAAGAAAATACTGACGTGACACGTTAAAGATTTTTTCAAAAAAAAAACCTTTAAATTTTCAAATCTACAATAACTATCAAGGCCAAAATTGAGGGGTAATGGTGGGAATAATTGCAGAATTTGGGGAAAGAGTTTGAGGCAATTTAAATTATTTTAAAAATTTTAGAGGATTTAACTAAAATTTTTAATAATTTTGAGTGATTTAGTGAGACCTTTTAAAAACTATAAGATGAGATTTAATTAAAAAAATTAAATTTGTGAAGCTTAATATGATTTTTTAAATTATGAAGGGTTTTTTTAGTTTAGAGGCCAAATTCTAATTTCTCAAAAAAAAATTGAGGGGGGGCGGGGGGATGCCCCTAGTCACCATTACCTCTCACATCTGGTGGAAAGAATCTGTTTAACCAGAAAATTAATTTAGGCATGCTTGGTAAATAGCGGTTTGGGCAAAAATTAGAGAACTATAATTAGAGGTTTGACTAGTTAAATCTGTTAATATTGATGTTTGGTAAATAGTGGATTGAGGTGAAAAAACTAATTTTGAAAAAGCTCTTAATATGAGCTTTTTTATATTAGAGTTGTAATGACTCTTTTACCCTTAACAATTATCAAAAAATTTCAAATAACTTAAATTAAATAATAATTTTTTTAACATAAATAATAACATATTAAATATTAGACTTATTTGTTGTTACTACTAATTTATATGGTGACATTTATATGTTAATTCTATTTTTTTATTATAACATATTTATATGTGCATATAATCTTTTTAATAATTATACAAATAATAAATTAATATATAAATCTTTCAAATATGTTTAGAAAATTTATATTAAAAATATTTTTTACAAATCTAATTAATATTTATTAGATACAAAATATTCATAACTGATAAATTATTCAAACAAGTATTGAATATAATTATGTCCTTATATGTCATTTTGCTTGTTTAAATAATCAAACAGCTATCAACTATCAGTTAATTTTACCAAACACTTTTATACAATCCGCTAGTCAAATCAGCTAATGCAATCAGCTATCAGCTGTCAACTAATGTAATCCGCTATCAGCTATCTGCTAATTGCCCAACAGGACCATAGTTTGGTTTTAAAAATGATCTTACTGTTAACTGTGACATATAAGAAAATTGTAATTTTAGTTATGATTCACCATTATTAACCTTCGTACCATTTTGAAACCAAGCTATATTAATCCTTTGACAAAACATATCATTTTCACCGTTAGGATTAATCAAGTACTCCCTCCGTCCCATTAATTTTGTCCCTTATTGACTTTTTAAAAGTCAACAATTATATTTTATAAAATATATATTTTAAAACTACTTGATTGAAAGTTTATAAAATATATTTTTTTAATAATAAATTTTATATAATAATAGATCAAAGTTCAAAAAATTTGACCAAAAAAAATGAATAAAGGACAAAATTAATGAGACGGAGGGAGTATTATTTTATTCATTTTTTAGCCTTAGTTGTGGTTGTATATTTGAAAACAAAATACTATGATTCTTTTGGAGAATAATACTTTAACATGTCACATCAGTATTTTTTAAACGAAAAGTGACCATGGTAAAAAGTTTTCGATTTGGTGATCAAAGTAAAAAATACCTTAAAATTTCGGTAACTATTAGTGTAATTTACCCATAATATTATTACTATTCGAACGCAGTTGAAGAATTCACAAACATCTTTAATTATTTTATATTTTTGTCGGTAAAAAGCCTTAACTTATTTATTTATTTATTTTGGTTTTTAAAATTATTGAATGGGAAAAATAGAAGAGATAATTAAGAATCTTTCTCCATAAAAAAAACACTTGAGAATATTTTATATGTTGTGAATAAAATAAAGAAGAACAAGAAGAACAAAGAGATGAGAGAAAGAGAGAGATTTGTATTATTCTTGAAAAAAGAATTGTATACAATGACTTCAATGAATCATCTATTTATAGGCATGAGAAGTATATAATACATTAAACTCTAATTCATAGAGATAATGTTCCTAATAATAAATAAATCAAACTCCTTTGATAAAGTTCTAATCATGATAGACATCCACATAGATAAATATTCATAACACTCCCCCTTGGATGTCTATGAAGATAATGTGCCTCGTTCAAAACTTACTAAGATAAAAACCCAGTGGGAAAAAATTCTTTAGTGAAAGAAAAAGAGTACACACATCTTTGATACGCATAACATGTTGCCTCATTAAAAACCTTACCAGGAAAACACATTGGGACAAAACCTCGGTTAAGGGAAGAAGAGTGCAACGCGTATTTACTCCCCCTCATGCAAACATCACAGAAGATCTTTGAATCTTCATAATTTAATCTTGAATATCATTTTTCTAAAGATCGTGAGGGATGAAAACTTTGGAGTAATATGTTCCATGATGTATCCACTTTCAAACTGAGATATACATCTTGTGTTATCTTCACACAAGATAGCTTTTATCATATCTTGTAAAAGTAAATCCACATATCTTTTGGATATGTTGGGTCAATAGTCTTAGCCAAACACATTTTTTGGCTTGCCTCGTGCATAACAATTATTTCTACGACATTTGAGGAGGCATCAACGAATGTTTGAAGATCTAAATGTAATGATCTTTGTATATTCATAGATATTTCTTGACCAACTAATATATAGTGCTTCAAGACCAAGAAAAGATATAATTGTCTTTTTTCACATCCAACAATCTTACAACTATTGGGATACTCAATAGATATGCTCTATTCATATTGAATCTTCTTTAAGATTCTTTCAGCTTATGTCTATTCATAGACAAAAGAAATATAAAAAAATGCTCGATCTTCATGTCGAGATAAACTTGATGTCAAGATTCAAGTACTTGTATTGAAAGTACTTCATGAGTTTCCAATTTGAAGCTCTTTAAGAGTTATAAAATTATCATAATGGATCTTGATCCAAACTCCTTTATAAAATACATAAGGAAATCTGATCATTATTATAGTATTTTCTCAATTAGTATTCACTAAGGCGATTATACCAAATGCGCCAAAATATTCATGAGACATGTCTAAATAAATTTCCTCAGAAATTTCCAAATGCTTATAGCATTTTAGATCCTTCAAGGATAAATATGGATCCACAAATAATTAGACGCATGTAAAATTTTCAAAACTGCCAAAGTAATTGCATCCACCATGAAGTAATTAAAACTTTTCATAAATCATAGTTCAAGTCGTATTTACAACTACTTATTTGTGCCTCACTTGCATTACACCTTTAGGTGTTTGGATTGGTGGTCCAAATACTTCTATTTTAGAAGTTCAAAGCGTCTTTCAACATTGGCCAATTCAATATCTATACTTCTGGATAGATTTTATACAAGATCCTCGATTTCTTTCTTTACTTCTATAGAAGTATTTTATGTAAAATTGTTTGTAAAATCGTTGTCGACAACTTTCCAATTTTCTAGTTCCATTCTCGTAATGACATAACTCATCGAGATCTCTTCAAGATTTCAATCTTTATTTCAGGTACCTGAAACTCTTATAGAGTTTTATTATTTGTTATGTCTTGGGTCTCTTCAGGAGCACCCGCCTCCAATATATGACCATCTCATATTACTTTCTATTTACGAGAACTTTGATCATTGGAACCATTTCAACTATCATGCTTCAGGCATGATTTACATTCTCTCGCTCTAACATGTAATTTAAACTTAGAGCATTTCAGCTGGTATATGAGACTTAATTACTCTCATTGGGTCAGTAAATATGTCTGGCAGTTGACATGTAATAACATGAATTATCTTATGAACTTCTAGTTCATATACGAGGATCTAGATAACGATAATTCATTTTCCTCTATCCAGCTGATTATTATCTCCCCCTGATGTTGAGAAAAATCATGTCATAAATCATAAAATGGGAGACTCGTACTCAATATATATTCTCAACCCTTTTATTTACCCATTTTGTGCGTTGTGGTGGAGCAATTCATATCGCACATTCAAAAATCATAAAATGGGAAATGTATGGTTTCTGACCAAAAACCAATCATAACGGGGAGTTTATTATAACTCGTTGGCTTGATGCGTATAAGTGTTGCTATATGGAAACACCATATAAATAATAACTCTTTTGTTCTCATAGTTTAACTATTAAATAGGAGGCATCCAATTGAAATTTTGCTAAACTATATTTTTCATAATCAATAGGCTTTGTAACAACTGATATAGCCTAAAATATAAACCCACTAGCTTTTCAAGACGAATAGTCTAACTGCATAATTTGAATCTTTTAGAATCAATCTCACAAACTTCTGGTTGTAAGTCGATAAAACAATGTAGATGCATCTACTAAAATCATATAAAACTTTCCACATTTGTGGATATATGGGCCCATATTTCGTTCAGATATGCAAGACATACAATATTAACTTCAGTACAAGAACTTTAAGTTCTAATTCTTTTGGTAAGTGGGATCATCTATATCCTTTGAGAACAAACAACACAAGAACTTCAAGTTCTTTTAGTAAGTGGAATTTAATCAATTCCTTTAAGCAACACAAGAACTTCACGTTCTTTAATAAGTGGAATTTAATACATTCCTTTGAGAATAAGCACCATAAGAACTACAGATTCTTTTAATACACGTGCATGTAAATCTCAATAATTTCTGCACCATTATTGATCAGGATGATCAAACCGATCATGCCAACTATATATATATATGTGTATATATCTCTGAATTTGTAAACTCCTTGTTTACCATAACATGTAATTCAATCTCACTCGTACATGTCTAGTACGACCATCAAAATTGTTCCTTTAAATAGGAATATATTTAGCTCTTTCGGAGCTTTCAATTGAAATTATCTTTTGGTAGCAATATATAGCTCTCCTAGGGCTTTCAACTGACTTTTTGGCTACCAGAACTTATATTCATATTGGTTTATTTCAAATGCCAATTGATAACATATGTTATCTATAATTCCCAGAGGGATAGTTTGCGAACTCATATTGCTCTCTTTATGACTTTGACGAGTATAACGCAATGTGAATATGGAATAAAGTTCCATTTGACAATAACATATTTGCTCAACCAGAGCCTTTTGTGATATTAGTACTTCCGGATATAATACTCACATTATTCCCTTGCATTTTAATCGAGAAATGCATAATTGTGCACTTTTCAAAATGTGTTTTGTTTCATTTACTTCAGGTAATGAAAATATGTACTTTGTATCATTCACTTCGAGGAATGAAAAATATAAAATATAGCACATCATATCAAGTCGATTATCTATCAGAGATAAACTTTCAAGTGCTCTTCCGAAGTATTGATATTTTAGTACTTTGAGAAATACTACTCATATTTCCCCTTGCATTTAAATGGGAAAAATATTTCTTATGATTAAGTACAATATGAGTACTTGCATTATCTGCTAGGCATAAATAGCCACAATTCTAGGCATAAATAGCCACAATTCATTGTATATTTTATTCCGGAAGTAATCATATTCTTCAAATAATAAATTAACATAAAGCGTAAATAAATAATATGTGAAATAAATAAACATAAAGCAAACTAACATAAATAAATAATAAATAAAACAAATTAACATAAAATAAATAAAATAAATAAATAAAACCCAATTATTCCTGTTAGAGGTTACAAGGGAAATAAAATAAATGGTAAATTATTCCTTTCAAGGGTTATGAGAAAATTAACAATATCCAATTGAGTTGGACCAATAACGCCATAATTATTTTCGCCATAAACAAATTTTGTTTATATTTTATTTCATTTATCATTCATGATTATGGATAAAGTCCATAATACTTTGGCGTTTAACAAGTACGAAACCAATGGTTTATAACATCACATTGGTAAAAGGATTTCACTTCCTTAGAATGATCTTTATCACTCTTGTCATCCTTATAACTTTGCTACCAGCGGGTAGAAGTATTCTTAAAACGACTATATTTTTCATGTGTATATTCATAGCCTCGACCTCGACCACGACCACAACTTTTAATGTGATTTTTTATTCCTTCCATAATATAATCTCACATTCACTTCAGGGAATGGAGTAGAGCCAGTGGGCCTTTAAAACCTTTTTCACATATCCTTATCACAGAGAACAAAGATTTAATCCTCGTACGCGGCATTGTTAAACCTGTCCACAAGGTCCTTTAAAAACCTCCTTTGAGACCAGTAGCCTCGCAGAACGGGATGTCCAGCCAATTATACTTGGATTATATCGAAATTATATCTCTAATTGAATAATGATTTACCATGTTTGCATTCACTTCAGGGAATGAAACAGTTCCAATAATTGCATGGAATAAACATCATGCTTGCATTCACTTCAGGGAATGCCCCATCATTGATAATCGCATGGAATAAATATCATGCTTTGCATTCACTTCAGGGAATGCCTCCCAAAAAACTTTTTAGATCAAGACGAATTTCGTAACTTGAAATTGGGAGAAGTCTATGGTCGAGTTTTTCGACGAAGAAAAAATATTGCTTTCGAGCAAATATAGACTTTATAATAATTTTCTTGTAAATTCAAAAGCATCATGATTTATCGCACTTTAAAATTGTATTTTAAAAGATAAAAATAAAAATAGAGTTTACCGATATTGAATTTCGTCTCAAAGACAATGATGACGTAGCAAATGAACCAATGCATCTTCTCATAATCTTTTGTTTTTACGCCATGTCTCTTTCCAACTCATTTGAATACATGTAAAACTCAAAACACGGTTAAAAGTATCGACTTTTATCAATAGAATAAAAAAAAATTATTTGAGACTAGATCAAAAAGTATAAAAGTAGTCATAGATCAAGTTGAATAAACATAACTATAAGTGATGTGATCAAATTATAAACAACCATAGTTAAAATCAAACGACATTTTGATGAATGTATAAACACATCAAAGTAACGTATTCCTTTTGCCTTTGATTCACATACAAAGTAATTACAAATAATAAAGTTATTTTATATCTCGAATTTATTCATATAAATTACCATAATAATAATAATAATGATAAAACAAATATATAACAACCACATGGCAACACAATCCTTGAATTGATTCAATTATAAATTAGAATGGAATAATAAAAACTTTGAATAAAACTAATATACTGTGTAATAAAATGTTCCAATTTGTGCGCCCAATAGCATTTAGCCGAAATCCTTGAGGGCTTTAATTCAGTTTGCTTTATCAATCCATCTAATGAAGTACGACGATAATTTTAATTTTCGTTAATTCAAGAGTTACTTCAAGTATGAATAAAATAATAATAAATTAAAATAATAACCAAATAATAGA
Source organism: Hibiscus trionum (assembly GCA_030270665.1). Taxonomy (NCBI): domain Eukaryota; kingdom Viridiplantae; phylum Streptophyta; class Magnoliopsida; order Malvales; family Malvaceae; genus Hibiscus; species Hibiscus trionum. The sequence continues at coordinate 1,366,061 of BSYR01000058.1, forward strand.
TATGAATATACTAACTTTTGGAGAATGATAAATTAATCATTATATTATTATATAAATAAGTAAAACATACCATACTTTCCAAGGTAAGCTGAATATATGATAGATGTAGTCACCAATATCAAATTGAAATTCTTTTCGAGAACCACCAACAATAATCACAGTAATTAAGCGAGCGAGATCGTGCTGATAACGTGTTGTGAATAAAATAAAGAAGAACAAGAATAAGAACAAGAAGAACAAAGAGATGAGAGAAAGAGAGATTTGTATTATTCTTGAAAAAAGAATTGTATACAATGCCTTCAATGAATCATCTATTTATAGGCATAAGAAGTACATAATACATTAAACTCTAATTCATAGAGATAATGTTCCTAATAATAAATAAATCAAACTCCTTTGATAAAGTTCTAATCATGATAGACATTCACATAGATAAATATTCATAACATTATATTATTTTTTCTAATCAGAAAAAGGTTAATTGCCGGCAATCCAATTCAGTTGAGAGAACATGGCTATGCCTATTTGAATTCCAATATATTTATAGGAGAGACAGAGCAAGAATCGAATATTAGAAGAGTTAAATTATTAAACTTTTAAAAATAATAAGATTTATTAAGTATTTCAACTTAAAATTTAAACGAAACAATATCTAATTTATTTAATATTTAAATTTATAGAAACCTAAATTATTATTAGATAAAAATTTTGGGAGACGCAAGCCCTATCACCCCTTCTTGTGCGTGTATATATATATGTGTGTAATTATTCTATGTACAAGCTTTTGTGAAAACTTTGTTTACACAATCGCCTTAGTCTTACAGGTTAAAAATTTATTTAGGGTTTAGGAGTTTAAGTGTAGTAGTTTTGAATTTAAGGTTTGTTGATAGAATTTTTGAGTTTATGGTTAAAATTTAGAGTTTATAAGTTAAGACTTAAATCCCTAACCATATTACCTTAAAACTAAACTTTAACCATGAACCCTAAATTCTAACCCTAAGCAGTAAATTCTAACCATAAACCCTAAATTTTAACCCCTGTACTGAACCCCATAAACTCTAAACCTTAATTTGAAATCATAAACCCTAAAATTAAAGCATTTGTGAAAACTTTGTTTACACAATCGCCTTAGTCTTACAGGTTAAAAATTTATTTAGGGTTTAGGAGTTTAAGTGTAGTAGTTTTGAATTTAAGGTTTGTTGATAGAATTTTTGAGTTTATGGTTAAAATTTAGAGTTTATAAGTTAAGACCTAAATCCCTAACCATATTACCTTAAAACTAAACTTTAACCATGAACCCTAAATTCTAACCCTAAGCAGTAAATTCTAACCATAAACCCTAAATTTTAACCCCTATACTGAACCCCATAAACTCTAAACCTTAATTTGAAATCATAAACCCTAAAATTAAAGCATTTGTGAAAACAAAAAATTTCAATCGCCTGTATATATATATATACACGTTCTCTATTGTAAAATCAAATGTATTTGTATATATTTTTGTTGTGAATAAAATAAAGAAGAACAAGAATAAGAACAAGAAGAACAAAGAGATAAGAGAAAGAGAGAGATTTGTATTATTCTTAAAATATAGAATTGTATACAATGCCTTCAATGAATCATCTATTTATAGGCATAAGAAGTACATAATACATTAAACTCTAATTCATAGAGATAATATTCCTAATAATAAATAAATCAAACTCCTTTGATAAAGTTCTAATCATGATAGACATCCACATAGATAAATATTCATAACACTCCCCCTTGGATGTCTATGAAGATAATGTGCCTCGTTAAAACCTTACTAAGATAAAAACCCAGTGGGAAAAAAAAATTCTTTAGTGAAGGAAAAAGAGTACACACATCTTTGATACGCATAACACGTTGCCTCATTAAAAAACCTTACCAGAAAAACCCATTGGGACAAAACCTCGGTTAAGGGAAAAAGAGTGCAACGCGTATTTACTCCCCCTCATGCAAACATCACAGAAGATCTTTGAATCTTCATAATTTAATCTTGAATATCATTTTTCTAAAGATCGTGAGGGATGAAAACTTTGGAGTAATATGTTCCATGATGTATCCACTTTCAAACTGAGATATACATCTTGCGTTATCTTCACACAAGATAGCTTTTATCATATCTTGTAAAAGTAAATCCACATATCTTTTGGATATGTTGGGTCAATAGTCTTAGCCAAACACATTTTTTTAGCTTGCCTCGTGCATAACAATTATTTCTACGACATTTGAGGAGGCATCAACGAATGTTTGAAGATCTAAATGTAATGATCTTTGTATATTAATAGATATTTCTTGACCAACTAATATATAGTGCTTCAAGACCAAGAAAATATATAATTATCTTTATTCACATCCAACAATCTTACAACTATTGGGATACTCAATAGATATGTTCTATTCATATTGAATCTTCTTTAAGATTCTTTCAGCTTATGTCTATTCATAGACAAAAGAAATATATAAAAATGCTCGATCTTCAGGTCGAGATAAACTTGATGTCAAGATTCAAGTACTTGTATTGAAAGTACTTCATGAGTTTCCAATTTGAAGCTCTTTAGGAGTTCTAAAATTATCATAATGGATCTTGATCCAAACTCCTTTATAAAATACATAAGGAAATCTGATCATTCTTATAGTATTTTCTCAATTAGTATTCATTAAGGCGATTATACCAAATACGCCAAAATATTCATGAGACATGTCTAAATAAATTTCCTCAGAAATTTCCAAATGCTTATAGCATTTTAGATCCTTCAAGGATAAATATGGATCCACAAATAATTAGACGCATGTAAAATTTTCAAAACTGCCAAAGTAATTGCATCCACCATGAAGTAATTAAAACTTTTCATAAATCATAGTTCAAGTCGTATTTACGACTACTTATTTGTGCCTCAGTTGCATTACACCTTTAGGTGTTTGGACTGGTGGTCCAAATACTTCTATTTTAGAAGTTCAAAGCGTCTTTCAACATTGGCCAATTCAATATCTATACTTCTGGATAGATTTTATACAAGATCCTCGATTTCTTTCTTTACTTCTATAGAAGTATTTTATGTAAAATTGTTTGTAAAATCGTTGTCGACAACTTTCCAATTTTCTAGTTCCATTCTCGTAATGACATAACTCATCGAGATCTCTTCAAGATTTCAATCTTTATTTCAGGTACCTGAAACTCTTATAGAGTTTTATTATTTGTTATGTCTTGGGTCTCTTCAGGAGCACCCGCCTCCAATATATGACCATCTCATATTACTTTCTATTTACGAGAATTTTGATCATTGGAACCATTTCAACTATCATGCTTCAGGCATGATTTACATTCTCTCGCTCTAACATGTAATTTAAACTTAGAGCATTTCAGCTGGTATATGAGACTTAATTACTCTCATTGGGTCAGTAAATATGTCTGGCAGTTGACATGTAATAACATGAATTGTCTTATGAACTTCTAGTTCATATACGAGGATCTAGATAATGATAATTCATTTTCCTCTATCCAGCTGATTATTATCTCCCCCTAATGTTGAGAAAAATCATGTCATAAATGATTCTCCAATTAATGTTTAAGAATTTAAACATAAAAGAAGACTCGTACTCAATATATGTTCTCAACCCTTTTTATTTACCCATTTTGTGCGTTGTGGTGGAGCAATTCATATCGCACATTCAAAAATCATAAAATGGGAAATGTATGGTTTCTGACCAAAAACCAATCATAACGGGGAGTTTATTATAACTCGTTGGCTTGATGCGTATAAATGTTGCTATATGGAAACACCATATAAATAATAACTCTTTTGTTCTCATAGTTTAGCTATTAAATAGGAGGCATCCAATTGAAATTTTGCTAAACTATATTTTTCATAATCAATAGGCTTTGTAACAACTGATATAGCCTAAAATATAAACCCACTAGCTTTTCAAGACGAATAGTCTAATTGCATAATCTGAATCTTTTTAGAATCAATCTCACAAACTTCTGGTTGTAAGTCGATAAAACAATGTAGATGCATCTACTAAAATCATATAAAACTTTCCACATTTGTGGATATATGGGCCCATATTTCGTTCAGATATGCAAGACATACAATATTAACTTCAGTACAAGAACTTTAAGTTCTAATTCTTTTGGTAAGTGGGATCATCTATATCCTTTGAGAACAAACAACACAAGAACTTCAAGTTCTTTTAGTAAGTGGAATTTAATCAATTCCTTTAAGCAACACAAGAACTTCACGTTCTTTAATAAGTGGAATTTAATACATTCCTTTGAGAATAAGCACCATAAGAACTACAGATTCTTTTAATACACGTGCATGTAAATCTCAATAATTTTTGCACCATTATTGATTAGGATGATCAAACCGATCATGCCAACTATATATATATATGTGTATATATCTCTGAATTTGTAAACTCCTTGTTTACCATAACATGTAATTCAATCTCACTCGTACATGTCTAGTACGACCATCAAAATTGTTCCTTTAAATAGGAATATATTTAGCTCTTTCGGAGCTTTCAATTGAAATTATCTTTTGGTAGCAATATATAGCTCTCCTAGGGCTTTCAACTGACTTTTTGGCTACCAGAACTTATATTCATATTGGCTTATTTCAAATGCCAATTGATAACATATGTTATCTATAATTCCCAAAGGGATAGTTTGCGAACTCATATTGCTCTCTTTATGACTTTGACGAGTATAACGCAATCTGAATATGGAATAAAGTTCCATTTGACAATAACATATTTGCTCAACCAGAGCCTTTTGTGATATTAGTACTTCCGGATATAGTACTCACATTATTCCCTTGCATTTTAATCGAGAAATGCATAATTGTGCACTTTTCAAAATGTGCTTTGTTTCATTTACTTCAGGTAATGAAAATATGTACTTTGTATCATTCACTTCGAGGAATGAAAAATATAAAATATAGCACATCATATCAAGTCGATTATCTATCAGAGATAAACTTTCAAGTGCTCTTCCGAAGTATTGATATTTTAGTACTTTGAGAAATACTACTCATATTTCCCCTTGCATTTAAATGGGAAAAATATTTCTTATGATTAAGTACAATATAAGTACTTGCATTATCTGTAAGGCATAAATAGCCACAATTCTAGGCATAAATAGCCACAATTCATTGTATATTTTATTCCGGAAGTAATCATATTCTTCAAATAATAAATTAACATAAAGCGTAAATAAATAATATGTGAAATAAATAAACATAAAACAAACAAACTAACATAAATAAATAATAAATAAAACGAATTAACATAAAATAAATAAAATAAAAAAACACAATTATTCCTGTTAGAGGTTACAAGGGAAATAAAATAAATGGTAAATTATTCCCTTCAAGGGTTATGAGAAAATTAACAATATCCAATTGAGTTTGACCAATAACGCCATAATTATTTTCGCCATAAACAAATTTTGTTTATATTTTATTTCATTTATCATTCATGATTATGGATAAAGTCCATAATACTTTGGCGTTTAACAAGTACGAAACCAATGGTTTATAACATCACATTGGTTAAAGGATTTCACTTCCTTAGAATGATCTTTATCACTCTTGTCATCCTTATAACTTTGCTACCAGCGGGTATAAGTATTCTTAAAACGACTATATTTTTCATGTGTATATTCATAGCCTCGACCACGACCACAACTTTTAATGTGATTTTTTTTTATTCCTTCCATAATATAATCTCACATTCAATTCAGGGAATGGAGTAGAGCCAGTGGGCCTTTAAAACATTTTTCACATATCCTTATCACAGAGAACAAAGATTTAATCCTCGTACGCGGCATTGTTAAACCTGTCCATAAGGTCCTTTAAAAACCTCCTTTGAGACTAGTAGCCTCGCAGAACCGGATGTCCAGCCAATTATACTTGGATTATATCGAAATTATGTCTCTAATTGAATAATAATTTACCATGTTTGCATTCACTTCAGGGAATGAAACAGTTCCAATAATCGCATGGAATAAACATCATGCTTGCATTCACTTCAGGGAATGCCCCATCATTGATAATCGCATGGAATAAACAGCATGCTTGCATTCACTTCAGGGAATGCCCCATCATTGATAATCGCATGGAATAAACATCATGCTTTGCATTCACTTCAGGGAATGCCTCCCATAAAACTTTTTGGATCAAGACGAATTTTCGTAACTTGAAATTGGGAGAAGTCTATGGTCGAGTTTTTCGACGAAGAAGAAATATTGCTTTCGAGCAAATATATACTTTATAATAACCTTCTTGAAAATTCAAAATCATCATAATTAATTGCACATTAAAATAATAATATAAAGAATAAAAATAAAACAAAAACAAAAAGTTACCGATATTGATTTTCCACTCAAAGACAATAGAGGCACAGCAAATAACAAAGATAATTTCACATAATCTCTTTATGTCTCTTTCCAAGCCATTTAAAGACACATACAACTCAAATTACGGTTAGAAACAATCAATAGAATAAAACAAATAATAAATTATTTTAGAATAAAATAGGATTAAAAAAATATGCAATAACTAAAGTAAATATACTAGAAACTATAGGTAATCTGATATGAAATTTTAATTCTCTTTAAAGCATGCGTACATGTGATTAAGCAGTTATGCATTAGGTTTTTTTTTTCAATATAAAAAAAGATAAAAGAATATATATATACATTTCGACCCCTGTACACATAAATTTCACGAAAATTATGATAAAATATAAATGAATAAATCTCATGGTAATATTTAATATTTACCTATTCGTAAAGTACAACCGCACGATTTCTTGTGCGCACCATATCAGTACAACATTATGGTTCCCAAGTTTAATGGCGACCATATTGAGGAATCCGAAAAAGTATACATGATGAAAAGAACCACCAACAAGAACCACAATAATTGAGCGAGTCGTGCTATCATGCCTTTCAAAAATTAAAACCAGGTTAAAATATAAAAAGAAAGACAATCGGTAACTAAAAAAATAAGGAGAAAAAAAACTTATCTTTGGTTCATTCTATAATCAAATTCTTCTCGGTAACTTCTTTTGAATTCGAACGATGAAGACCTCAGTTGATTAGAGTCTCGTGCTGATAACGTGTTGTGAATAAAATAAAGAAGAACAAGAATAAGAACAAGAAGAACAAAGAGATAAGAGAAAGAGAGAGATTTGTATTATTCTTAAAATATAGAACTGTATACAATGCCTTCAATGAATCATCTATTTATAGGCATAAGAAGTACATAATACATTAAACTCTAATTCATAGAGATAATATTCCTAATAATAAATAAATCAAACTCCTTTGATAAAGTTCTAATCATGATAGACATCCACATAGATAAATATTCATAACAATTTTTGCAAATTTTTTGTATAATTAGTATTTTTTATAGTTTAACGGTTAAATTTATCATTATAATTTTATTAATCATTTATCATGTATTTAAAATTTTAAAAGCAATATAATATATATATACACCCCACCAAAGTAATATATATATATACACTACCACCACCACCACAGATACATCTATATAACTATAATAAAATCAATACGTATAATTTACACTTACGAATAATTTGATAATTAGAAGTTTAGAACTTATCCGGACCTAGAGAAAATTAACTATAAATAAAATTCAATATATATAAATTGAAATAAATTTAAACCGAAAATTTACAAATTATATTTATATATGACAAGACTTGAATTTAAATACACAAAACTCCAAAATCTAACCAGAACTTAAAATAGGATGATATGTTACAAATACAATAAAATAACATATATATTGTAAATATTGTGATCTTAAAATAATATATATATATATATATATTGGATATGCTAGTGTGATATAAGGGTAGCATCTGTTCAATTTTCTTAGTCTATTTTAATAAGGCGTACACACCGTGCAGAATTGATGCTCGAACTCGGATCACCTGAATAAATTATATCATAATTCTTTACCACTAAAACAACAAAAGGTGAACAAAATAATATATATTTTCTAAAACAATAAAGCTCGCACTATCACACATACCGTACAAAGAAACTACTCGACCCAAATTTTTTAATGGACCGATAGGATCCATTTTTACATACGCAGAAACATATAATCTAGTTATTGGTTTTCCTAGCAAGGCTCAAAACCAATTTAAAAAGTCATTAACGTACATAGTTAAGTTCCATCCGCCTGACCTCGACCCGACCCGAAATTTAAACTATTCGCCTGATTTTAACTCGACCCGACTCTAATATATTATATCTCTAATTCGATCCCGACATAATAAAAAACATAATCCGACCTTGATATTTTAATAAAAAATTTGACTAAACTCGACCCGAGCCAAAATAATTAATAAAAATATTAAATATAATATATAAAAATATAATAAATATATATAAATATATCGGATCGGGGGATTTTCACCCTAAATTCGAACCTACCCCGGCCTGACTTTATTTCTCCAATAATCCGACCCGAACCAGATTTTTTAATAATAAAAAAATCCATCCCTATCGGGTCAGGACCCGACGGGGACGGGTCAAATTGCCATCCTTATGATTAGACGGTTAATTTTTTTAATGTCAAGGCAATATTTTAGTCTAATTTTATATCTGAATAACTCTCACATACGTACAGACTACGCTATTCGAATTTAAATATTCCATTTTACTAATAAATCTTTGCTTATGTATTACACATAGTTTTAATATCCCACCATTTTCATATGTACATAAAGGCTGGTCCCCAAACCTGGAGCAAAGAATATGGAGTTTTCACATTCAAGAACAAGATTTAATCAACCCCAAATTGTATAGATTTTTTCTCACTAAGCTCCCGAGCGATACCAAAACCGCCCCGCCGACACCGATTCCTTGTTCTTCCGGCCGTTCAGCCATTTGGTGATACCTAAATGGCAATTCCTTCACCTTTAAGTTCCCTAAACCAATCTTGTGCCTTACTGATTCAATGATTTCGGGGTCTGCTCGGCTCCCGGTTACATCCGTAACGTAAAAAACGTTCATCGCCACACTCATTGCAGTCGATATTTCGGCCCTCGTCACGTTCAGACCGTTTTCTCTGAATGTTCGGGTCACATCTGTTAATAAACCTTGCCTATCTGATGTGCATAACTCCAGCCTGATGCCCTGAAATCACATGGACTAATGCATTAGAGTTTGGAATATCGGATGAACGTTGAAAGTTGAGAAGAATTCGGAATCGGAATGTACCTCGGATGCTCTCCTTTCGATTGCAGCTTGTAAGCATTGGATTACTCGATGTCTTTCCGGTTCCGAACTAATCGGGGTTCCATCTGTGTGCCTAATATAGAATTCCTGTTACAAGAATAAGCAAATCCTAAGTAAATAAAACTGAAATCATGAAACTAAAATCTCAAAGACAGAAACAACTTAGTACCAGATATGCTTTATCCCCTGATGTGTTGATGGAGGCATGAAACACAACATACAACATGTCTGTCAACGTGCAAACGACATCGAACAGGAGCTTGGTTCGATCCTTGCATTGAACATTCACGACCAAGTAACCCCTTTCCGTCCAATTCTGCACATTGACAACCGGCGAATCCACTCCACATTGCAAAACATGTTTCCGTTCGTAGTCACAGTCTGCGAACATCATTTGATGTAACCTTCTCTCGGTGTGAGTCAAGGCCATAGAAACCGAAGTTTTCGCACTACGGATATCATTGTCTCCTCTCAAAACATTCCTCAAACGCGCTTTGATTCTGTCGATTTGTTGCGAGTCCTCAATCGGAGACCCCGAATTGCAGTCTTTTACGTAGATCAAAGACGCGATCCGACCGTTGTGAGTCCATACTTTAGCATCAACCACATTGCATTGCAGGTCAGCCAGAACCGCAAATACTTCCGATAAAAGGCCGACTCTATCCGTTCCGGTCAATTCCAACGCCGTTAAGCCATTAAATCCACGGCTTCTATCAGGATAAGTGGTCTCAATCGACTGTAACCCGACAAAGATAAAACAAAACAAAACAAAACAAAACAGAACAGAACATCAGTTCAACATTAAATTAAGGCAATACAAAGAAAATTAATACTAAAAAAAACCCTTTACTGTAATAACTAATTAACTACCTGCTCAATGTAACTAATAACGCTCTCATCAGTTAATTTGTTTCCGTTCAGATCAGTCACATGGAAAACTGCAAAACCCAGAAGGAAAATTTCAGAAACATGAATTCCAAGTAAAACCCAGATTTTGTAACATGAAAAGGAACAGACTTTATCTCTAAAAAAACATGTTTTTTTGTAAAATTATTACCATCCATGAACCACTGTCCATCTGATGAAATGTAAGCCTTTTGAATTGAAAGATTCAGATCTGTTAAAACCTGAACAGCATCTAACAGAGTTCCATGTCTTCTAGCACTATCAACCTATGAAATCAAAGCAACAAGAGAATTCGAATGAGTGTAAATCTTTGAAAACAAAACAAAAGGAATTGGGCAGTCATATTTGAGAGCTGCCATGGGAACTGACCTTGACAATGGTCGCTGTTGTACAAGCGGCATTGTCTATCACGACCCTGTAAGAAGAACAAAAGGCAAAACCAACAACCTTAAACTCACTGTCTGAAAACAACAAAAAAAGGGTTTTTTGCGTTTTTGATGAAGGAGAGAAAGCTGGTAGACAAACCTGGGAGTACTCATCCGTATGATAAGCTTCTGGTATTCGTCAAGACAAGCTTGCCACTCCATTGTTTCTTCTTCTTCTTCTTGTTAATTTGCTGTTTCTTTGATTGAAAACTGAAGTAATCACCGACAATGGTATTTGGCTGAATCAAACAAGAACAGATTCAAGGGTTATATTTAAACTTGTTCAGCTTTGAATTCCACGAAAACTTCTAACAACTCCCACCACGAGCTCTTCTTTGTTGCATTTTTTGTCCTTCCCGTGTTTTTGACTCTTGGAAAAAAGGAATTTAAGAGTTGAAAACGTGAAGCACGCTTTTCCCTTAACCCTTCCTCCTTTAATGCTCTCCATATATATTAGGGGTGGGCAAAAAACCAGATTACCTGATTTCGGTCTCAGACCCGGTCGGATCTGATGGATTTTTACTCAGAATTAGTTTCGATAAAATCGAGATTGGATCTAAAATTTAGGTCCCAATTGCAACTGGGACCGAGACTGTATCCTGATTTTTTAGACCAGGTACTCGGTGGGTACCCAATAGGACCGAGACTAGTACCGGGTATCTAGTACTGTTCTGGTACCGAATGACGTTGTAGAGGTTGGAAACAACCGAAGGCGTTCATTTATTCCTCTTTATGTATGAATATTATGAGTGTGACTCATTTTTAAGATTTCAACCTTCAAGCCTACAATATTCTGACTTTGTTATTTAATATTATTATTGATGATTGGAATTTTCCCCCTGCTGCTCAAATTTTGTTAATAATAAAATAATTGATTGGGTACCCGGTATTGGTATCGGTTCCTACTAATACCGGGATCGGTTCCTGAAATTTTAGACCCAATCTAACAGGGATTGATTTTGTTTTTAAGAACTGGTGGTTAACGGGACCGAGACCAATTTTAGATAAATTAGCCGGGTACCCGATATTGCCCACCCCTAATATATATATATATATATATATATATATATATATATATATATATATATATATATATAGGAAAATTTACTCAAATATTACTTTTGATTTTTTTATTTTCAAAAATAGAGATCCCCAAAAATTATTTTCGGATATAGGAATGATTACTGTTCAAAATCAGAAAACCCATGGACCACAACCCGAGTTTGAACAGTAATTTTCAACCACCACCCTTTTAAAATGCCACACTGCCATGTGGCGCGATGTGGGCGTTCCGAGCACTGTTCAAAGTCGGACTGCCCACCCCCGTCTTTGAACAGTGCACCGAATAATGGTGTATGGGCTGCTCACTGCGTGCCATGTGGCGTCACGCAAAACAGAAAAGGGGAGGAAAGCACCCCGTTTTTGAACAGTAAAACAACCCCAAGAACACTGTTCAAACTCGGGTTGTGGTCCATGGATCTTCTGACTTTCAACAGTAAACATCCCTAGATCTGTAAATAATTTTTGGGATCTCTATTTTTGAAAATAAAAAAATCAAAAGTAATATTTGAGTAAATTTTCATATATATATATATATATAACATGTGTTAGTATATTCTACGCATTGATTAGTAGTATTTATAGTATGTAATGAAGGAGAATGGAGCGAGTAACGCCTACCCAATAAAGCTTCATTCAAGAATAATTTAAAAAAAGCGGTGAGATTTGAGAATGATAATTTGAAGAAAAGTTGGAATTTTTAGTGTTTTTAAAAATTTAGTTTGGAGATCGAATTAGGTGTAAAAACTGTTTAAAACGACGATTTTTTTGGGTCGTCCAGCGCAGTTTTTTCGTTGGTAATCAAAAGCTTGTTTTAAACTCGTTCTTGCTGCCTGCGTTGACATATTTTTCTTACATCTTAGTTTCACTTAGGGATACATATTCGATTGAGTCGAGTGAAAAAAATAGTTAGTTAAGTTGACGGGTACTATTTTATAACTTAAATTTTATTTGAAATTTTTTCGAGTCAAATGTATGAAATTCGGTCGAATTGTTCGAGTTTCTGTTCTAATGTAATTGTAAATATTTATAATGTTATGATACTAATTGATTCTAATTTAAACGAATTTTTATAACCATGCATGATATACATATATATTTATTTATTTCATATGTGATATGCATATATTAGACATAGTTGAAAGACTCAACTCAAACTTGAGAATCAATCTGCTAATTACAATAAGTTTTAAGTTATTTGAATTTCATTATTAAATTTTTTTCGAGCCAAATTTATAAAAAGTTATAATCAAAATTAAATTGACTCGATTTTTTTAACGTGAAATCGAGAATTTCAAAAAAAAAATCGAACCAAATGTTCTTTCTTCCTAGTGGGTCTAAGGTGTGTCAGGGTAAAGTACGACACCAACCGAAATGTTATAAAACAAAATTTAAAATATTATTTTTTATAATATTTTAAATTTCGTATTCGTAACAAACTGTACCATAACCTGGTGTAGTTAGACTAAAAAAAGGCCAAATTTTGCGTGGTGACATTTAATTTGTTAGAAAAGGCACCGAAAACGCGCGCATGAGTTAGTGGAGGCACGCTTTGTGAAGTTGTTATAGTATATTTTGTTAATTTTAAATTATTTCTACAATAAAAAAAAATTGATTTTTTTAAAATTATTGGATTACACGTTTCGAACATTCAAGTGATGTCCCACAACATGCTGTCAATTAACATATCTTGGGGCCCACTGTCTGCAAATCAGATGCATCGTCGTCATAAAACACGGTCTCCGGTTTAGCTCCACCGTGTCCTCCATCGGTTCCGGACACGCACGTCTCTACTACCCCAAGGAAGAAAAAAAAAACATGAAAAGCCGATCTGGAACTAGGGTGTAGTTGAACAGAGTGTTCGACGAACTGTTCGTGAATTATTTGTATAACGCTGGTTTATGTTTGTTTATTAAGTTAAATTAAGGAGTATGAACAATATTTTTATGCTCGTTTGATAAATGAACGAACATGAATGTGTGTGTGGTTCGTTTATGTTCACGGATAATCTCGTTTATTGACTCATTTATAAGCTCATATATCCGGTTCCCTTTTTTATATTTTAAATGTTGGTGAAGGTACTAGGTAGGGACTAAATTGAACATAAGGTGAACTTTGGGATTCAAATTGTGAAGCCTAAGGAGCTTAAGGATTACTAATATAATTTTATTATTTTAGCGGACATATAAATAAACATATTAGTGGACATATAACGAACATGTTCGTGAACGCTAAACAAAAAAACACGAACACTTTTAAAAGTTTAAAGGAACACGAATTAAATATAAACACTTTTAAAAATAAATAAACGACACAAATAAACTCTTATTCGTTTAAGCTCGGTTTATTTACATGGGTCGGGTATGGGAGGGAACAATTAGGTTCATGCTTGGAAGCGGGTGTTAGGATCCCATACAGCGCCGCCGCAGATCTCTCCGTGAGACACTGGAAGCATGTTTTGCGTTATTTAAAAAGTAGGCAAACTGAATAAACAACTTGATTTAATAATAATACAAGATTTTCCCAAAACGATTAGATTCATGCTTTAGGTTCATACAATATTTTAAGAATTACAATTTGAATTAGGGATTCAGATATTTACAGTTTCAATCCATTTTTTAATAGATTTGAATATTGTGAACTAAGATACTATATTAACGTATTATATATTATCAGTGGTGAATTCAGAAAAATATTATCACCTAGGTCAATATAAATAGAACAAAAAATTTACTAACAATTTACTATTTAGCCCTAACTTATTTGTGTAATTGTATCACTATTACTCAAGATATATAATTAAAAATTTAAAAGAATAAAAGAACCTATTAATAGTAGGGGTAAAATTTTGATACACATGCTGTGTAAAACTAATTTTACACAAGCATGCATATTTATACTATAAAACCTGGATTCTAAATTCTTAACTCTAATCCTAAAAAATAAACTTTAAACTCTATACCCTAAATTCTAAACAGTAACATTAAATTCTAAACTCTAAAACTTAATCTTGTAAACTCTAAGCCATAAACTATATCTATAACTCCCAAAACTAAAAGGCTCATGTAAACTAAAGTTTATACGGCCTGTGTATTGAAGTTTTTCTCTAATATTAGGATAATTCCATAACATAATATGACATAAAAAATGTCATTGAGAATTACTATAGCAGCTTAGCAAATACACTATAATTTTCATGGTCATTGTACCACCAAACTAAATAATGAAGCAGTAAAAAAGGAACAATAAGATGCCCTAACTTTCAATTTTGATTGTTTGAAAATAATACAACTTTTTTTTGGTTTAGATGTTTAGGGACTAAGAAAAGAGCTATAAAAATACTCTACCTCTCAAAATTAAGATATTTAGGTATTAGTGAAAATAAAAATAAAATTGTCAAAGGTTGATGTTCATCATCCCTTGGGACCCGGGATCGACCACTAATATTACATGCTGTGTCCTGGTATTGGGGCTCATCCCCTTGGAACCCGGGATCGAGCACCAGTATTACATGCTGTGTGTGCCTTCGTTGAAAAAAGGCTAAAAGAAAGTTGAACTTATACTATCCTTGCATCACACCAGCATATTCAAAAAAAAAAAAAATTGGCATGGGGTGTGCCATGGCCAGGTAAAGCCACCCCTAAATTCGCCACTGCATATTATGATATGTAGATTTGAATCTTTGTCCTTCATATTCGAAAATGCACAGATCCAAATATATTAACACATGTTTTAAAAAAATAATTAAGTTTTTTTATTAAGATGTACAGGGACGAAGTCAGGATCAAACATTGAGAGGGTCAAAATATTAAATTTCAAAAACACAAGAGCTTATTAATTATTTAAACTCAAAATTCACGGGACAAAGTCTAATTTGTTTAATATTTAAACTTATAAAGACCAAAATTGTTATTAGACCAAATTTTTTTAAAGGCACAAATCCATTATTCTTTAGTTTAATGTAAATATTTATTTTTTATAAAGTCCAAATTACTATTTAACCTCTATTTAATTAAATATTTAATTAGTTTTTATTTTTTAATATAAATAATTTTTTTTTATAAATACCAAATTACTATTAAACCAAAATTTATTGAACATTTAAAATTTATAACATGAGCTCAAAGAACGCTCCGCCTCTGAAAATTTATGATATTTAGTTTACGTCTCTGAAAATTTATGATATTTAGTTTAGAGAATCATGCTTAGATAATTTATCGATAAAAACACATTGGATTTTAGGTAATTTACAGATTAAAAAAATTTAAAAATGTGAATATTTGATCCATCGCCATTTTTAGGTTTTATTTTGTCTAAATGAAATAAATAATTCTTTATATTTTTCTGATTTAAATTCCATCGTGGACTGTATTCAAATTTGTTTTAGTTTAAATTCAGACACATTTCGATTATTAATTCTATCATGTGTTGTAATTGTTTAATATAATTACTGTTATTCAAATGTGAATAATGCAATTGCATTTATAATTTCTCCGCAAGGAAAAAAAAGTAATTTAAGAGGGGAAATGTCGATCATGTGATAAGATTTCATTAATTTCATAATATTAATATTTTAGGGTGATTTGGCTGAATATTTTTTTAGATTTTATTGGGAAAAACATCCTCTTTAAACAACATTTAGAAAATACATTCATTCAGGTCATGTAAGGTAAACTCGAGTTTTGCAAAATGAGAGTTCAAACTTGATAAATCATCTTTTTTTTCTTACTTATCCACTCAACACGGAACTCACGTTTTGTAAAAAGAGAGTTTCGTTTACTCTACGTGATCTGAAATGTGGGGTATTTTTTCAAATGTTATTTAAAATGAGCATTTTTTCTAATAAAATCTCAAAAAGGAAATATTCAGCCAAATGTGCCAATATTTCACATGAAATAAAAATATAAATAATTATAATTTTATTTTGAGTTAATCGCACCACACTCCCCTAAGCTATGACCCTTCTTTTAAATTGGTCTTTAAACTTTTAAATATTATAATCTCATCCTCAAGCTATGACTTTCATTCTAAATTAGTCTCCCAAACTATGATCCTCATTATAAATTGGTCCCGAAACTTTTTAAATATTTCAATTTTATCCTCAAATGATCTTTTATATCACATTACATTATTACATAATACACATCAATGTTTCATGACAGTTAATAATTTTTAAAACGATATTAATAACACAAGATTTTATTAGTATATACTGATAATTTGGGGATGAAATTAGAACGTTCAAAAAGTTTGAGGACCGATTTAAAATGAGAGTCATAATTTAATGATGAAACTGAAATGCTCAAAAGTTTGAGAACCAATTTAGAATAAAGGTCATAGTTTGAGGATAAAATTAAAATGTTTAAAGGTTTAGGGATTAATTTAGATTAAGTGGTGTAGTTTGAAGATGTGTGATGCAAGTAATTTTTTTCTTATTTTTTTTCCTTTTTCCTTTTACTTTTAAATATCAAGTTGACTAAATACAACAATACATGACTAAATCATCATTATTTAAATTAAGTCTTCATTTTATCAGTTGCCCAAATCTCCAATTTGATTGAGGCATGCAATTGGATTACTATAAATATTTTAATTTTTTTTCTGATTTTAAGACATGGCATGTTTTTTAACGTTTCAAAGTCAAAGGGTTCTTAAAATTTGTTACTTTGGCCGACAAAATAAGAAAAAAAAATGATAAGGTCAAAGGCTGTGCATGTCAATGGTCAGTACTACCAAATATAATCTTGGTCGAATCAAACTCAGATAAAGTATAAGATCGAAAAATCCAACAAGTGGTTTCAATGAAAAAACGGATGATATTCATCTTAAAAAACGCAGATTCAAATCGTTTTGTCTGCAAAGTGTGTGTGCATCTTAAGGAACCCATCAAGCGGTTGCGATTTCGGTAAAAGTAAATTTTTGTTTGTTTGCTTGTAATTAGAGTTTAAACAATTTATTTGCATGATATGTATGCCGTGTTTATTTATTAAAATTAATAAATAAATATTACTCCTGTAAGCACACAAGAATATACAAATATAATTGAGAAATAACGAATCGAAAGATATGTGGGCCTTTTGGCTCCCTTTGACAAGGAATCCAATCCGATTGAGTACTTATTGTGTGTCTAAAAGGGTATCAAATTGAGAAATGAAAACAGAAAATTGGATTAATTCCATTGGTCAACAAATAGAAAAAAAGAAATCCTTTTTAATGATTACGCATGAAGTTTTGGACAAATTCCCTTTAAAATTCTTGATTGTTTCATTTGATTTCACCTTTAATTCATGCAACAATAATAAAATTTTAAATTATCAATCTTTAATAGCCGGAGTGAAAAAGAGTTCAATGTTCTTTAAATAAAATTTCAAATTCAAATGTTATATAAGAACAAAACAATACAGAAAAAACTTTATTTTTGAATATAATCGAGATTTATGTCATAACCGAATATCGAGAAAGAAAAACAAAAATTGAAATATTTTTTTTTGAAAGTTGAATTTATTAGCCCATAAAATACCATAAATTGACCCTTGATGCCCTTTAATCCTCCCCACCTGCTGGCTAATCACACAACATCAACACATTGTTTTGTCCATGAATTCATGTTTTTGTTGCCCAAATGTTATTATGATTTATTCTTTTTTTAATCCTTAATCTACGATGTCGGCGTAACGTATTTGGCGGCATGTAAGGATGTACAATTAGATTTTAAGGTTTATGATTTATGGTATAAGATTTAAGTTTTACTGTTAAATTTAAATTTTTACAGAATAAATATATAAATTTATGTATATTTTTTTTACACAACACATGTATAAAAATTACTATTTTTCTTATAGGATAACAATTTGTTTAGTTTTGAACTTGATAAATTTTCTTTTTCATATCAGTCATTGAATTCCTTTTTGTCCAAATTAATTATTCAACCACACCTTCATTTTCAATACTCTTAATAATATTAGAGAGATACAATATTAAAATGACCAAAAATCCAAGTTTCAGTGAGATGAGACACTAAATTCTTTAAGCATTAGGAGTTCGAATCTTGATATTGTAAGTATAGTAGATTAGATTGAGAAGATTGCTTTCGTAATGGATCTTTATAATACCCGATCCAGATTAGTTGGACAATAGATTCGATATCGGTGATTATGAGGAAAAAAATATGTCAACAGATTTTAAGCCAACAAGCATAACAAGTAAATAGCATAATACACATACAATAAATATGGCTAAAATGAAGACCGAGTCAGAAACATTCAAAGTGAATCAATGGTAAACATTCATAATTCATTGATCCATTTTGATAATGGAATCAACTTAAGCAGAGCAGCGATACCGTCCCGATCATTCCCGACCCCGATATAACCCTAGCAAGAACATTAAAAACAGCCCACGATTTCCCACTGATCCTAAATCTAGTAGCAACCTTGAAAAGCCAGCAGGCAAGACAGAAAAGGTAAATTCGAGCAAACTTGCCTTGTTCCTTTCAGAATCGATTCACCTTATCAGCTTTCACGACGGGATTTGCCTTGGCAATGGCTTCACGTCCGGCACCCTTGAAATCAAAGGAGCATTCGTGTTTCTCCGGGTAACGGTGCTCACCGCAGAAGGTACTCTCACATCTGCACTTGAACCCAGTCAATCCAACCTTCTTTCTGCAGATAAAGCACCTGTTTGCCAGCTTTGGCTCAGCCGGTTCATCAGCAGCGACAACAACAGACGCCTGTTGCTCAACGGCTGTCGATGAGGAGGCCACATGAGATGGCTCCTCGACGCGCTTAAATGCCTCTCCAACCACTTCCAGCTTCGTTTCGACACCGAGAGATTTCTCCATGACAGCTTTCGCCTTCGCAGCTTGCTCCTCCCCAGCACGGAGGTTACGATAACACTTGGAGCAGAGGTTCATATTCGACGCTGTGCCGAAAAACCCACAGCCGTTGGCACAAAGCTTTGGCTCGGATGGAGGAAGGCTGGTTCCTTCATTCTGTTCAGAACCCATAGTTTCTTTTCTTTTCTTTTCCCCCTTTCTTCTGTGCACGTTTGCTTTGGTTTTCTACAATCAAAGATGACAAGAACAGGATAAGGGCTTCACTTCATTTCGATTCTAACAAAGAATTAGAAAGATTCAAAGTTCAATTACTCCAGCAAGCTTCGGCCGGCCATCGATACAGACACGCACACGGCTCGAGCTCGAGAATGAGCCGAAGGGAGACGTTTACTGTTTAGTTTAAACCAATTTTAATGCAAATAAGTAGAAAGATATGTAATTCCGTCTATCAAACGCTAACTTAAACGAAAACTCCATCAATAACCTAAGATTCCGAGAGAAAAAAACTTCCAATCGATCTCCTAAATTAACACGCAGAAAAGCCTATTTAATAACAGCAGTCCATCAGAATTTATCGAACAACCACCAGTAATTACGAGTCGAATAGTAATTTAAAAGGGGGCGGAAACCCTAAAATTTATTCAATCGACGAACATGAAACCTAGAAAAGAACCCCAAAAAATCAAATCCCTAAATAAAATCCGTAAAACATACCTCGTTAATTCGGTAATCGGAGATTATTTGGTTCTCGCCGTAATCTCTTTCAGGTCAGCGTCGAACGACGAGAAAGGAAATTCGCAGACGATGACGAGTTTTATTATTTGAGAGTCATAAATATGGTGGAAGGAAAAATTACAGAAAAGGGCAATTGGAAAATTACTTATATAGGAAGACTAGAAAAATAATTATCTTTTTGGTGGAGGCCAGGCCCAGGAAAGCAAAACGAAACTCGGAAAACAAAAAATTAAAAACCGAACCCAACCGGGAGTCCTTTGGTTTGGTTTGGTTTGGTTTTTAACTTCTTATTCTTATTAATAAATAATAATAATAATTGATTAAAAATTGAGTTTTATTAGTCCTAATTTTATTGAACCATACACAAATTAATATAATTAAGGAGCGGAAGTATAATTGATATAATTTTACCATTCTATTTTACAATTATACATATGTGACATGTTTGGTCAACTTAATTGGTAAAATGTGTGTTATTTTTTTTAAATGACCTGAGTTTAAGCAACGTAGTTTACAAGTGTACATAAGTTTATCTAAATATAAATTCAAAATAAGGTAATACTATCTTGTAATCAGAATAAAATTTTCAAAAAATAATTAATATTATTTTGAAATTTAAAATTATAAAACAATGTAATTGCGATTTATACTGTCAAACATAACAGAGAATTACAATGTAATAATAATTTTTGTGATTACGTGATTACATGAAAGTGTAATTACTATTTAGGGTGATATTATAATGTAGTGTCCAAGCATACCCTAAATAGGGACGAAGCCTATTGCTTTTGAAAAGTGATTGTTAGAAAGGGATTTTAAAAAGGAATTTTAAAAAGTTATAAAATTTTAGTGTTCATCATTGATGTCAAAAAGTGCTTTTAAGAAGATAAATGATTATTTTGGACATAATATTATAAGTTATATATATATGTGTGTGTATATATATAAATGATATTCAAATTCTCTAATATTATAATATATGAAATATATCGACTTAAATTATTATAAAATATAAAAATATTTTATTAATAAATATATTTTTTAACAATTATACGTGTTCTATGAAAATATAATAAATTTGAAATATTTTATTTAGAAAATTTGACATGAATAAATATATATCATTTTAAAATTAAAAAATAATTATTAATTATATAATTATATCTTCGTAAAGAATTATAAATTTATAAATTATAAATAAACGCAATAGCAAATGAAGGTTAAAATTGTAATTTAGCTCTCAAAATCACTTTTACAACTGCAAAAACTAAAAATTTTAGCTTTTGAGTTGGGTTGAAAATCACTTTTCAAAAGTTTTTATATTCAAAGACTTAACAATTTTTTTTGAAATAATAGTATTATAGGTCTTGTTTATTTCAAATACTAATAAAAAATTTATTCTTCTCGCTTTTATATTCAAAGACTTAACAATTTTTGTCATTCCGAATATTTAATTCTAACTCTGTGCTCAACCTAAATGTATTTTTCTCTCTTTGAAGTCCTCATTTTCAACTACCAACATTTACTTTGATTTTTCATGAAAGATTATACTTTAAAGTTTAAACATTAATAGTTGTTTAACAAATAGAACCTGCACGCACGTCTAAAATTATTTGAAAAACATATATGATAAACAATATCAATTTCAGAAAATTTGAGTTTGACTTTGGAAAATTTGCAAACTATATATAAAGGCAACATGTAAACTCAATATACACAAGCATTGCTCATAATTTGTTTGATCAAAGGTTTCATAGGGAAAAAAAATAAGTAAAAACCATGTCTTTTTCATTGAATTCATGGAGTTTTGGGTTTTTTCTTATGGCACTAACAGCATTGGCAATCATCGGCAAACCTTGTTTAGCCGCGTACCGGCCGAGCCCTTGGGCACTAGCTCATGCCACCTTCTACGGCGACGAAAGCGCCTCTGAGACTCTCGGTACGTATGCATATTCAGACATGAGTACGGGAATATATAATGTTCCATGGTGGTTAATGGTGTGTGTGTGTGTGTATGTTTTGCAGGGGGAGCTTGTGGTTATGGGAATTTGTTTAGCAATGGTTACGGTACGGACACCGCCGCACTGAGCACGACTTTGTTCAACAACGGGTTCGCTTGCGGGACTTGTTATCAGATAAAGTGTGTTCAGTCGAAGTGGTGCTACCCTACGGTTAAATTCACCACGGTGACTGCGACCAACCTTTGCCCTCCTAATTGGGCCGAGGACTCCAACAACGGTGGGTGGTGCAACCCTCCTCGAGTCCATTTCGACATGTCGAAGCCCGCTTTCATGAAAATTGCTCAGTGGAAGGCTGGCATTGTCCCCATCATGTACCGAAGGTACATTTTTTCGAATAGAAATAGCAAAATCATGTTATGAACAAAGATCATTGTTCTATGATTGATGGATTTTATATTTCTTGCAGGGTACCGTGCGTAACGAAAGGAGGGCTTCGATTTCAGTTCCAAGGGAACGGGTACTGGTTGTTGGTGTATGTGATGAACGTCGGAGGCGGCGGTGACATTGCGAAAATGTGGGTTAAAGGAAGCAAAACAGGGTGGATTAGCATGAGCCATAATTGGGGAGCTTCATATCAAGCATTTGCAACTCTTAGAGGCCAATCTCTTTCTTTCAAGATCACTTCATACACAACCAAGGAGACTATCATATGTTGGAATGTTGCACCTGCAAATTGGAATTTAGGCCTCACTTACAGCACAAATGTGAACTTCCATTAATCCGTTATCGATCCGACTCGATCTATGAACACTTCCATTTCACATTAGCTTTTCCTAGTTCTCTTCGTTCGGTTCAGCGACGGATCTTGACATGTAATTTTACGACAGCCGTCGATTAGTACAAATTGTACATTTGAACATACTTTGTTTCAAATGATAACATACAATTCCAACTGGTATTCAAGGCCCTAAAGATTTAATTTTTCCACAAGCTTTTGGTCCATCAAGTTATGGGCTAAGTCTAAATCAGCTAGTAAATTGGCATTTGGCAATGGGTTCCGAGAAACATGGAGTAAGCTTGCCTGAATCATGAAAAATGATCAGTTTTCTAATTGTTCGATGTTATGACAGGCAATGTTCTCCTATTAAGCAACAATATGAACCTGAGTCCCGATATAGCCGAGGTTTCGCAGGAGAAACTACTTTCATTGGTGGCTGAGAGCCTCATCGATTCGAACAGTAATGTTGATGTAATTTCTTTTCCTTTATTATGCCTAGCCTGGTTTGATTTTTGCCCTGGGATAGTTTGTTTGATAGTGATGAATCTGTTTTTTTTTGGTAATGTAGAATAGGGATGCCGGATATGTCGAAAATCAATGCCGGAATATCGCAGATGCGATCGATTTACTCCCGCGTCTTGCTACTGGGATTGATGTGAATATCAAATTCAGGAGGTTAGCCTTTTTGTTTCTTTCTCTGTTTATGTTTTGACGAATCGGTTGCGGTCCGTGTTGAATTATGTGTACAACATACAGAACAGATGATTTCGAGTTCACTTCCGAGTGTGCCATATTCGATCTGCTTGATATTCCTCTCTATCATGGTTGGATAGTTGATCCCCAGGTACTCTTAAGCTAATAAGAATTGTTTATTTATGTGCTGTCATTGTCTTTGTTGATTGTATGGTTGTTGTGTAAAATGCACTTGCTATGGCTCGATGGGGTGCGGTGCGGATCGTGTCGTGTTAATCCTGCCGAGCTCCTCGTGTAACCAATGGAAGCTTGTTATGTGCTATAGGATTAAGGAAACATTAGCAGCCGTTGGCTTGCATAGGATTTGTGAAATTGTTGGTTTATTTTCAAGGTGCACATGTGCCAGGACTATGAAACTGCTTGTGCCATCGGGTCGAAATCGTATAATGCGGTCATGGAAGAGCTTGTTGCACTGGAAGCACGGAATATGGAGGCTTTGCGTAAAAATAAGCCCGGAGATTGTGTTGATTTTGCTGCTCCAACAACTGTAACTCTTCCGAATGATGTGGTCGAGAAGAGTAATGTCGTGTCACCGATCGTTAATGGGAGTATTGCTTCTATGGATGGCAAGAACACTGAAATTCCCCAAGGGGTTGAAAAATTCGAGACTCAATTCGCCTCTTCAACTAATGCTCGAGACATTACAGATAATGTGAATGAGTGTGACACGACAACAACATCATCCGTGTCTTTACAAAATGCCGATTCAGATTCTTCTAGTGGCAGAATACATCATCGAAATGTGCCTGGAAGCGGACCTATATATGAAGGCGAAGAAAGCATAGTGGATTCTGCAACAACAACACATGAACACCGGGAGCCTTTATATGAAGGTGATGCAATTCTTGCAAAACAAGCCAACAAAAGATCTGTAGATGACTGCAGTGCAAGGCCTAAAGATGAAATCACTCCACAACAAGGTTCATAATGCATCTATTCGAGCTCCGTTCTTCGTCTCGTTTTCTATTTCTCTTGTTGCTTGCTGCTTAAGATTTGTTATAAAGGAAAATTAATGTATTCTGCTATCTGTTAACACTTAATACTATTCAGGAGAATTGATTGAAAACTTCTTGAAGAACAATGCCAGTCAATTTACTTTTTACGGGTATTCTTAGTATCGTTTTAAAAATCCGATTTCTTCGAGCCTATCACATTGTAAGCTTGTTGTTTAGTAACTGTTAATATGTTATGCATTGGTTTCTCTTCGAGTTATGCGTCCTCTCGAAATGGCTCGACTTAACCGATAATCTCATTTTATTTGCAGTATGATGGTGAACTCTATCTTTTAGCTACTGACCTAGGCTATCTACATCAGCCGAATTTGGTTTGGGAGAAACTAAACGAGGTAAAATCGTTACCTCGGTATCTTCTTAACCAAGAAACGTCGAATAGATTGGTTCTTTTTCGAAGTTTAGCATCTAAATTCGATTCTTCGTGTTTTCGGGTCAATGGAGACACATTGTTTATGACAGGAAACTTCAAGGAATTCAAGGTGGATGATAGTCATGCCACTAGTACTTGGGATGAACAAAATGCAATGGCCACCACTGCTGTAAGTATATATATATATATATATAAATATATATATATATATATAAATATTTCTCTTCCGGCAAGAAAATTTAACCGTTGATTCGAATGACTTCAACGAGTACTTACCGAAGAAATTTACATGATGCAAGGACTACATTGCCAGCATCGATACCGCAGTGCAAGCCGGAATGGACATTAAGTAATTATCCGAAACTCCGTGTTACTTGTACCGATACTAGCCTGCTACTCTGTTCTATAATAATTCTATGAAGTTTTCATTCCAGCTCGGATTTACAGCTTGCAATAGCTCTGCAACAACAAGAGTTCGAAGAAGAGCCGCCGCCGCGTCCGCCGCCACCCAATGTTGGTGGTTCAAGATTAGTAACAAGTCCCCAGGTATTTTATTCTCTTGTATGTTGCCCAAGTGTACAATATCCAACATGCATAGGACCCTTTTAATACATGAAAAAACTTAGAAAAATCTGAATATATCCTTACTTCACACATGCATCTGACCGAGAGTTCGCAGAGGCGGAGAAGCAGCGGACGGAGCTCTTCGTCTTCGTCTTCATCATCGTCGCCGAAGCGAGACGAGAAATCGAAAGATATGTGTATTGTGATGTAAGTTTAGGTGTATATTTAATCAATAGGCTGAGAATTTTCGAATTCTCATATAGTTCAGGTATTTTTTATTGATAATTTAATTTTATATTTTTAATTTTTTAATTTAATTTTTAAAAATTACATTTCTGATATAAAATCTTGTATATTTCCCTAAATTTAATATTTGTCCCATTATAAAACTATGATAATTGTTTTGCCTAATAATTATAACAAACAAATAAGTGAAGACAATTGATGGTATTGGTAGGTCAGGCAATGACTTTAGCGAGAGCTGCAATCTTGAATCTATTAAATTGATTTTGGCAAGCGATAATGATGTATACTTTTTCTGTATTAAATTTATAAAAAAATTCAAAATTATTTAAAATCTTATTTTAGGCGATAGTTTTATGTGTTTATACAAAAAATTTAACGAAGAAAAAGCATTCTTTTCGAAAAGATGAATAATATAACTCGAAAAGAACAAAAAAAAATAAAGAGATGAGAGAAAGAGACAAATTTGTATTATTCTCAACTATAGAATTGTGTGTACAATACCTTCAATAAATTATCTATTTATAGGCATAAGAAGTACATAATACATTAAACTTTAATTAATGTAGATAATATTCCAATGATAAAGTAAGTCAAATCTCCATAATAAAATTCTTATCGTGATAGACATTTACATAGATAAATATTCATAACAAATACTAAATTTTTATTTTTTTAACAAAGTCAAAACAAAGATTAATTTTTTTATCAAAGTCAAAACAAAGACTACACTTCAATGAAAGAATTTATTCTATAATTTTACACCAAGTTTTAACCTTACAAAGCAACACATTTAAGAAAAATAGAATAAATATATTTTCTTCAAACTTAATGTAATTAAGCCATTTTTTTATCTATTCTCCTATTTGGTCTGAGGCTGTTATAATTTATTTTAAATTCTTCAAAATCTTTTTTTCGTGATATTCTTTTATAGGTGACGACTTTTGGTCGTTTTATTGATTTTGTATATAAATAAAATTTATTTTTGTGGACGCGTATTTTATTTTCAAAATTTTTTTTATTTCTTTTCTGCTTTGTCAGGTTCTTATTACATCTGCTTTTATGTCAGTTCTTTCGTATGTTTTTATGGTAGTTCTTTTGTCTGCTTTTATGACAGTAATAGTCTGTCTTTTGACAGTTTAACGTTCGAGTGACGAGTATCGACGAGCGTTCTTGTCAGCGAAGGAGGCCGATATGTATATGCTTATAATTTCCTTTGTGGTTGTGTCGATATGCCAAGAACAAGCAACATAAGTATTTGCTTTCTTTATAGAGCATTTTGGTCAAAATAGTTGTTTACTGAATTTCATTCAGAAAATTATTCAAGTTCTTTAAAAAGTGATAGGTTTTGTATTTTAATGTTCTGTCACGGGCGGCCATGCCGTCCCAGCCCGATCGGCATGTCGTGCGGCACTTGAAAAGGGAACACATCCCAGTCAAGTCAGCCTTACTCGAATCCAACTCCAGGGACTTTACTCGGAAGCGTCGTCTCATGATCCATCAGGCAATACGTCTGTCCCGCATCGATCCAACATCGTAGCCCGCAGGGCCTAGCGAATGCTAGGAGCCAACCCCTGGGCTCCGGACAGGGCGCGATATGGGGCCCTCTGGCCCCAAACCGTCCCAAGGGCAGCACTCGAGGGAGATATCGTGCCATCCGCTTGGCCCCGATGCCCGCACACCTAGGCCCCACTCGAGCCTAGGAGAATGTCACTTACACCATGGTCGCTCGGCTGCTAGCACATGGCGAGGGGATGGTTCTTCTGAAAGTGATAGATTTTGTATTTTAATGTCTTTCACATCCTTAGAATTGTATTGTATTTATTTTTACACATTAAATTTTCAATGTCCACGGTGTGATACATTTGTAATTCTATCACTTTGAATATAATACAGTTTATTTCAAAAAAGAAAAATAGAAAAAATAATTTTAACCATCGGTACTAATTTAGTGTCTGTCTAATCTAGATCGGATTTTGCAGATGACTAATATAGGTACAACTTTTTCAATTTTTTCATTTACAATGTCATAATTCGTATCTCTGACATTGCTTAAAAAACCTAGCGTAACATCCAGCTAAGCAAACTGGTTATTAGTAGATAAATAATTTTAATTACATACACGTAGATAAAACGTAAAATATAATCACTTAATTAATCATATATATAGCATGTTTGTATAATGAAAAATAATATAATGCAATCTTGAATATTATAGAAACTCAAATAATTAGACTTAAAATTTTCAAAATAAAATTTACATTATAAAATAAGATTAATCAATTTGATTAATTTAAAAAAATTTAAACTGGACTCAATCGAATATTTACACTTGGTCAAGGTTGAAAATGAAATCCAAGTAAAATTGAGAGTCTTCGCAAAGTAAAAATAAGAAAGTTACCGAGGGTAAAAAGTACTGCGGTGGCTGCACACATATATATAAGCTCCTGGAAACACTCATTGATGCCTGAACAACTTGTCTGGGGCTGCTTTCCCTTGTGAAGAAATCCCAGTTTTTTCTTCTATTTTTCCTCTCCAAATTATCCCCAAAACAACATGTCTTCCCCAAGCAAACGCCGTGAGATGGACCTGATGAAACTGTAAATGAATCCGTTTTTACCCAGATTACATCTAAATTAATTTCTCTATATTATCTTTGTTTTGGTTTTTTTTTTAACTTTTTTGGGTGATTTTATTGATTTTTTTTACTAGGATGATGAGTGACTACAAGGTCGAGATGATCAATGATGGCATGCAGGAATTTTATGTTGAATTCAATGGACCAAAAGACAGTAAAAAATCGCTCCTTTAAGCCCTCTTCCTCTTGTTCTTTAATTTTTCCATCTATTAACTTTCTTCTCAAAGTTTTGATTCTGGGTTTTCTCATTTATCTGTAAAGTTATGTTCTTTATTTCATTTATCTGATTATTGTTGCTGGGTTTTTCTTTTTTGATGATTTTGAAGTTTGAAGTTTGAAGATTGGTGTTTATATGTGTGTGTGTGTGTTTTCTGGCTTATTTGTTCTTATCTGAGCTGCCACTTTTGTATTTTCTTTAGTTCTTTGAATTTTCTAAATGGGGATGGGGTTTGTTGATAGATTTTGTTTCTGGGTATTTTTTATTTTATTGTTTTTCCTTCACAGATTATCTGATATGAAATGTGACAGGTCCTTACCATGGTGGTGTGTGGAAGATTAGGGTGGAGCTGCCAGATGCTTATCCTTATAAATCTCCATCAATTGGCTTTATAAACAAGATCTACCACCCAAATGTTGATGAAATGTAAGGTTCTTATATGTTAAAAAGTTCTAAATTTGGCTGGTTTTAGCTTTCTCTCGGTGGTAGTATTAACATTATGAGGTAATTTTAGAATTGATTTATTCTTGTTTTGACTTTTAAATGATCTATTATGGTTTAAGATGCCTTTGAGCTATGAGTTTCAGGTCTGGTTCAGTTTGCTTGGATGTCATCAACCAGACTTGGAGCCCCATGTTCGGTAAACGTTGCACGATATTCGATTTCCTTATTCTTTCTTGCTTTAATTATATGCTGATATTACTCTTGAACTTGACAATCCTTATGTTTGATTTCAGATTTGGTAAATGTGTTTGAAGTGTTCCTTCCTCAACTTCTTTTGTATCCCAACCCATCAGACCCGTTGAATGGAGAAGCTGCAGCTCTTATGATGCGCGACCGTGCTGCCTATGACCAAAGAGTTAAAGGTAAGCATTTTTGCATAAGCTTTTATACGGTATTTATCTTGATTTCCGGTTTTTCTAAAGCTAATGAAGTCATAGTTAGGCAGCAGGCCAGTGAGCTTACAATAACTTTTCTTGGCTTCCTACATGAGATCTTAAATCTCACATGTTGGGAGCATGAAGCCTGTTTTTTTAAGTAGCACATAACTTCTTGCTGTACTCGGTTGACCAATGAGTAATGTCCATTTTATCGAGTTGCCAACAATTATGTTACTTGGACTCGATCGTAAGTGTCAAATTCGAGTACTTGTTTACATGGTTATGTTCAATTTTTTCAAGTCTTTCTATGTATTTTGGAGGTTCTTTGGTAGGTCATGTCCCGACACCCATGTATGACCGGATATGTGTTGGACACAGGTGCTTTAAGCAAAACGAAGAGTTGGAACAACATAAGTCTACAGTCTTGGTCTTTGTCATCATTAGTCTAAACTAGTTGTAGTTTAGACTTTTAGTTTTTGAATGAATAATTTTGTGTCATTTACATGTTTTATTCCATTCAGGCAGAAAGGTTGATAATGGTACTAGTACTTGATGTTTGAAAATTACTTGGCCTATATATCTATACAACATTTTCTTATCAGCGTCTAATCCTTTTTTTTCCGTTTCTGTTTGTACCATTTGACGGGATACTTGTGGATCATTCACTCTTCTTTTTGAGTTAGCAGGTTTTGTTTCGGTTGTGATTTTAGTTACCCGCAAATTACTCTAGAATCTCTATCATGCAAATTGAATCTTTTGTTGACCCTGTGACAATAATTTTATTTAATCTTCTGCAAACTCGGAGGTAGGTGGATTTGGCACGAATGTGACCTCAAGTAATTTGAAATTGGAAAATCTTTGATTCTTTTCATGGTTCGATTTAAAACAAAAAGTACGTTGGCTGTAAACCTCGAGGTGTTCTCGATTGAGCAAAGTAGATTTTTTTTTCTTAAGAGAGAATGAGTTACTTTTCTAGTGAGTATCAATTGTTAAACATTACTATAGCATGACTAAGAAGTTGATCAGTTGTGCAAACCCGAAGTTTGACAAGATCCGAAAAAGCGTTTGCTGGCATTGTAAATATTGTTCTCTCTGCAGAAACGTTCATCGGTCATTGGCCTTTCGATATTGGTTCAAGGATGCCAATCTATCTGCAATGCTAACGCCTTTTTTGTTTTGGTTTTCCAGAATATTGTGAGAAATATGCCAAGCCAGAAGACATTGGAGCAAAGGCAGAAGACATGTCCAGTGATGAAGAGCTGAGTGAAGACGAATATGCTGCATCCGACGACGATGAAATCGCCGGAAAAGCTGATCCTTAGGCCAACAGCATAAGATAAACCCTTTCACTAGAAAAATTCTGTGTTGTACATTGATATTTTCAGCTTCTGTAAATTAAGTCAACTGTTGCTTTGATATTTCAAAACACCCATCCTCTGTTTTAAGACTGAACAAAGCTTTGTTTCTGCTTATGGTTTCTTCTCTTCATGTGATTGCATGTAGCTTTGTAAATGAGACAAGACAGATCGTAAGCTATTCGTGTCTGACTCGATTGGACTTGAGCTCGAATTCGGTTCGAGTTTTTAACGAACCGAGTCGAGCTATTTAATATTTGACTCGAAAAGCTCGTAAGCTATTCAAAAATATAATATATTAAATTTTTTATTTTTTAAAATTTAAAATCTAAATTTTTAAACATAAACTTTAAATATAGGTTATAAAGCTTAACATTTAAATTCTAAACCCAACAATCTAAACATTTAATCCTTAAACTAACATCATAATCCTTAAAATTTTAAACATATTTGAGATTAATTTGTGTATCATTTTTTAATAGGGCTTTAAATGAGACAAGTCGTGAGCTACTCTCAATATGGTTGAAGATCAGTCAACACTTGATTCGATTGAGCTCGAACTCGACTCGAGTTCTTAACGAGCTGAGTCGAGCTTAAATTTTTTAGGCTCATTAAAAATCACTGAAGCTCGAACTCGACTCGAAATTTTAACAAACTAATTTAAATTTAACATTATTCGAACTCAATTCGGCTCGTTTACACCCCTAATTGCATGAATTAAAAGCTTTTACCATGGGAATCTCCATGGCCGCACTGGAAAAATGTATTGAAATCTTGAGTGAAAGCACTAAAAGGAAAATAACCTTGGGTATGAATGAGTAGATTCTCTTTTATTACACTACAAAATCTTAGGTGGATCTTGTTATTCTGACATGTTCTGTTTCTGACAGAGTTGCAGAAGAAAAAGTGTTGAAAGTAGTAATCAGTACTGACAAACACCGCCTTACATTGTACACGGCACTGCACCCTCCACGATCAATCATTATTACATCTCCCAATCTGCCACTTTTCTAGACGTGGGGTGAGTCTGGGGTGCGGTATATTTAAAGTACGATTAAAATAATAATTTTTGAAATTTGTTTAAAACTAAAATATTAGATATTTTAATAATGTTTTAGATTAATTTTTATTTATAATTTTTATAAGTTTGGAAATTTAGGTCGATCACCCTGGACCTCCCGTTTTTTTAGATACCCCTAGGAAACCTAGAAGGCCACTCGAAATACATGCTTATGAAAATACATTACTTTTTTTTAACAATTTTTTTTAAAAAATTATTTAATGCACTGACAGCAGAAAAAATATTTTCACAAACGAATTGAAATCAAGGTTTTAGAATATGGGTGATTATTCCATGCACAAGCGTTTGTAGAAATTTTGTTTATACAAGCGCCTTAGTTGTAAGGTTTAGAGATTCTATTTAGGGTTTGGTATTTATGGCTTTAAGTGTAGTAATTTTGAATTTAGGGGTTTCTGATAGAATTTCAGCTTTAAGGGTAAAATTTAGAGTTTATAGGTTAAAACTTAAAAACCTACCATATTACCCTAAAATTCTGACCATGAACCATAAATTTTGAACTCTTACACTAAAACTCATAAACTAAAACCCTAAACCTTAAAATTAAGGTGCTTGTGAATCTAAGGTTTATAATTAAAATTAAGGGGTTGTGAAACTAAACCCTAAACTCATAAATTCTGAACTCATACACTAAAACTCATAAGCTAAAACCCTAAACCCTGAATACTCTTAGAATTTATGGTTTATAGTTAGAATGTAAGGTTTAATGGTTAACTTTAGAGTGTAGAGTGATAGTTTATAAGTTAAGATTGTAGCCCTAAATTTTATGTTTTAACTTCAAACTCTAAATTCTAAACCTTTAAGACTCAACCCTTAAACTCTAAATTTTAAATTAACTCTCTAACCCCTAAACTTAATTCATTTGTGAATCTTTTTTCACCCTTTGTTATCAAATAATAATCTTTGTTATATTATTTGTATTTATACAAACTGTGTAAATTTTACAGATTTACGCAACTTATTTATTTCAGTTTTAAATTCTAAAATCTAAACTTTAAATATTAACACACAAAACTCTATATTCTAAAACAAACTATAAACGCTTTTTTCCCTAAATAAGATACATAGCATAAAAATGAAAGGTTGTAAGCTAAAGTTTACATGAATTATATATCAAATTTTGTTCTTAATTTTAGGATATTTTTATTTCTTCCCTTTTCTAGATTTTAATCTTCTTGATCGTTACATGTTTGGTTTTGCGTTTGGGATTCAAAAATTTTGATTGAACGGGAAAATATGCTTCGATCATCGTGCCAACATGTTTGGATCTAAAAATTCAAACGTAATTTTAGACCCCAAACGTGATTTTGAGAAAAGCAAGGTAAAAGTAGTTTTTGTGTTTCGTCGTGATTTTTACACCATATTTTTACACAATCGTAATTTTTTAAAAAAAAAACTCACAAACATACATCACGTTACTTTAAAATCAATTATACACAAAATCAATTCTATAAAATCACGATGATCCAAAATCAATTCTACTACCACAAAACCAAACACACAAATTATTTTTTTAAATCGAATTAAGACAGTTATTTTTGTGAAATGTTACACAGTTAAAAGACTGAAAAGTCATAGTTCGAGGCCTGTTTTGCTTGTATGATGCACTAGGGTTTTTCAAAAACTTACAAGGGCTCCTAACTAGGTTTATTACACTAACCAACATGATCCAAAAACCATATTGTTTGTTCCAACTAAAATGTTATACAAAGGTTGGAGATTGAACTCTTTGTAATGCTTGTCTGTCTGTCCCCGGTTTCGGTTTCGGTTTCGCAACACTTGATCCTCTGCACTGCAATAACCACAAAGAACGTTGTCGATCAACGTCCGAAAAAATAGCATTAACAGAGTTGGTTTCTTAAACATTTTCTTAAAAGACTGTCTTTACCTTGGAGTTTATGGTCATGGAGAGAATCCCATCAATGGTAGATGACTGAATCGAGTGGCAATCGAAATCGAGAATGTTTAGTGCATCCATTATCTCGAACAAAATTCCGTCCCTCCATCGACACCTAAACTTGATTAAGAAATCCTTGTTGTTCATGCTGACGGATGTAACATAGTCAATGTCCTCACAGGTTTTCCTTTTATGCAAGTAGGATGGTTTCTTTCCATTGGTTACAATGTTGTTGCCGTAGTTATCGGATGTTCGCTCTACATGATCCCAAAGTGTTCTTTTCGGTCTTGTCTCCGACTCTGTTAACTCTCTGCAAGATTCTAATTCTTCGACCCGTCGCACGAGGTCTCGTAGGTATTCTATTGTATCATCTAGTATAGAAACTTTATCAGCCTGCATAGTAAAAAAAAAGTTAACTAGTAATGGACATGTTATGAATGACCAAGGGTAATGGAAAATTAACCACCTTGCTCTTTGAAGGGACTAGTGATTTGAGAATCGTGAATCGTTCGTTCATTTTTTCCCGCCATCGCCTCTCCGACAAGACATGGTTTTCGCAAATTTCTTCAGCTTCCGGTCTCCAAGCTGCATCTCCAACGCCGTCATTTTGTGGAGACTGAAGCAATCCTTTGTAATGCATTCGAGGAACTTGGAACAATATCTTCTTCAACAACTTCTGAGGGGTTTCATCTTTTGCTTTCCGAGATGTCACCAAGTCATCTGTCTTCCAACTGACAAAGCCGGATTCCTTGTTCGAGTTCCGAAAGTGTGGTCCTAAAATCAACTAGCGTGAGCTCTTTAACAGGGCTGACAGAACATTTCGGTAATGCAAACCACCATTTACAGGATCTAAAGTGACCAATTTTGTTTGATTGCACTCTCGGACATCTTGCGAGCCATTATCGTTATCATTTTCAACCGGGAACAGAGAAACAACATCGGCATGATCCGCCAAGTTTTGAGATACGCAGTTACTGGAATTCAAGGAGTGATGATCATCCATGCATTGCCAACTTCGTAACTGAGAAGCCCCACTATTTATCCCATCAATCATAAATGGATCTTCTGGCTCGATTCGATCCGAACTATCATTAGGGGAAACCATTTCTAGTTGTTCACAGCCTAAAACAGGAGCCAAATCAGCATCGAGGGTATGGGGTTTGAGAGCTGCACAGGCAAAGTCTTTGTTGCAAACCAGAATGGATTTATTAGGAACAATTGTTTGAGTACTATACAAGAACAAATTTTTAACCCGACGAATGAGGCTGAGGTCTTTCGATACCTACAGAAAGCAATCAACATAACAACACGACTCGAAATAAAACTTTCATTGTAAGCAAATTTCTCAATGACAATAAACAAAACTGAAGTATGGTCGAAAAGTTACCAAATCTGTCACACCAAGCTCAATCACCCCTCCTGCAAATGGAAAGCATGCTACTGTTTGAAAATCAAGACAAATGTAAAAGATTTCAGAAGCATGCTACTTCTTGATCACTTGTAACCTATGTCCGTTTTCATATCGGAAATGAGAATAAATTAGACCGACGGTTAGCCCTTCAAGTTAAACTATCTAGAAGAAATCTGACATGATATTTTTGTGTCAATCTACTTCAATACCATCTTGTACACTTGATATATACTTGCCTATATGATGCTCTTATAAATATGTAATCTCTATCCAAAAACAATTGTCCTCTTTCTTGACATGGTTAGTGAACTTCTAGTAATTGTCTGAAATTTTGTACAAAGACAAATCCACAAATAAGAATGCACGATCAAGTCGACAAATTAACAAAATTAAACTGTCGGATAAAAATACTAAAACGAAGTCTTTCTTTGTTCTGAAGCATTTTTGTCGGATAAAAATACTAAAACACTATTTACTGGTGAAGAACCTGTGTGTAATTGATTTTGTTCACTAGTGAAAGACTAAATGGAAGTATTGAAGGAACAATTCAAGTCTCCTTTATGTCACGGACTTATTTCTCTCAGACTCAATCCGCACGGCATTAGTACTCCCGACACAATGCTAGTAAGCCTTACTCGCGCAATGCTATGGCAAACACACAAGAACTTAAGAAAGAAAAGCTTTATTAAGCTAGGAAAAAGCTTTACAAGAGAACTTTGAAGGATTTATAAGATGTATGGGGATGATTTACAAATGATCCAAGCTAGCCTATTTATAGTCTCCCACCTACTCAATGGACGGTGGAGATTGATTTGATCCAACGGTTAGGATCTTGCCTCCAAAAATATCTACAAGACCTAAGATTATCTAGATAATTTCATACTTATCTAGTTATATCTTAAATGGTCTAAAAGCTCTATAATATTCTAGAGTATTCCGAAAATGTCTGGAGTTGTCCTGATCCTTTCGGACTTGTCTTGAGGTCTTCTAGGTCCCTCCGGATGAGCTTAAATTGTTGTGAAACATTCTGAAACCCCCCGGATCCTTGTGGGAACGTTTAAAATGGTTGTGGGCCTCTCTAGGACGTTCTAGAACCGTCCCTGGTTCTCCCTTGGCCTTAAATTGCCCAAGGCATTTCACTTTGCCTTGGTTGGCCTGAGTGCACCTAGGTGGGGCACCTCGGTTGCTCTCGGTGCACCCTGGTGGAGCGTGACATTCAAGCCAGACTATTTTTTCTCCCAATTTCGTCAAGTGGTCCTTCAACTTTTTTGATTTCACCAACCAAGTTCTCTAAGTCTCTAAATTCTTCAATTTAGTCCCCCGTGGCCGTGACTCTTCCACGTTTCTACCTCGTATGAGTTGAAAGATAAACTCAAACGGACGCAAACACTCTTGGAAAATAATACATTTGATCACGCAATAGGAGATCCCTAAACAAATTCATATTGTATATAATTTAATAATAGGTCTAGTAAGATAAGACATTAAATCACTTAAATAAAGTTGGGCGTTCGAATCCCGACATTGTGAATGAAAAAAACTAAGTTAAAAAGATCATCCCATAAAAGGTCTCTACAAAGCACGATCTAGATTAGTCGACCAGTGAATCAGAAACCGGTAGTTAAACTAAAAGAACTAACTGAACTAAATCCTGATACGAGGGACTAATTCGACTCATGTCTGAGAATATAAACCAACAATTCTTGCTGAGATCTCATTACTATCCTAACTTTCATATAAATAGATGTATACATTTATATGACTATTTCTAACTGATATGCAAACATTCAACTGTACAAAAGGTTGGTTTTTCTCGTAACCCCAGAGCAAAATTTTCCTACTCCACATTTTTCGTAGATTCTGATTCGCAAGGGCTGACTGACTTCTTCTCAGGAATTTCAAGCTTTGCCATGGCTGGTTGTCCCGAACCAACACCTTTGGCAGAAGGGCTAACCGACTTCTTCTCAG
Source organism: Hibiscus trionum (assembly GCA_030270665.1). Lineage (NCBI taxonomy): Eukaryota > Viridiplantae > Streptophyta > Magnoliopsida > Malvales > Malvaceae > Hibiscus > Hibiscus trionum. Next base: position 1,403,457 of record BSYR01000058.1, read on the forward strand.
GAATTTCAGGCTTCCCCGTGGCTGGTTGTCCCGAACCAACACCTTTGGCAGAAGGGCTAACCGACTTCTTCTCAGGAATTTCAGGCTTCCCTGTGGCTGGTCCCGAACCAACTTCCTTGGCAGAACTCGATGATGGCTCTATTGTAAGTGAAGATGCTTCATCTCTAGAAGCATACCAGGAATTTCCACACGCAATACATTGCAACTGAAATGGTAATGGAAGTTTAAGGAAGGTTTAATGGTTATAGATGAAAACGAATATCTGAATATATATTCAAGAACAAATGTGGTCAGTATGCAGTTACCCCAAGATTTCCAGAAAATGTGGTCTGTAAGAAATGATTCCAGTCCGACAAACCCAATACTTACCGAGAACTACAGTCATAATACTCGTCCTTTAAGTTATAAACTATCTAGAAGAAATCCGACATGATACTTTTGTGTCCATCTATTTCAGACCAGAAAGATTTACAATACCATCTAGTACGCTTTATATATACTTGTCTATATGATGCTCTTATAAATATGTAATCTCTATCCAAAAACAATTGTCCTCTTTCTTGACATGGTTAGTGAACTTCTAGTCATTGTCTGAAATCTTGTACAAAGACAAATCCACAAATAAGAATGCACGATCAAGTTGACAACATTATGCATAAGGATCACAGATCCAAGTCTGTAGTTTCAGTTATTAGTATCTCACATAAACAAGTTAAAAATTTGTGCATTTACATGCCTAGTCAGAGTGAAACACAAACAAAGAAGTACCAAATCAATTTGGTTACCGTAATAGCAATCCAAACTGATTCCTAGTAATAGTGATGGAATCAGAGACGAAAATATGAGATAACCTGGTAGCGGTCTCCATGTCCTGCTTGGATAATGTCCCTTAAACAGACTTTAAATTCACTGCATCTTGAGCACCGGGCATCAGTCATCTGCTTTAAGAGTAATAGAACCATTAGTTAGCACATGTCAACCATGTTAACAAAATGTTATCAGATTTTTTTTTTCTTGAATTAGGTGGAGAGAATGACCTGCATGCGCTCAAATTCATCAGGCTCTTTTTTTGCCGTCTCTTCAGCAGTTAAACCCTCCTGCAGTTGAATAGTTTATGTTCAATAGATTTCCACCTACATGAGGTAGCTACCACTCTCTTAAACAGACATGAAAGATTAGAAGTCAACACCGTACTAGACTATACCTTTAACTCAGCAGGTGTCATGTTAAGTATTGTTGAAGGTTCCAATTCTCCATTTAGTAGACGTCGAGCTAGAAATGAATTGTTCTGTGAAAAAGAAACAAGAATCGATGTCATCTTAAATTGAAACAAGGGAAGATATCCATATAGGCTTTAAGCAGAAAGCTCTCAACCTTCAGGTTGAACATAAGCTGTCGTAACTTCTGGTTATATTTCATGTCAGGTGAAAAAGCATCATATGAGGCCTTCTCAAGTGCAGTTACAGCAGAAACAGCAGCATCTGGCCACTGAAAAGACTTGCTACCCTGCAAATGGAGAAGGACAATAAATATCGTGCAAATCATAGCATCTCTTTAATCAACAACTACATATTCCTATTGATCATCACACGGGGAATAAAGAAAGATATCCCTACTATAAAAGGTAAACATAGGCAAGAAAGTCACTGCACACATTTGAACTCTTCTCTTGAGATCCATTTGCAGTTCCTGAACTCTTAGTGTCTCTTTCAGGTTCCAAGCTATCAGAACCACTTTTTGCTTTGCCATCAAGTTCAGGAGAACTACACATGTATTGAACAGCTTGGAGAAGCCTCTCCATCCACTTATCACGATGGGTCACTCCAGTTAGCACCTTAGCTTTTGACAAAATTGTGTAGTATTCACTGGTATTACTTGTACAGCTTCCAGGAGTTTCGGCTTTCAGATGTTGATCAGACCGTGTAGTTCCTTCATCACTCCTTGTAACATCAAGAGGTGAAATGTTCTTTTTCCTGAGAGATCTTTTAGCCTTCAACTGCTCTTCCAGATCGCCAACTGCGGCAGGATCATCAGTCTCAAGGTCAGGGAGATCTCCCAATCGTGATAAAGTTTTCTGAACAAGTAGATCTATCTCATGCTGTTTACTATCCTCATAATCTTTATCAGTTAGCTTCCAAAGCTTCCGTTCTACAGTGTCATAAACTCTCTGCACAATAAAACCTGGATGTTGTTTACGGTTCGGATGTTGCTTATGTATGGGAACAAAGTGCACCACACACTTGTGCATCACAGATTCTGCTGGAACCTCATCCCGATGGAAGCTATAGAACAGCTCTCTGGTATCACGTGATTGCCAGCTTCCGCCACCTTTTTTCTCAGCTTCTTCAGGGCGATAAAACCACTGGCCAGTAACCATAATGCTCCCATCTTTGGTCTGACTAATGTCCTATCAATAAATAAAGCTTCGTTATATGCAAAGGAAGGCAACTAAAAGGTCATTTGAAAATAAAGAAACTAAAATGTAATACCGATCAATGCAATTACCTTAATGATTGCCACATAAGGCTTCTGCTCCTGATCTTCAGGAACTAAAAGAACTGGTTCTTCCTGTAGAGGAAGGAACACTAGAAAACATAAATAATGACATAAGGGTGGAAAGTTACAAATTAGCAAAATTAACCATTAAAGTGAAGAATAACAATACCCAAATTTCCCAACTACAGCTGCAAACAAAATAAAACAGAATGCCATAGAAAATGGGCCACTTGAATCTTTGGTAACAACTTTTCTCAAAGCAGTTCTACACGCACACTCACTTTTAGATTCACAAAATATTAGTTCCAGTTGCTATGAATGCCATTGTAATGAACCGAAATGCAACAAAATAAACATAATTCATAACAATTATACTTATTTGAAAGGGTAACTGAAAAACATAAAAATAAAACCAAAATTAGAACTCATCAATATTTCATTTCAGTTTTCTTTTAAGTTTGACCACAATCCCTGAGAAGCTATAGAAAGTATTATCACTTTTCACAAACTTAAAATCCCTGAGAAGCTAAAGAAAGCACTATCACTCTTCACAAACTTGGAAATATTCTATAAACAAAAGTCCAAAAAGGGAAGGGAAAAAACCCTTTTTCCCAATTACAACTGAAAATAACACAAAACCAAAAAAATTTCCATAAAGAAATACTTAAAGCAAAAGCCTTTTCCACTGAACTCTTCAAAATTAAAATTGGAAAAAATACCCAGAGAAGGCACCTTCAGCCACTCAAAAAGGAAAAGGCAGTTGATAATACATTGAAATCAATCAAGCAATCTGACAATTATAAAAACAGCCAGCAAATCAGATAACAAATTCATATAAAAAAGTTCAAACAAATGAACCAACAAGCTAAAATGTCCAAAACCCTAATTTCCTTTCCCGGAAACCCTAACTTCAGAATCCGAACACTAAAAAGAGAGAGCAAAACCCCTAAAAATAAAAAAATGCAAGTAATAAACTTACGAGGTCATATCGATTGCCATCGAACTCAAAAGCTTCATAATGACTCCTCCTCCCTCTTCCTTTCCCGGAAACCCTAACAGCATCCCCTATCGGCTTCGCATCCTCCTGAACTGGCTCTTCCTCGTGTTCTTCCTCTTCTTGTTCCTCTTCCTCCGTGTCCTCGTCCCGCTTTTTCTTCTTACTATTACTCTTCTTCATTTCCTTCGCGTCATCTTCATCGTCCTCTTCCAGTAGCTTCATTTTCTTCCTCTTTCTTTCCGGCCGCGTATCTTCGGGTCGGGACCGTCGGAGAGGCATCGGAGCTTCGTCCTCGTCGTCGCTAGTGGAGACCTGAGCGAACCTTCGGTTTCCCATTTCGGACCAAGGCTTCTTCTTCTTCTTTGCGGGTACTTTCGAGAGTTTTTTAAATGTCGGTGCTCTTTATATATTTGGGTAAACTACAAAAATCATCACTTAATTTTGCATCTAGACTTATTTTGGTCACTCAACTATCAATTTGTGCAAATTACTCACTCAACTTTGAACATTGAACAAATTTGGTCATTCTTCCGTTTTTTCGAGGAATTCGAACTCGAATCTGAGTTTTCTAGCTTTAAAAGTGAGCCAGTTAATGTTGATTCCTCTGCTATCGTTGGTGCTTCTGTTTTTATTTTTTTCTAGTCGTTTTAAGAAATTGTCAACCAATGATTCTATCTGTATGAATAGTTTTAAAGTATTGCTTCTCAGAGCTTTCATGTCAACTATCTCCCCACATTTGTTGTCACTTGACTCGGAGGAAGAACATGAAGATTCTAATTTTCCTAAGATTGCTTTGAGTAGGGGTGTTCATTGTCGGATATCGGATCGGATCCGGTTTTTCGGATATCCGGGTTTTCGGATCGGCAATATAGTGATCCGTATCCGATCCGGAAAAAATCGGATATCCGGTTTTTCGAATACCGGATAATCGGATCGGATATTCGGATATCCGATTATCCGAACATATAATTTGATTCAACTATTTTTTCGAATTTGAAGGTCGTATTTATGAAAATTTCGGAATTTCGAATATAACAAACAACAAATTGCTAAATATAACAAGATTCACATCTATGAAAAATTCAATTTTTTAAATTTTCGGATATAACAAGCATCAAATTGTTAAATATAACAAGATTAATATTTAAAATATATTAGATATTCGGATTTTCGGGTTTTCGGATAATCCGATACTTGAAATATTGCGATCCGTATCCGATCCGGAAAATCTATAATCGGATCGGATATCCGATCCAAAAATAAAAACCGGATCAGATATCCAAATTTTCGGATCGGATCAACGGATAATCGGATAGGATCGGTCGGATCGAATATTTTTGAACACCCCTAGCTTTGAGTTAGGTTCTTTCCTCTTTTAATTTTTTCTTCAACTCCTTTTGTTTTAATTTTAACTTTTATAATTAAGCCAACAAAACATCACTTACTTCCTGAAAAAAAAAAGAAGAAGCAACACTCAATGTTTTAAATTCAATCCAACATATCACAAAATTTTTAATTTAATTTTTTAACAATTATATACATAGAAATGATTGTGGGTTCGATTTTCACTCATCTCATTTGCTTAATTTTTACCCAATTAGGTGACACGTGTCACCACGTGATTGGGTAAAAATTATTAAATAAATTAAATTAAAATTAAAGTAAATTCGTTTAATCGGGCGGTGATACGTGTCGTCATCTGGTTAGTTGGTTAATATTGTTTAATTAAATTAAAATTAGAACCAAATTAATTTAATAAATAAATAACAGAGATCAAATGTGTAATTTTATAAATTTCTGTTAACTGCCACGTCACCCATCCGTTAATTTTTTAACACGGTGGTCAAAACATGTCAATTTAATAAGTTTAGTGGTCTGATTAACGAGTTCGATAGTTCGGTGATCAAAATAAGTACGTTCTAATAGTTCGGTGGTCATTGGTGTAGTTTACCCTTATTGTAATTTACAAAAATATTGATGATAGTGTTTACAGTTTCATTTTTTTTCTTTTTGAATTGAATTTTCACGAAATTTACTCAAAATTAATAAAAACTTATACAAATACTCTGACATTCTAATATCCTAATTCCGATATATTTTATTTGTCTTTCCTAAAATATATTTTTCATCGTTCGAATTTTTGAACAAACTTCCCAAATTCTTCAAATCTGAAAAGTATCGATGTTTAATTTTTAATTTCATAAGTTTTAAAGAGATTTTGAAAAAAAAATATAAACTGATAGAATGACAGAGAATGATGAGATAAGTTCGTATCGTTTCGAATTTGACGGTCCAGTTCAGACACAACCTCAGTTTAATGACTAATAATATAATTTACCCTAAATTGTTTTATCTTTACCTTAAACCGGATCTACTTAAGTTGTATCTTTACCTTGAATCTAGTCTGAAATCTGGAAGTAAAATCCAATTGAACTAGGATGAACCGAGTTTCGTATATGGAGTCCAACCTTTAACTTAAAATTTTCCGGAAATGGACCGAGGGGAGCTGGCGGGGGCGGTCGTCCCCCTAAAAATACTTAGAAATTTTTTAAAATTTTTCTATGTATTTTCTATCGAAAATCTATTTTCGCCCCCCTTAACCTAAAGCCTTGCGTCCGTCCCTGCACATTCTCACATTCAACCATGCCTTCGAATAATAACTAATTACAGGACTAAGAGTGTAAAGCAACCATAGGTAAGAAAACAAAATCAAGTGTTACTCATCATCTATTTGTATAAAAAGATCAAAATGCCACAAGATCTGATCGATGAACATGCATACGCTTATCCGACATTCACTTTTGAGTTCGAATAAAACAGCTAACCAGAGAACTCGCGGTATAGAAAGCAACAGTTGAAACATCTGTAATACTTGATCAACCATTACTGTAACTCCTATATTAAAGGAAAAAGATAAAAAGATTAAAACAACACAGGTTCTGATGATGCATACTAATATACTGCAGTTTCTTCATTTCTCAGATTCTTGAAACCAAAGGTTTTTTCATGTCGGATCCACCCCCTCCATGATTTTCTCCCTTTAACCGCTGATTTTGCCGTTTTTCTTTCGCTTTCATCAGAATCTTGTGCACTTCATCAAAGTGTGGATTTGTAGCATTTCTTGTGTTCTCAATCCATTGCTGAACTTTCTTGTAAGGACCCAATAATCTGTCCCGATCCGACTCATCCAAAAGCTACACCGAAGAAATTGTATAAATCACACGGAATCATAAAAAGTTCATTATGAATTTATGATCATGTTTGGAGAAGAAACACGGTTGAATGCTGATGTGGACAAAAATATCAATTCATAACAAGTATACCTCAAGTTGCATTATATCACAAACAAGGCTAAGATCGGCTATAGATGGTTGGTTCCCACCGAGCAAAAACCGGCCATTATCCTTGAGCCAAACAGTTTCTATCTTTGCCAAAGACGCAGATAAAATTTTCTCACCTTCAGCAGCTGCTTCTGGGTTGAATGGACGGCCAAGCGCGGGAGCCAGAACAGTATTACGAACAATTGTGACTGAAAAACAGAATCATCGAGTTCAAAAACCATATCTCACCAGAGGAAAGGAGGCATTGATATGCATAACCACAAGAAAAACTTAAAAGAGTTTGATCCATCGTGGCGTTAAAAATACACCTGGACCAGGATGTAAGTTGGAGTGATGCCAATCCAACACCGAGTGTATCTTACTTCTCTTAAAAACATCAACCGGATACCTTGAAACACAAACAAAAAAAACTTGTAACAATCAGGGTGGCATATCCGAACTGAATGGAAAACATGCTAAATTATCTCAATAATCCCAAGATTGAACTGCATAGTTTTCGGTAACACAGTAACCCGAAGCACACCGACAGCGGCACATAAGTTAGTTAATCCTTCCAATATCAACATCATAAAACACTGAGCCATCGACATACCATCGAAGTTGTTCAGCCATCCATATGAAAACATGGAATAACACCATAAATTCAAATTCCAATAAATATCTGTGTCTGTAAATGCTGAGAAAGAATTCCAACAAATAACCAAGTAAATAATTCAACTTCGACATGACTATCCATGTCCGCAATCCGCTATGTTGTCGAAGACACCATGTAAAATAGAACATAAATAACAAATACTTACCAATGATCTGCAACTCCAGGAAATGAACAAGCAAGATAGATAAGAATAGCATGACTGCAAAAGAAACAAAAACAAAATTAACATACACGGAATCTTCAAACAAACGGAACAAGGGGGGTTTTCAATTACCTCTCGAAAAGCTTAAATCTTCCATCAACAATGGCCGGCAGCTGCTTCATGGGATTAATTTCTGCAACAAAATCATTGAAATAAAACAAGAACACACTACCAATAGTCAATTCCTTCCAATAATTCACAATTTCTAAAAAGATTAATATCCTATACACTGGCGGTGTAAACTGAAAGTTTCCACACGCGTCTTAGTTAGTATTTAGGTTTTAACCTATGAAACCTAAATTATAACACTAAACCTTAAATTAAAACAACTATCCCTAAATTCTAATCACTGCACCTAAACCCTATACACTAAACTAACTCTTTATATCCTAAAACTAAGGCGTTCGCCTGTGTATACAATATTTATCCTTTCTAAAATCTCACAAAACAACTCAAATGATTAAGAAGTGGAAGAAGGAACGATTACCTGCGTATTTAGGGGTTAAATGCTGACGCTTCGCGATATCTAATCTGACCTCCTCGTAGTTTATACAATTTACCCTAATTTACCAAAAAAGCAAAAGGGGAAATGAAGGAAACTTTCAAAGCAGAAGAAAAACCCGGATAATAGTTCAAAAAAAGGTAGAAAAACAAGTACTTGCAGAAGATGATGACGGCTCGAACCGGCTGTGACATGCGATCTGCATATACTTTGAGCTTCATCTTTATACTTTACTCTCTGTTTTCTTAATTTTGGCTTATCTTCTTTCTTTGATTAGTTTGCCTCGTTCTTTTCATTTCTTCACCTGCACATTGACTATGGCGGCGTTTGATCGGTTCTATCGATTTTTTTTTTTGGATTTTTAGTTTTGCGGAGATAGAATTGATATTGAATTATAATTATTTTATATATTTAATTTTGTGTATAATTGATTTTAAAGTAAATGGTTTATGTTTGGGAGTTTTTTTTTTAATTACAATTGTTTAAAAATATAGTGTAAAAATCAAGATAAAATACAAAAATTATTTTTACTTTGTTTTTCTTAAAATTACGTTTAGGTCCAAAATCATGTTTAAATTATTAAATTCAAATATATTGGTATGATAACGGAAACATATTTTTTTGTTTAATCAAAAATTTTGGACCCAAAACTGTACATTCTTCTACCTGTAAATTTTGAAAAAATAAATCGTTGAAAAATCAAAGAAAATACGAAACAAAACAGTTTCGCACAAACTATAAAAAAATGTTGAGGTTTTCTCATGAATTTTAAAAACATACATTTTCTCATAGGTGACCAAAATTTGAGCATTATTGTTTGCATGGTGAGTTTATTATTTTATAACTTAAATACAATTTAAATTATTTTAGAGTCGGTTGTTTGAGTTTTTTTTTTTAAATTTAATTGTAAATATTTATAATAGTATTATATTATTGTTGATCAAATTTAAATGACATGCTATAATCATATACAATATAGATATATTTCTTCATATGTGATATGTATATCACATTCACATATATCAAATAGAGTTGAGAGACTCGACTCGAACTTGAATGTAATATCTCAGTTCGGTTTTCAAATCTAGATAAGTTCACGTACACATGCAGACTACACTACTCAAACTTGGATCACTTATAAGTAATATAACAAAAATCTTCTACGCCTTTTTAGTACTATTTTTATGTCCTAGCACTAAAAAATTAACCCTACACTCTGACCCTAAATCATAATTTCTAAACTTCAAACCTTAATTCTTTTATCATAAACTCTAAACTCTAAACCCTAACAACTACACTTAAACCTTAAAATTTAACCCTAACTTAATTTTTTAATGTTAAAACATACATAAAGACACAAAAAAGGACCGATAATTTCTATTCAAGAGTAACCTGTAATCATTTACTACTCAACCACTATTCCACTAATATATATATATATATAAACTTGGTCAGCATACAACCTTGCCTATTCCATGGAAACAAGATACTATTCTTAGTGTGTTAGCTAGGGATGGAGCTTACATTACGTACCCTAAAACCTGCATGTTTTTCAACATTTACTAATTAAAGAAAGTTTGAAAAACACATGCATGCAAATAGTTTCCCTATATGAATGCTTGGGGACAGAGCTCCAGAAACTCATCCCTGTTGTATTCCACAAACCCTAATCTCTATTTTCTTTATTTTATTTTATTTTATTTATTTTTCTTTGCCATCAGAGAAGGAGATGGCATCATTCAGTGGGACAACAGAGAAATGCAGGTCCTGTGATAAGACTGTTCATTTCTACGACATGATATCTGCCGATGGAACCCCTTATCACAAGACTTGCTTCAGATGCAGCAAATGCAATGGACTTCTCGTGGTACCTATCTATACACACGCTAGATGTAGGCGTGTAAACGAGTCTAGTCGAGTTCGAGTAGTGCTGAGCTCGATTCGGCTCGTTAAGAATTCGAGTCGTGTTTGAGCTCGAGTCTCTTGAGTCAAGCCTAGTAGTATTGCACTCGACTCGTAAGAATTCGAGTCGATTCCAATCAATTTGTGTGTTAAAGGAGCTTTAACCGAGTAAGACTCGAATAACTCACCATTTGTCTCGCCTCATTTACAGCTCTATTCAATGACCATTTTAAATTACAAAACCAGTTTTGGTCCCTTTACAACGTAAATATGACTGAACTTTACTATTAAACCATATTTTGGTCACTGAAGTTTTAAAACGTTCAATTTACTCACTGAAGTTTAAAAATTGAACCTTTTTGGTCACTAAAGTTTAGACAGTGAACATTTTTTGTCCTTCGTGAACCTCAAGTGGTCATCGTTCGGTCCTAAATTTTAGCAGTCACTTCGTCTCGGTCCCATGAATCTGAATTCGACCTTCATTCTGCCAGAAAGTGCTTAAAAGTTCACGAATCTGCCAAAAGTCTTTTAATTTCTCTCTCATTGATCTCTCTTCTCTGCCGCCGGATGGAGCCCGTTTCTCAGTATGTTGCTTCTCTCGTGCTGTGATATTTTCTACCGCTCGAATCTTGGAGAAGTTATTTCGTTCGCCGATAAATAGAGGTCGTCAAAAAGTTAACGAAAGAGTGACAAAAACGTTCAATGTCTAAACTTCAGTGAGTAAATTAAGTGTTTGAAAATTACTTCAGTGACGAAAATAAATTTGAGAGTAAAGTTCAATGATTATTTACGTAATTTACCCTTATTATATTATTATCCAACGGCATATATTTTAGTTCACTTTAATTTAAAAAAAATTAAAAGTTTAGTATATTATATTTTTGTGTAGCTCGCGAGCTTATCGAGTCGAATATTGACTAGCTCGACTACGCTCATTAACAACTTGAGCCGAATTCAAGCTCGAGTCAAATTCAATCTAGTCAAGTATTGATAAATTTTTGACCGATTCGGACTCGACTAGCTACGGTTTTACATCGTTGTTCATGCGATAGATATACAAATACGTAGTTCGATGAACTTTCGTCACGAGACTATGTTTTTTAAACAGATGAGCACCTATTGTGCAAGGGATGGGATCCTTTACTGCAAGCCTCACTTCGAGCAAGTCTGCAGGGCGACCGGCACCTATACATCCAAAGGTGAGGTTTATGATTATATTCGAAAAATATATTCGTATTTAACTTTCACGTATCATACTACAGTTTGGCTAACGATTATTTTTTTTAATGATTCTTTCAGATTCTAAGCCAAATGCACTGGTAAACTCAAAATTTAGTCAAGACTTTGTATTATTTGTCGTGTCGATGTAAATATTCGTGTATTCGTATCGTATTATTTTATGTTACAGCAAAGGGCTCCAAGCAAAGTTGCAGCCATGTTCTCTGGCACTCAAGAGAAATGTGGAGTGTGCAAAAAAACTTGCTACCCTCTAGAGAAGGTCTGTTTATATTGTTTTTAAGTGTCCGAATTCCGACATAATTCGAAACATGAGTACGAGGATATGATCCGATAAATTCATTACAGGTGACCGTGGAAGGAGAAATATATCATAAGAATTGCTTCAGGTGTGCTCATGGAGGTTGCTTTCTTACAACATCGTCCTATGCTGCACTAGATGGCTTCCTCTACTGCAAGCACCATTTCTCTCAGTTGTTCAAGGAGACAGGCAGTTATACTCACCTGACCAAGACATCTTCGATGAAGAAAGCCCCGGGCGATGCTGATCCCGAATCCGATTCCGAATCGAAAGAAGTGAAGGCCGAAACCGTGGCGGAAAAGGCCGGGGAAGAACAATGATGAAATACTTACATTCATGAGACATTGAGCTTTAACATCTTATTGTTGGATGTTCTTGTGGGCTCATAGGTTTCCAATTACTCAACTTTGGATATATTGTTGTATTTATTTTGATTTAAGCTTATGTTTTTATTAATGTCATGGCAAATGTTTGTATTCGAATTTTCAAAAAAATGATTAAATTACTAAATAATACCCTCTTATCAAAAAATTATGTACATCAAGCCTTTGTACTCGCAAAATGGCTTGATTCTTTTACTATCTATTTAATTCAGTTCGATTCGAATTTTATTGTTTGACATATTTTGATTTAAGCGAAATTTACTTTCGGGTTTCTCCTCGAGCCATCGAATACATCTCGGTTGCCATTGACATCGACGGAACATGCTTCATCGATCTGTTCCGGTGTGAATGCTTGCCTTGTCTGCAACAATGAATATGCTGAGAGGCGCAGAAGGCCTTGCACTGGACAAGGGCGAGGCGGCAGCAGGTGCCGATCTCGGGGCTGCGGTGCTCCAAGGTGATGCCGATTTCGCGACAATGTTCTCTTGCAACGCCATAACAAAACCGTTTCGGAAACAAGGCTGAAAAATCCCAGAGAAGGGTTTGTCAGTATGCTTCAAACCTAATGATTTTCAATGCATATGCACAGTGGCGAATCTAAAAAAATATCATTGACTAGGCCAGTATAAATAAAATTAGATGTAACAAAACTTGTCTCGAAAAAATATTTTTTTTTGAGCTAAAAATTAGTCTTTTGAATAACTCAAAAAAGACTCGAATAACTTAAGTTTTTTTAGTAATTAGTGGATCAATTTTCATGTTATAAAATATAAAGATATATGTATAACACATATGAAAAAATATAAAGATATACATAGCGTATATGGTTGTAGAAAGCCGTTTAAATTAGAACCAATTAGTATCATAATATTATAAATATTTACAATTAAATTTGAACTGAAACTTAAACAATTTGACTTGAAAAAAAATCAATTTAAAGCTTAAGTTATAAATTATGACTCAACAACTTGAATAACCCAAAAAAATTTGACTCAACTCGATTTAATCGAATGTTCACCCTAAATAGAACAAAAAAAATGATCTAATATGACTCACATACATAGTTTTGAAATTAAACAATTTCATTCTTCAATATTTTTAAAATTTCTTTTATAATCTACTTCTTTATTTAAATAAAATCGAAGAATCTCCATTAAATAAGTCATAAAAATATAAATATAAATTTATTTATTTAAATACTAGCTTCTCCAGCAAGTTCAACTAAAATAATTAAAAAGTATATTATATTTTTATCCACTTTAATTTTTTTAAAGATATTAAAAATGAGTTGTACGTTTTTATTAAAAAAATTAATCCTAATTTTAGTTTTATTTTGTTATTTCTATTTTTATCATTATTATATATTAGAGTAAAACTCCAATTACATTCGAAAAAATCATTTTTTTTTTCAAATATATATTTAACTAATTAGTAGCAAAAATGTATGCTTGAAATATTTTTTATTAAAAATAATTATATATTATTTGTAGAATGCAATGAAAATATAAACTATCTATCTTTCCTTCCAATTTTTACTTTCTATTTTACTCAAAATTCAAGGTATATTATAATTTTTATTTTTATTATCGAATCAATTTTTTATTTATTAAAAACTCAAAGTTTATTATAATTTTTTTGATAATATCCATGTCCTATATTATAAATTTTTTAGAAAAATCACCAATATATATTGTTTTTTTAATAAAATAGGATACAAAAACTTTTGGCATGGGGCGGGCCAGGGCCTAGGTAGGCCCAGGCCTACATTCGCCCCTGCATATGCAGATCTATATATAAAGTTAATTACTTGGGGAGTAAGAAATTTAATGTTAGAAGACAAGATTGATTGCTTGATGAGAAAGAAATCTAATTACAAAAAGATAAAATTAATTAATATGAAATCTGCTTTAAATCTAAATCTAAACCTAATAAAAAAATATAATCTTATACAGATAGGATATAAATCCTACTTAATTAATAGTAAAAATAAATATTCAGATATATATTTAAATATTTAAAATAAGAAACCATCAAAAATAATATTTATGATATGAAAAATAAACTAACTAAAATTGCTTTTAAGATATTTAGGAATCTTGAAGAAAAAAAAGTTAACTGATATACATTTTAAATTCATCCTTAAATTTTTAAATGTTTTAATTTATCCTCAAAAAACGACTCTTGTTTTAAATTGATCCTCAAATTTTTGAACATTTCAAGTTCATCCTTAAATTATGACCCTAGTCTAATTTGGTCCCCAAACTTTTGAATATTCTAATTTCTTCACCAAATTAATAATATATGATAATCATGTCCCATCTTAATAAAAAAATATAAAAAATGTTAACTAACACATAAAAATTAATGTGTATTTGTTGCGGAATTGACAACCAGTATTAATTATTATGTAATAACATAATGTGACATAAACGATAATTTTGTAAAAAAATTAGAATGTTCAAAAGTTTGAGATTAATTTAGAGTGAGGATCATTATTTAGGGATGAAACTAGAATATTCAAAAGTTTGTGGACTAATTTAAAATTAGAGTCATAATTTAAGATGAAATTAGAACATTCAAAGTTTAGAAATCAAATTAAAATGAAGGTCATAGTTTGAGGATATGTAGTGCAATTAACTCAAAAAAATAGCCACGTGGTGGTTTTCAGTTACACCTCGTATGATACATTTCACTTTTCAGACAAAAAATCCGAAGTCCAAAGCTCATATAAAAACCTCCGGAAAGACCACTTCTTTCTACTACTACTACTCCTCCTCGAACAAATCAAACAGAAGTATTTGATTGCCGGAAATCTAATCTCCGGTGATAATGACGGTGGAAACTTCACCGGACTGGCTTCCCCCTGGCTGGACCCGAGAGTTCAGATTCCAAAAGACCGGTCGCCGAATCACGGTTTGTTAATTATTACCCAGCTGGTACTGTGTATGTGTGTTTAGCTCTTATTTTAGAAGAAAATTAGTTGTTTTCTGAAGAATGTTAAGTAAAGTAAAAGAGAAATTGGACTGATGAAGTTTAAGACAAAGTTTACTGAGTTTGTATTAGTCGATGATCGGTTGTTTTTTTTCAGTTGCATGTAAAAGAAATGATGTCGGATTATAACTGTTAATTCCTGCATGTTGAATTTGGGGGTTAGATGGATGAACGAGGGTTCTATTTTGGTCGAATTTGTAAGTTTTCGAGTTCGAAGGGATTGGGGTTTGATTTTGTTGGTTTTGCATTTTGGGGATATATATTGCATGGAAATGGGAGTTCTTCGGAATGCCGGTGACCACGAGTCGATTTTGTTCTGTTCGAAGGATCCTTTTTAGACATTGGAATGTTCTTCTTGTCGTTTTCCCGCACCGAGACGTTTCGTGGCATCGTGGCATCGAAACATTGATTTTGTTGGTTCATGCTTTAATGATTGATGATATGGTGACATAAATTCGATACTTTTGATTCGTGTCGAAATTCCGCTGCCTCTTTGTTTGGCAACATGATATGTAGAAAGAAAGTCTATTTACCTCGAATCGGTTAACATTTTGGGGGTATTATATTCTTGTTTTCTTTATGTAGCAATATGTGAATCTAGCAAGCGGTCAAAGGTTCTTTACCAAGGATGATCTTATCCGATATACGAAAATGGAAAGCAAACAATGTGCCAACAAGCTGCCAACTTTAAGGAAAAATATGACGTCGACAGCGAACGATCAAGCGGTTGTGACTGTAAGTGTGATTAGTTATTTAACCGTACTTTTCGTCATTTGTTCATTCGTTTATTTAATCATCATATAGACTGCTTTCTTGTTGCGGATATATGTTAATCCATCAGCTGGATTTGGATTCTACTCCGAATCAGTGAGGTATCCGGGTATCTTAACAGAGTAGAACTCTAAAGAAGGAAACATAAAACAAAAAATGAACTATCGTGTCTCGATAATCAATTATGGCAACATTTCAAACAAGTTCATAGGCTTCGTTTCTTACTTTTATTTATTTGATCATCATACAGACTGCTGTACATGAAAATGAACGTCCGGAATGGTTACCTAAGAATTGGCTCGTGGAGGTTAAAACCCGAAAGAGTGGTGTAACTTTTGGAAAACGATACAAGGTATATGGCATGTGTTCTTCTTTTGTGCATAGGAAGTGGTGCATTTCCCTTTTCGAGTATCACATGGAATTCGTAATACTGTATTTTCATGGATTAGCTTTTGCCTTGTCCTATGTCTCGTAGGCATCCGAATTGTATCTTTATTACCGATGCATAAACGAACAAGATTGTTAATATTTCTTGTTCGTTTCTTCTCTTTGTAATATTTCAATTTTAGTTTAATTGAACTGCTTTCTTGTTGCAGACATATGTTGATCCGTCAACTGGACTTAGATTCAAATCCGAGCCAGAGGTGTTACGATTTCTTAGCAATGCAGTATCGAGTAAGAGAAACCCTGAGCAAAAGAAACGAGATTCCCGCCCTAGAAAAAAAGTCGGTTCTCAAAAATCATTTTGCTACCATTATTGTTTGTCATTTCTATTTATTTTGTTTGCAGAGGGATAGATTGGTGGCATTTAGTTCATACATACAAAAGTTGTACCGAATTTACGATATCTTTTACGAATATAGAAATTTGTTTTATTCTTATAGCTTCTCAATAACATATGATGTCTTGATTTTTCTAAATCTTAGGTTGTAATTGAGAAATCAACCGATGATGATTTACCATCAGGGTGGACTAAGGAAGTTATGATTAGAAGGAATGTATATGGAATCCGAAGATATGCGGTACGGTATTTCTTTCTAACCCGTGCAGTCCCCTAGAATATTTATTTTATTTTAATCATACACGGACAAATCCAACTTGGTTCATGCCTTCGATTTTAGTACACACATACCGAAATAATTCGTGCTGATTCTTGTGCTCATGTTGTTTAAAGCTTTGCCTTGATGGTATTTTTCGATAATAATTATGACTGCTACAGTATTACACCGATCCAGTCAGCGGCTACGTTTTTTGCTCGAAAAGGACTGTTCTTCACTATCTAGAAACCGGAGAGATTGCTAAAACTGCGTTTTTACCAAAGAAGGACAATGATGACCAAATTTTAACTAATGCAGATGAATCAGTAAGTTTGTGCATAGCTTCTGCATTTCCTTGCCAAGTTTAGTTTCATCCGATTTCGTTATCGTTTTACTTTGTCAAATTTTCGCATGCTAGATTTAATTAAATATTCAATGATGCATGTCGTATCAAAAGTGAAATTATGATATCATTTATTAATGATGCATGCGGTATTTAGACGAGTGATTTTATCCGTGCGGTCTGTTTATGATAGCAACTCCCAGCAGCTAGGAGGAAGAAAGTGAAACATCTTGCCGACGGGCGGGAGCTCGATATAGGTGAGGGGTGGAAAATTATAAACCCTTTTAAGTTGTGAACAACCAACTTGATAATTTGAATCGGGGAGGTGGCTTACAAGCGAAACATTTGTGAATTTTTTTTCTGCAGGTGGGGAGACATCTGATAGGAGTATCTCACCCGACCTAGATACGGAGACGTTCGAGAAAGGACAAAGTAACAATGACCATGCTGAAACTGAGCTTGCTACATCTGATAGGAGTATCTCACCCGAGCTAGATACGGAGCCTGCTTCCTATAGAAAGCAGGGTAAAAACCGTAAAGTAGTCTCTGCTGATAACGTGCTTGATTCGAATGCTGCAGCTGATGCAACGGAAAAGAAGAGCAGCATGGACTCTAAGAGTTCATGCAAGTGTGAGAATGAGAAAGAGCTCGATAGTATTCACTCCGATCCCGGGGTAGCAAAGCAAGCCTATGCTTCAACAATTAAATCGCATTGTGGGCTGGCGGAGAAGATTATAAAGCCCGTTGAGGACCGAGATATTCTCGGAAAGCAGCCACAAAAGTTGGAGACTGAAAAGACCAGTGACAGTAAATCAGAACTACAACCTTTGTTTTCTTCAGACCAATGCCTAGAACATACAATGAAGACTCTTGAAGGCGGGGTGCTACACGAGGATGCTCCCGACGACGGACTTGTTTCAACTCCAGCTTCTAATGTCCTGCAAGAGAAGAATCTAGGTAAAACAAGAACGGAAAGCAAGAGAAGCAATGTAGAAACTACGAGCTCGAGCAAGTACAAGAAGATGAAAGAGCTTGACATGCCTCGTCGGTTTTCAATACCATTTGCTGTTCTTGAACATGAGCAGGTTGCCAATGAAGCAAAACCACCATGTGTTTTGGCGGATAAAGAAACTCGGCAGCTAAATGTCGACCCTAATGCCATGCTTCCACATCAAGCTTCTCCCGTGACACTCGATACAGTACTTGATAACATAAGTCCCCATGAAGTTTTTGGAGAGCAAGGCAGTGACAGCAAGTTAGAAGTACAACATTTATTTTGTTCCGACCCGTGCCTAGAATTTGCAATCAAGACTCTTACAGGTGCAATACCATTAGAGGATGCTATCAGCGAAGGGCTCGATTTAACGTCCATTGCTAATGTCCAGCAACAGAAGAATCTAATTGAAACAAGAACTGAACATAGCAGCTGTAAGAAAACTCTTTTCAACTCAGTTGGGTATAAAAGGAAAGATGTGGGCTTGCAACAGGGATCTTCAAAACAACTTGTCGGGCACGCACCTGAGCTGGTGGAAAATCGTTTGTCCAATGAACAAGTTCTCGACTTTGCAGCGGGGAAGATTTATGATAGCAAAGCCATTCGATACGTGGATTTGACTCCAGTGAATCCGACAGTGAAATCATCTCGACAACTTGAGATTGGACCAAGAACAACACTTGAACATCAGAACTTTACATACAATACCACTTTGTCTCGTGACGAATCATCAAGCAAGAGCAAAGTGCCTCATAAAAACCAAACCGTTCCCGCACAAACGAATGATGAGAATCCAAGGCAGTCATCGGCAATTCCATACGGGAGCTCTTGGTCTGATTGGTCTAATTCTTTCTTTGAATCACCTTTCAAGATTCTAACAAGCTCTAGTCCCGCAGGGGATAGTTTTTCTTTTCAGAGGAACTTCCACCAACCTTACTTTGCACCGGTCACGGGGCAACCTGTTCAGCAACAACAATTCCCTTCGAATCCTCCATCCCTTAGCTTACCTAAAAGCAGCACTACCGGTGCTAAAAAATCATACAGGAAGGGCAAAAAGAAACAATCGGCCAAGGAGGTAAAGTCGTAGATATAAAGCTCTCGTAAAGGAAGCATGCTACTGCCAGATATCTAAAGTCAAGTTCAGGTTAGATATTTCTTTTCGAAGCCGACATCTTTTGGTTTTTAACTTGGTGTTCCGTCTTTTGTACTTCGGAATGCTTCTTTAGAAGAACACAGAATAGGGTAAACCGGTAAAGGCTAGTTTTAAATAGTCGGCTGCGTTAATCCGCTGACCCCTTGAACTATCTTGATCTTTGTTAACAATGCTACAAGGGCTGCTTTATAATCTAAGGTGTTAAATACTTCAATGCAGAAAATTAAAGTACAAATAGGGCAACACTTGGTGGCACAAACATTTCGATTATTAATAATGTCCCGGTGTCGCAAGTAACCGAAATAAAACACGAAGGCACACGGTAACAGTTCGAAATCAAACATGATAATTAGTTGCTGGAACAGAAATCAAGATTTGAAAACTAGAAGTAGCCTAGTCAGTGTATGTAGACTGCTTCCACCCTCCATAAGATTCTTCAACTTGATAATCCCTGGATTGATGTTCCTGGAAGATTTTACATTTTAGTTACCATAAATATAAGAGTCAGGTTTAGTTTAGTAGATTCAGATTCGAACTAGATTCGGATCCGAACAGTACCTCTGGGGTGAACGAGAGGCCGATTCTAATCTCCCCGCAATAGTTTTCGTCCTTGACAACATTGTATGCAGCTGGGGGAAGGTGTCCTTCCTCGAACACAGGCTCCAGAGGTATGCTGCAATTATCAGTAAAACTTGAGCCTGTATCCATATCCGAATACTTGCACTCGAACCGAGTAATATAGGAGAGGATGTAGTAATACTCACGTTACTTCCCCAACGAAATCGTCCTGAGAACCGGCATCACTGTCCATTATCTTCAGTTTGAGTTCCGAAACACCTTCCGAGATATTGAATACAAAATCCTCATTCCATTCTGGTTCTGACCCTTTTCCTGGGAAAATCATTGTTTCAAAACTCTATTATATATATATATACATATACACATATATACAGACTAAGAACAAAGTTTAACCTGATGCAACGCTGCTTTTCTGCTCCTGGGTTCGGCAAGTCAGAAGCACATAAGGATCCATGTTACCTAAACATCAGCAACACTAAACATGAGGCCAAGTTCCTTTGAAAAAGTCGAACATAATCGTCTCGAACATATACCTATACCAGATCCGACACGCGAATATCTATATCTATATCTACATATATGATCTTATGAACATGAAAAACTGAACTATCCCTTCAAGTAGTAAATCTACAATGGTCAATGCAGGTTCAGATGGGATTTCGATCCGTCATACGATCGGATCGAAATCGTCCCGAGATCATAACAGAAAACATCTAAAAGCAACTAAATGTACCCAGATCTTAACAGATAACATTGAAACTGAGTAAACTGTAAAGAAACACAAAAACCAGTAAGATTTCAGATTAATCAAAGGAAAAAGGAAGAGGACTTACAGAGAAAATCTGTGTTCTCAAGACCCTTTGCACTAACAAGAACAACTTGAAGAGTTCCCTGAGGCATGTTTTAAGAACGTTGACACCGAGAGAGAATGAAAGAAAAGAAAATGTGTGAAGGCAGACCAGATCCCACAGTGCAATATATATATATAATATATATATATATATATATATATATATATAATAAAAGGAGAATTGCTTTGTTTCCCACTTTTTTCTTGGATCTCTTTCTGTATATTCGTTTCACAAGGAAACAGTGAAAAGAATTTCACAGACGCCACCTACAAGTCAACTACCATGTATGTGAAGAAATACCATATATGAACTGTTCGGGTTTATGGTCTGAACATTACTTGAATTCTTTGTCCGAATCTAAATTTAAATAAGCCTAAACTACATTGATGGTCACGTGAATTCTTTATCAGATTATTTTTTAGAATATTATGATTTTTACAGTAAAAAGTGAAGTCGGATGGATAGTTCTGTAAATGAACTGAACGAACACGAATAAGGGTGTGTTCATGTTCGTTCATTTAACTTTAACCTAACAAATGAATGAACACGAACATAAATGAACACAAAATTTCATGTTTGTGTTCGTTCATTAAGGAATGTAGCTTGTTCGAGTTCGTTCATGTTCGTTCATTTAAATGGTAAACAAACACAAATGAACATATATAATGTGTTAAATATTTAATATTTTTGGTTAGTTCGGTTAATTCAGTTAATTAATTGATTTTAAACCGAATTAATATATAATTGAAATTTGAAAAAACTCTTAATAATTAACCGAAACCTAAAATTATCTAATAGATTAACCAATTTTGTTTTGGTTCGGTCGGTTAATTCGGTTTAACCAAACAATGAACACCCCTAGACATATGTGAATAAATTTAATTGAACATAAACTAACAAAAACAAATGAACATAAATGAACGAACATAAACGAATGGATTATCGAACGTTCATGAACAAGCCCTTTGTTCGTGTTCGTTTATTTAATTAAACGAACAAAAAATCTTATTCATGTTCGTTCGATTAATAAATAAACGAACTTTTCGCCAAACGATTTAGTTCGTTTACAGCCCTACAGATGAATTACAATTCAAATTTAAATAATAAACTCCATTAATGATTAAAGAATTAAAGTCGGATCAAAACCGAGATCAAAATTTTTTTTTTTTTTGCCATCCCTAGTCATCCTACCGGTGTCCTTGCATGTTTTACGCCGACAATTACGGCGGCTCCGAGCTTATTTTATATTTTTTTAACATATTAGTTAGAGGATGATTTTGCCAATATCAATTAACATGTAAACACAACAACTTTAACCATTATTGTAAAATCATCCAAAACCCTAAATAATTTTGGCCTATCACCATTTCCCCAACTTTTTTATGCTACCTTAACAATTTGTATGTAACAAACTATATAAAAAAAGGCAATTCAATTTCTTATGATAGAAAACATCTGGATTAACTTCTTAGTTTTTATTAAAGTAGAGAAGTGAAATTCAAAATTATATTATAAAAATACAATCTAACCTAATAACGTCTTAGTTTGACAATTCCCGATTAAACTTTTATGAAATTCACAATTAAACTATACATACGTAATTCAGAATGAGTACAGAAGGAGAAGTCTTAAACCGAGTTAACTCGACTCGAACGATAAAAAGAAAGAGAACAGATGCAAACCAATTCTTGGACTCGATGCTTACATGCTCCGGGAAAACATTCATATACAAGACAACTCCATGAAGGCCGGAGCTAAAACAAGCACGTCACTGAGTTCACGGTTCCCGGTTGTGACAACATCTACAACTATCACCACGAGAACCTGTGACGAGTCTATCCGGCATGACGTGCATTGTAATGCTCTCGAGCTAAAACCATATGCAGAGATCACAGTATGACCATATGACCGTTTCGTCTACACTTCCTCATGGGTACTACTCTTTAAAATGTTATACTTGCAGAGAGGACAGGTAGCATTGATATGCAGCCACTTATCTACACAGGCACAGTGAAAATGGTGACCACAAGGAAGTTCCCTTAGCTCAACTCCATCGTCGTAAGCAGAAAGGCATATGCAACATTCCTACGAATTAACCCGATAATGGAAAATCAGTTCGGGTTCAGATCAGCAACGATAAAAGGACTTACCAAAAGAAGCCTGGCATCACATGATATCACTTGAAAGTATACAAAATAATAGGAGAAAGGAAATAAACAGCATGAAAAAAAGGAGATTATCTTACTGCATCGTCCTCAGAAAGCACTCGTTCCATGGGGGAATCAATACCACATTCAATAATTACACCCCCAACAGGTCCTTGGACATCACTGGCACATTTCTCACCATTGCCAATTTTTCGAAATTTGTATTTTGGCAACTGATCAATGTCCTCCTTGGAAGCTCCTTCCTGATGCAAGAGGCCATACGAAACCGGTAAAAAGGAAAGTATACCAAAAAAGAAAGATGAAAAGGAATCCAAGTAAATTCATCTTACTGCCATGAGCCATACAACATCAGGGTCCGTAAATATTTAACTTAAATGTGCTTAACTAAATCCTGTTGTTCAAATGCATCAGATTCTTTATTTTGAAAGTGCTTAAAGGATCATCAAGTAAAATACAACATTCAAAATGTGAATCAGACACCATTAAATTGTCCACATTCCACTGTGACGATACAATTATCCGGGTTGAAATAGATTCAGGTTTAAAGCTCAAAATTCATGCAATAACACAAAGAGGCCTTCCCCATACTAACTAAGTGATTATAAGAAAATCTGGGCGTATTTACCTCCATTAACCATCTCATTACAAAATTAGATATTCAAGAACAAAAATCAAGCATCAAATGCAGACAAACATATTAATGAAATTATGAAGCATATACGAAAATGTCAATCTTACATGCAGGAGGGTGTGAAAGTTACCTGATCTGCCACGACATATAGGATTGCAATAATACATGGAAGGCAGCAGCAAACTGCAATGCCTATGATGCATGCCAGTGCAACGCAGAATACAACAAAAAACACATCAAAACCAAGAAACACTATACAAAGCCTGCAAAGAGAATTGCATTGTAAGAGTTAGGATCCAATTACCCGGGAACAACTTCGAACTCCCAAACAAAAAAAAAGCCAGGAAAAAGGACACAAGAACTTACCAATAAAGCTGGGGGGAGCTAAGAGCCATTGTTTGGCCACCTACAGATACCCAGTAGAATCCAATGATCCACCAGATGAATGAAAACATAGTATTTGCAGATTCCAGCTGCTTTGTAACACTTCCGAAAACATTTTCAAATGATTAGCTACAAAATGGGGTCTACAGTATCATATACAACATAATCTATAATAGGTGTAATTAAAATATCCAAAAAAACACAATAAAACATAAATAATATGCCCCCCAAAGTTTCAAACACTTGATTCAACTAATGTGAAATGCAAAGGGTGGATTCTCATAACACATTACAACTTCAGTGTATGTGACAAATTTGCACAACATAACCATGTAACATCGAATAAGTAAACGAAAATTCAAAATCTTCATCGAATTCCTAATTGCATTCCAGACATCATAAGGAAAAATGTTCTAAGTTGCACTTCCCCTGATGAGGCCTAAAACCTATTTATTCCAACTACCAAAATGACTAATGAAATACAACTTCTTGAACTCCTCTACATATCCCCACAGCTTAAAAACTGGCATCGCACTTGCCACCAAAGAAGTGGTTATGAATCTTAACCATTTGGTTAAGAAATTTTCCATCTTTCGAACCAAGCAAAGCCTAAGTTCATAATTCATTGAATACCAAAAAAAAAAAAAACTATTAATCAAATATATAAATATATACCTTCTACTATCCTCTTCCAGATGAGCCAAAGTTACATAGTGCTCCGAATACACCCTCGACTGTGGGCTCAAAGCCCCTTCATCTCCTGCATTAAATGGCCTGTACTCCTCGTCCCGTTGCCGCCTCCGCCGCCTATACTCAACGCAAACACAGACCATATGCAACAGACACTGCAATGCGTACCCAATTATCCACAGTCTCATCGGCATGCTCGGTCTCTCCTTCCAGCTCAAAACCAAAACCCCAACCGCCACCGCTGCGAACGTGGAATTCCAGATAACATCGAGGACCACCGCAGGCTTCGAATAAGCCCAATCGCTATGCCGCTCCTCGAGCTGCTCGGCAGCAGCTTCTCTAACCAACATGGACGGCTCACGCATCAGTCTCCGGCTACTGGCTCGGCGCAGGAACCGAGCCGCTTCCCGAAGCCTCTGGCGACGCATAAATCCACGAGAGGAACCGTCCCTTGACACGCCATTTTGTGACGAGAGAAACGGCGTCGTCGCGTCGTTGATGACAGCCGTCGGGGATCGATTCCTTGCAGTCGTCGAAGACATATGTGGGATTTCGCGGGGGAAAACCCTAAAAGATTTTCAGTATAAACAAAAACAATTGAATTTCAAATGGGTATCCAATTTAATGGCATTGGGGGAAACATTTATTTCACGGGGAAGGTTTCATTTGGAGATTTAGGGTTCTACGGAATGACGGAGATGACGAATTGGGGATGCTGAAGGTTTGTCTTTTTTTGTCCGGTAATATAGGCCAATTGTCTATGCCCTGTTTGGCAATTAGCGGATAGCTGATAGCGGATTGCATTAGCTAATAGCTGATAGCGGATTGCATTAGCTAATAGCTGATTGCATAAATTATTTAAACAAATAAAATGACATATAAGGACATGTTTATATTCAATACTTGTTTGAATAGTTTATTAGTTATCAATATTTTGTATCTAATTATTATTAATTAGATCTATAAAATTATTTTTAATATAACTTTTCTAAACATATTCAAATGATTTATATATTAATTTATTATTTATATAATTATTTTAATATAATTTAATTAATTAATAAATTTAAATACACATATAAATATGTGACAATAAAGAAAAAAGTAAATAGGATTAGCTTATAAATAGGGTGAGAAAATATTTAATTTAGATTATTTTGAGATTTTTGGTAACTGGTAAGGGTAAAAGAGTCTTTACAACTCTAATAACAAACCTCTAATCTCAAAAAGCTCATATTATGAGCTTTTTCAAAATTAGCGGTTTCACCCCAATCCGCTCTTTCAATCCGCTATTTACCAAACAACAATATTAGCGGATTTGACTGGTCAAACTTCTAATTATGCCTCAAACCTCTAATTTTTGCCCAAACCTCTCTTTACCAAATAAGGCCTATATACTATTATCGATGTATATACGTATACTGTTTTTTTCCTTTGGCATAGTGTCAAAAGTACCTTAATATTTGGTTGAATTGTTATTTTAATCTATATTTTTTAACTAATTTAACTTATAACGTTTTATTTTAGGTCAAAATAGTTTTTATGCAGATAAAATAGTTAGTCAACTGACAATAAATAGCTTGAAATGACTTGACAAAACTACATGACAGTGCACGTCGTGTCATATAAACAAATTTACTTACTTTACATAATGACACATCATTCAAAACATTTTTTTTATAATATTGTATAAAATATAAAATATTTTTTCTTCTGAAACCTCATTTTGTCAAGTCATTTATCGTCAGTTGACTAATAATTTCCATCCGCAGAGGGCCATTTTGACCTAAAATAAAACATTGAAGTTATATTAATTAAAAAGAGTAAAAATCAAAATGAATATTCAGTCATATGTTAGGACATTTTTTTGACATTATGTCTTTTCCTTCTAGACGATATCTATAGGTATACATTTGTTAATAATAGTCTAGGTGGTATGAATTAATTGGATATAATTTTTTTAAAATATAAAATTAATTATAATACAAAATATATATGTAAAATTAGGGATATATAAGTTTGAATAGAAAATTAAGAAAATATTGATCTAGATAAAATACTTAGAGATTTGGAGTGAATTCTATGGTACTTACTAATGTCGTCTTCAGGTGTTAATGGGAAATTCTAATGAAAGGCGGACTAATATACGGCTAAGAAACGACGTTATCGAAAATATTGTAAGATAAATAACAAAATAGGTAAAGCGCTACCGGATATGTTGATATAAAATAATGTATCTGGTAGAAAACATGAAAAAATATTTAAAAAAATTGATAACCGGCAAACTTAAGTTATCGGTGGGTATTGACACAAACTTAACAAAATATGTAAAATTACTTATTTTGTTGATAATAGTATCAACATATTAGGTAGCGCTTTACCTATTTTGTTATTAAAGTTTAGCTGATGGGGCCTTAGAAATCCGACGATAACAAAATCAGTAAAATTACTTATTTTGTTGATAAGAGTATCAACATATTCGATATCGCCTAATTTGTTATTAAAGTTTAAGCTGATGGGGTCTTGGAAATCCGACGATAACAAAATAGGTAAAATTACCTATTTTGTTGATAAGAGTATCAACATATCCAGTAAATTACTTATTTTAAGCTGGTGAGGCCTTGGAAAGTATCTATACTTTTTGAGTAAATTACTTATTTTGTTGATACTTTTGAGTAAATTACTTATTTTGTTGATACTTTCAAAAGTATCTATACTTTTTTAAAAGTATCGATACTTTCGAGCCACATTGCAACCGGTTACATTGCTTTTTAAAAAAGTATCGATACTTTTTGTTGATACTTTTTTAAAAGTATCGATACTTTCGAGCCACATTGCAACCTGTTGAGTGTGTAAAAGTTCTATAATTTACCCCCTATTTAACCCATATTTCTGCTGCATTCAAGCATAATTCATTGCATTTAGGTTAGATTTCATTTATACATCACAAATATATCAAATGGCACAGTTTCTACTGAAATTGGTTGTTTTTGCAGGTAGCTGCTGTAGCAGATGGAGGACAGTGGAGAAGCAGACGCTGGGCAGTAAAGAAGCAGAGCTGGAACTGGATGTGCAGACGAAGAAGACGATGCTGCCATGGCCGCTGCCGTGGCAGCCAAGGACGACAGCAGTGGTGAAGAGAAGAAGCAAAGTGGGCCTCGACAAAAAGAGAAAATTAAGCCGGTCTGTCGTGGAGCACCCTTATATTTTTCCAAGCCCTAGATCAGAATGAAGGCCAAGCCCAAAGTTCAAGGAAGAAACTCCAAGCAAGAAGGAATGACGAATTAAAGATATATGCTCTGAAGATTTAGTCTTTAATAGAGTTGTACTTTAGTTTAAACATGTATTCTTGCCTTATTAGAAAACTTGAACCCAAGGCCTATATAAAGGCATGTAATTCGACCTAGGGAAGGATATCTTACTCTCTAGCCTTCTCTTCTAAACCCTAGTCGTTTTCCCTTCCCCATCATGTTCTAAACTCCCCCTAGGGCTACGGGTTGATTTGTAAAGTAGTTGCAAGGATTGCATTTGTTTTAGGAATTTTTCTGTTCAATAAAATAGACTTCAAGTTTGCTTATTCTGGTTTTCAACATCTTGCAAGAGTATCGGGAGAGCATTGTGAGATTACACATTTACTTAATATCGGGAGAGTTAAGTATACGAAAGGAATAAGTACGGGTTCTCCAGTTTATGGTTGAACTATCTCGGACCTAGGGATAGGACGAGGTTAAGTGGCTAAGGAAGAATTCAACAACATCGGTGTTCATCCTTCGATTCACGCCGGGAGGTATCATCAAAGACGTGTTCATCGACAGACTTGGACCTAGGGATAGGCCAAGGCACAGCAGGGATTTTTGCCAAGCTTGAAGTACAGAGTTGTATGATCGCTGCCGCGACTAACAACAGACCGCTGCCGCGACAGGTGCTGCCGCGACAGGCGCAACGATAGAACAGAGATTCCTAGACTTTGCAACACCTACACTACTGAGCAATTCAATACCGGCCCATTCTCTCTATCCTGAATTCTTTACTCTTTTATTATCAAGTATTCTTTATTATCTCGTGACAACAATTTAAACTATTTCTTCTCTTGTGTAGTAATCCAAGGTGAAGCTATTAGCCCAGTCCCTGTGGAGACGATATCCGATACTTACGTATCACTTTACTACTTGCGTCGTGTACACTTGCACTACATTGCAATAGACACTTTTACACGCAACAAGTTTTTGGCGCCGTTGCCGGGGAGTGGCAACATATCTTTACCCTATCTTTTACTGCACTTCTTTTATTTTTCTGTTTTTACTTGGATTGTTCAACCTGTACCTTTCACAAGTTCTTTTGTTTGCGTATGCGCAGATCTCAACGAGGAAAAGAACCTAAGCACCAGTTAGATCCTGAAATCGAACGAACGTGCAATCTCAGGAAAAGAGCCCGCCTCCTCGTAGAAAGAAACGAATACCTGGAGGAACAATTAGAAGAAATGGTGAACGAAAGGCACGGAGAAAGAAGGAACAACCAAGGGAATCCCCAGGATGCTGAAAATCCTGCCGGAGATGGAGGGAATGGTCCACCTGCCGATCCTCATGTCGCTGCCGCACGCCGGTCATGCCGAGACTACATGCTCAATGATCATGTGGAACTAGAAACAACCCTGCCAGATGTAGACGTTGACAATTTTGAGCTGAAACCTGTTATGTTCAGCATGATTAACAACGCTGGCCAATTTAGTGGTGCTGCTATAGAGGATGCTAGGGAGCATCTGAAAACGTTCCAGGAAATTTGTGGTTCGTTTAGACTACCAAGAGTTAATCCGGAGATACTGAGGCTTCGGTTATTTCCTCATTCATTGATGGACAGGGCGAAAACTTGGTGGAATAAACTAACGCCGGGTTCAATACGAACTTGGGCAGATTTAACTCGTGAATTCTTGTCTCGTTTTAATCCTTCACATTTATATGAGCGATTACGTAACGAAATTGCTACTTTTCAACAGGAAGATGACGAGCCAATGCACGAGGCCTGGGACAGATTTACCACTCTTCTGAGGAACTGCCCGATGCATGGATTCCCCGTTTGGAACCAGGTAACTAAATTTTATAATGCTTCCAATTTACAGACCCGTATGAGAATTGATTCAGCAGCAAATGGATTGTTTTTGGACAAAGATCCAGAAGACGCAATGGCAGTATTGAAAAATCTTGCGAAGAACGAGGAATAGTTTCCTACAGCAAGAAGAGGGGGTAAAAGAGTACTAGCTGTAAAAGATTATGAGGCCGATAGTTCTCTAAAATCACAGGTGGTATATCTCACTAAGGCAATGAAAAAGCTCTTGAAATAAGATTCACAGCCTGCCTACTCTGCTGAAGAGGTATGCGAGACTTGCGATGGGAATCACAGTTCGGAAGATTGTCCGCTACAGTTAGAAGAAGGGATGTATGTTGGGAACTACAAACAGAACTATAATTCCAACAACTACAATCCCAACTGGAGAAAGGATCTCAAGTTCTCTTGGAGCAACCCTAACAATACCCTGAATCCTCAAGCACAGAACACTCATAATCAGGGGGGACCTAGATTATTGACTCGGCAGCAACCGCAGCAGCAGCAGCAACAGCCACCAAATGCCACGCCTAGTATACTGGAGCAGACCTTGGCTACGTTTATGTCTCAAACAGGAACTTATATTGAGAACATGAATCACTTCGTCAAGAAGACTGAAACATTCATGGATAAAACAGAGATGCAGATGACCAACCATGAAGCTACTCTGAAATCATTAGAGACACAGATGGGTCAGGTTTCCCAGCATATTAAACCAAGGCAGAATGGAGGATTTCCTAGCGATACTGAAAACGCTAGACAAGCCACACATGAGCAGTGTAAAGCCATCACTACTAGGAGTGGGAAGAAATCACCAGGGCCAGAGAAGAAAGCTGAACCAGTTAAGGAACCAGCCTTGGAGTTAACTGCCGAGAACGCTGCCCCGGCAGACGACAAACAGCCTGCTGCCGATGAGCCTGTCACGACAGCAGAAGGGACAGAGGAGAAAGATGAAGAACCTAAACCTCATCAGATCCAAATGCAGTGGGAAGGACGTATCGCTGATTATCGTCCCCCACCTCCTTTTCCTCAGCGGTTACATAAATTGAAACAGGAATCCCAGCTTAAGAAGATCTATGATATTTTTAAGCAGGTCCATGTCAATATTTCGTTGTTAGATGCTATAAAGAAGATGCCTGGTTATGCCAAATTTCTCAAGGATGCCGTGTCGAAGAAATCCAGACTTGGGGAATTTGAAACGGTTAAAATGACAGAGGGATGCATGAGTATTCTGCACAAGCATCCACCCCAGAAGAAGAAGGATCCCGGGAGCTTCATCATACCGTGCATAATCGGAGATAAATTTGTGGGTAAGGCACTTTGTGATCTTGGTGCTAGTATAAATTTAATGCCCAAATATGTTTTTCAGAAATTAGGTATTGGAAAAGCTCAGCCCACAACAGTAGTATTGCAGCTGGCAGACCGCTCTTACGTTCATCCAGAAGGAAAAATTGAAGATATTCTGGTAAGGGTGGATAAATTTATTTTTCCTGCTGACTTTCTTGTCTTAGATTGTGAAGCAGATGAAAATGCACCAATCATCATGGGGCGACCCTTCTTAGCCACAAGAAGATCACTGATTGATGTGGAAAAAGGAGAACTCACTATGAGAGTGAACAATCAAGAGATGAAGCTGAATGTTCTCCAGGCAATAAAACATGCTGATGCAGAAGAAGAATGCAAGGCTATCACTGAAGTTATCCTTGACCAACCCTGCATCAAGTCGGGCTGCCACGACATCAAAATTGGCCACTGCCCCAGCAGCCATTTAGAAGACTGTCACGGTAGCGACGACGACAGCAGCTCCTCAGAATCTGATACATCTGATACTGAAGATCAAGAGGAGGTAAATTGGATAGGCAATCGTCCAGGTAAGTTATTCGAGCCCTTAAAATATACCTCGGATGAACATATAGTCCAAAAGCCATCAACTGTAGAGCCCCCTGTTCTAGATTTTAAGCCCCTACCAGGGCAGCTAAAATATGTTTTCCTTGGTTTAAATGATACGTTGCCCGTAATCATCTCTTCCAAGTTGATGCAGGAACATGAACAACAGCTGATAGGGATGCTGCAGCAGCACAAAAAGGCTATTGGATGGACGATAGCTGATATCCAAGGCATCAGTCCGGCACTATGCATGCATAAAATCCTCTTAGAGGATGATCATAAGCCGACCATTGATGCACAGAGACGTCTGAACGATGCTATGCGAGAGGTGGTTCGTAAGGAGATCATAAAATGGCTAGATGCTGGAATAATCTATGCCATCTCGGATAGCAAGTGGGTGAGCCCGGTGCAGTGCGTTCCCAAG
Organism: Hibiscus trionum; assembly: GCA_030270665.1. Classification (NCBI taxonomy): domain Eukaryota; kingdom Viridiplantae; phylum Streptophyta; class Magnoliopsida; order Malvales; family Malvaceae; genus Hibiscus; species Hibiscus trionum. Next base: position 1,435,475 of record BSYR01000058.1, read on the forward strand.
AAAGGAGGAATAACTGTGGTAACCAACAAAGAAAACGAGTTAATCCCAACCAGGACTGTGACCGGTTGGAGGGTTTGTATGTACTACTAGAAGCTTAATAAAGCTACCGGAAGGACCACTTTCCCCTGCCTTTTATTGATCAAATGCTCGATAGATTAGCGGGAAAGCCTTACTATTATTTTCTTGATGGATACTCAGGTTATAATCAAATAGCCATCGCACCGGAAGATCAAGAAAAAATGACGTTCACATGCCCATACGGTACTTATGCTTTTCGAAGGATGCCATTTGGACTTTGTAATGCACCAGCAACCTTTCAAAAGTGCATGATGGCAATATTCTCCGATATGGTGGAGGATTTCCTGGATATATTCATGGATGATTTCTCTGTCTTTGGAGACAATTTTGAAAGCTGCCCTGGCAACCTACAGAAAGGGCTCGAGAGATGTGAGAAAGCAAACTTGGTATTGAACTGGGAGAAATGTCACTTCATGGTGGATGAAGGGATAGTCCTAGGCCATAAAATAAGCTGCCGCGTCATAGAAGTCGATAGAGCTAAGATCGAGGTAATCGAAAAGCTGCCACCACCCACCGCAGTCAAGGGAATCAGGAGTTTCTTAGGGCATGCTGGTTTTTATCGGAGGTTTATCGCGAACTTTTCGAAGATCACCAAACCCTTATGCCATCTTCTAGAGCAGAACCGTCCCTTTGACTTCAACGCTGAATGTACTGAGGCATTCAAGGTTCTGAAAGAAAAGCTGGTAACATCCCCAATAGTACAGCCACCAGATTGGAAATTGCCATTTGAGATTATGTGTGATGCTAGTGACTATGCTGTCGGGGCAGCTCTTGGTCAGAGGAAAGACAAGCTCTTTCAAGTTATATACTACGCCAGCAAAACACTGAATGACGCCCAAGTGAACTACACCACAACAGAGAAGGAACCGTTAGCTGTGGTGTTCTCTATTGACAAGTTCCGTTCTTATATACTTGGAATGAAGGTCATAGTCCACACAGACCACTCTGCATTGAAGTATATGTTCACCAAAAAGGATGCAAAGCCTAGACTGATACGTTGGATTCTGCTACTGCAAGAGTTCGACCTTGAGATCAAAGACAAAAAGGGGACAGAGAATCAAGTTGCAGATCACTTGTCAAGTCTAGAGAAGGGAAAAAGTCTCCCAACGGACGAGACACAAATACTGGAGACTTTCCCTGACGAGCAGCTGTTCGCTGCCACAAGCACTGCCGCGACAGCCATGGCGGCAGGTAAGTTTTCTGAACTCCCCTGGTATGCTGATTTCGTTAATTATTTAGTTAGCGGAATAACTCCTCTTGACCTTAATTATCAAGCTAGGGAGAGGTTCTAAAATGATGTTAAGCATTATTATTGGGACGAACCTCTTCTTTTCAAATATTGTGCAGATCAGGTTATCAGGAGATGTGTACCACAGGATGAACAGGAAGCTATACTACATCACTGCCATGCTTCATAGTATGGAGGACACTTAGGAGGTAACAAAACTGCTGCCAAGGTTTTGCAGTCGGGATTCTATTGGCTGTTACTGTTCAAGGATGCCCAAACATTCTACAAAAACTGTGACAAGTGTCAACGGACTGGGAATATCTCACGGAGACATGAGATGCCACTGCAAAACATTCTTGAAGTCGAAATTTTCGACATTTGGGGGATAGATTTTATGGGACCATTCACAACTTCATGTGGAAACTTATATATCCTCCTAGCAGTGGACTATGTGTCCAAATGGGTTGAAGCGATCGCTACTCAGAAAAACGATGCCAAGATGGTTCAGAGGTTTTTGCATAAAAACATTTTTTCCAGATTTGGCATCCCCAAGGCGATCATCAATGATGAAGGGAGGCATTTCGACAATAGGGTTATAGCTGCTGCCTTGAAAAAGTATGGTGTCAAACATCGGATCGCAACAGCATACCACCCTCAGACCAATGGACAGGCTGAAATATCGAACAGAGAGGTTAAGAACATCCTTGAAAAGATGATTAAGCCAACTCGGAAGGATTGGTCTCTACACCTCAATGATGCATTATGGGCCTACAGAACAGCATTCAAAACTCCATTGGGAATGTCACCCTACCGGCTGATTTATGGGAAAACATGCCATTTACCTGTTGAGATTGAGCACAGAGCATACTGGGCCATCAAGGCAGTAAATATGGACTTGGAAAAAGCAGGACAGAAAAGGCTACTTGATCTGAATGAGATTGAAGAAATTCGAGCAATGGCCTATGACAACGCAAGAATCTATAAAGACAAGACAAAGAAGTGGCATGACAAGAAGTTGCTGCCACGACAGTTCTGCCCAGGGCAGCTTGTGTTGTTGTTCAACTCTTGGTTAAAACTCTTCCCAGGGAAGCTGAAATCTAGGTGGTCTGGCCCATTCCAAGTGGTGCAGGTTTTTCCCCATGGTGCCATCACAATCAGATCTCTAAAAGACGGGCACCAATTTAAAGTCAATGGACAAAGATTGAAGCATTATCAGGGGACTGAAGCCCCAGTAATGCAGGAAGTGGTTACTTTAGGAGATGCCCCTCTTGGCATCCCTAATTTAACCTAATTTTTATTTTATTATTATTTATATATATATTAGGTAATTAGAATTTTTTTAGGAACTAAAGTTTTTATTTTTATTATTTTCAGGAAATAAAGGAGACAAGGAGAATAGGAAAAGAGAATTCAGCCCACAATCTTTCCATCAGCCCAAAAAGCCCAACTTAGGAGCCTGCCGTTATAGCTGCCGCAACAGACACGCAAACGCGTAACAGACGCACAGCAGACACGAAAATGCGTGCCAGACGCGTCAGAAACTGCGTAACAACTGGCCCCGTTATTCGCGTCTACCGTTACAGCTCCAACGGGCAGCAAACTCCCCCTCTATAAAAACCCCGTTTTACTATTCATTTTCACTCACTTTTACTCTCTCTACTTGTTTCCTCTAGAATTTTACTTGCTTTCATTTTCTTCCATAGTCCTTGCAACATGAGTACTAGAAATACCCGCCGAAGCTCTGCCTCAGGATTTGCCCCAGCAGCATCCACTCCAAGCTCCTTCCAGATCCGTGATATGTGGGAGGAGAGAGGTTTCATTTACACTTCCAGAACGGGGAACCTGGGCTGCTGTCGTTCATAGCCCGCAAAATCAGAGCCCTGCAGTGGCAGATATTCGTTGAGCAGCTAGAGGAAATGAACGTGACTCTCGTCCGGGAATTTTATGCTGCCATCGGCAGCAGGGACGCAACAGCAGTTACAGTCCGAGGGAAAGAGGTACATTTCGAGCCCGAGTACATCAACACACTCTACGGGTTCTATGTGGGAAGAAAAAAAGATGGCCACCAAAGATTTCTCGAGAGTTTAGAGCATGCCGACTACGATGCTGTGATGGCAGAACTCACAGATGAAGGTACCGAGTGGAATACCGATCCGAAACATCCGAGAACGGTAAAAAGAGTCCAACTCACCCCGGAGGCAAAGCTTTGGAATGCTTTTATCAAGAAACGGATTATGCCCTCCTCGCACAACACAACATTCGACCAACCAAGGTTAGCCCTCATCCATTCTATATTAAATGAGAGGCCAATTAACGTTGGCAGATATGTTCGAGAAGGAATTTTGGACTGTGCTTACCGGCCGTCATGACCACTTTTCTACCCTTATCTCATCACTGCCCTCTGCCACGGCCACAATGTACCGGAAGCTGCCGAGGATTTAAGAGTTCGAGGGAAAGGCTGGACCGACAGGATAATACTCAGCCTGATGGAACTCAAAGCTTCCACGCCCCTGTCGTCTTTTGACCCTACTGCCACGGCAGCTGAGCCAACAAAGCCCACCGACACCGAGCCTGCTGCCACAGAACCCAGGCAGCCTACCGCAGTAGCTCCTCCAGTAGACACCTCCACACAAATACTGGCTGCCATACAAAAAATGGAGGAACGACAGCAAGGCATGATGAGTTTCATCCGAGACTTCACCACCGCCACGGTACAATTCATCCATACTTCTCTTAATTTTCCCGATGCACTGTTCCCTACTTTCCCCAATCATTACTTTGCTGCACCCACCCCTGCCCATACCCCTACCCCTGCTGCCACACCAAAAACGCCATCTGCCGCGTCTACTCCGACCCCTTCCACAACAGCTGTAGGCGGCAGCCGCATAGCCGACACATCTACACGGGGAGCTAAGAGAAAGGAGCCTGAGTCCGACCTCGATAGGTATATTGCTGGTTTCTCATCCTCTAAAATATTGGCGGCATCCGATAACGAGCCCTCTGTCAAGAGGAACTTATCCAAGGAGTTCACCCCCGAGAAACGGCAGAAAACAGGCCCCAGAGTCGAACCAGCAGATAAAGAAAAATCTGATAGCGGCAGTAGCAGCAGCGGCAGCAGCAGCGAGAGCAGCAGCAGCTCTGAGGTTCAAGTAGTGGAGAAACCACCCCATATCTCCCCTACCCGCATCCAACCTCCACGAGAGGCCAAAACCAAGAACACTTCTGCCTCCCCCATCCGTCTACCAGCACCAGCAAGGAAAGTCACTGCCCGACGGCAGATTCAACTCAGCAGCAGCAGCAGCGGCGACGACAGCGCTTGATAATTTTAAGTTTCTTATCTTATATTGTTGTCTGCCTTTTATATTTTGTGATGTTGTTTTCATTTTTCTTTTTCATCTACGTCATTTGCATTGAGGGCAATGCAACCCTCGAGTTTGGGGGTGGCATCCCTCCATTAATGGAGTCTTTTTAAGTTTAAAAATTGTGTCTTTTACTTAGTTTATTTTTGCTTTAAAAAATGATGAAAATTTGGCTTAAGTCTTTGAACTGAACTTACCTGCCGTGACAGCCTCTGTCGTGGCAGTGTCTTTAGGATAGTTTTAGGAGCAGTTTAGAGCCTTACTATAGTTCTAAATCTTAAACACCATTTGTGACTTTTATACTGCCTAGAACTCTACTAGTAAACTAGAATAGAAAGCTTAACACTTGAGTTGCCCCTAGAGGTGCCTAACACTGGCTCTAGAAAAAAAAAGGTTAAGAAAAAATAGACTCAATACACCTAGAGGTGCCCGAAACCGGCTCTAGGAAGTTAGCTAGAGGTGCCCGAAACCGGCTCTAGTCAAACTTAAGCTTGAGAAAATAGAATCAAGTCTGCATAAAAACTAAAGGAGCCTAAGAATTGCCTCCAAAAAGATGAAAATTGGCATAAAAATTCAAGTTAGAAGCTTAACTATTCTAGTAAACTAAGGGAGTCTTGACATATAATTGTTCACAAGCATGCACACACTACACGAGAATTATAGCAAGGTTCCGGATGAATCCTGAATTATCCAACAAGGTGTTGCTCACAATAGGGAATGAATGGTAGGTAAGGAAAAGTTCACTGTTTTAAGCCAACAAAAAAAATTTTGTTTTTCTTTTTCTTTAGGTCTGAATTGCTTGAGGGCAAGCAAAAACTTGAGTTTGGGGGTGTGTTGAGTGTGTAAAAGTTCTATAATTTACCCCCTATTTAACCTATATTTCTGCTGCATTCAAGCATAATTCATTGCATTTAGGTTAGATTTCATTTATACATCACAAATATATCAAATGGCACAGTTTCTACTGAAATTGGTTGCTTTTGCAGGTAGCTGCTGTAGCAGATGGAGGACAGTGGAGAAGCAGACGCTGGGCAGTAAAGAAGCAGAGCTGGAACTGGATGTGCAGACGAAGAAGACGATGCTGCCATGGTCGCTGCCGTGGCAGTCAAGGACGACAGCAGTGGTGAAGAAAAGAAGCAAAGTGGGCCTCGACAGAAAGAGAAAATTAAGCCGGTCTGTCGTGGAGCACTCTTATATTTTTCCAAGCCCTGGATCAGAATGAAGGCCAAGCCCAAAGTTCAAGGAAGAAACTCCAAGCAAGAAGGAATGATGAATTAAAGATATATGCTCTGAAGATTTAGTCTTTAATAGAGTTGTACTTTAGTTTAAACTTGTATTCTTGCCTTATTTGAAAACTTGAACCCAAGTCCTATATAAAGGCATGCAATTCGACCTAGGGAAGGATATCTTACTCTCTAGCCTTCTCCTCTAAACCCTAGTCGTTTTCCCTTCCTCATCATGTTCTAAACTTCCCCTAGGGCTACGAGTTGATTTGTAAAGTAGTTGCAAGGATTGCATTTGTTTTAGGAATTTTTCTGTTCAATAAAATAGACTTCAAGTTTGCTTATTCTGGTTTTTAACATCTTGCAAGAGTATCGGGAGAGCATTGTGAGATTACACATTTACTTAATATCGGGAGAGTTAAGTATACGAAAGGAATAAGTACGGGTTCTCCAGTTTATGGTTGAACTATCTCGGACCTAGGGATAGGACGAGGTTAAGTGGCTAAGGAAGAATTCAACAACATCGGTGTTCATCCTTCGATTCACGCCGGGAGGTATCATCAAAGACGTGTTCATCGACAGACTTGGACCTAGGGATAGGCCAAGGCACAACAGGGATTTTTGCCATGCTTGAAGTACAGAGTTGTGTGATCGCTGCCGCGACTAACAACAGACCGCTGCCGCGACAGGCGCAACGACAGAACAGAGATTCCTAGACTTTGCAACACCTACACTACTGAGCAATTCAATACCGGCCCATTCTCTCTATCCTGAATTCTTTACTCTTTTATTATCAAGTATTCTTTATTATCTCGTGACAACAATTTAAACTATTTCTTCTCTTGTGCAGTAATCCAAGGTGAAGCTATTAGCCCAGTCCCTGTGGAGACGATATCCGATACTTACGTATCACTTTACTACTTGCGTCGTGTACACTTGCACTACATTGCGATAGACACTTTTACACGCAACACAACCGGTTACATTGCTTTTTAAAAAAGTATCGGTACTTTTATAAAAGTATAGATACTTTCGAAAGTATCAACAAAATAAATAATTTACTCAAAAGTATCAACAAAATAGGTAATTTTATTGGATATGTTGATACTCTTATCAACAAAATAGGTAATTTTACCTATTTTGTTATGTTTAACCGATACGCCGTATATTAGCCGTATATTAACCGCCTCACAGCAGAACTGCCCGGTGTTAATAACTTTGATAAAGTCGCCATGTTATATGATTTTTATAAAGATTTTGAAATGAATTTAATAACATTGATTATGTAGAAGATTCTATTGATGCATTTAATATGAAACATTTAATAAGAATATTATTTAAAAGGATTCTTTAATTATTTAAATTATTGAATAATATTAATTCTCACATTGAGTTGTTTAAGTGTTTAAGGTCTAGTGTTTTTTTTATGGTTTAGGGTTTCTATTTAAGGTTTGGATATTATGGTTTTTGTTCATAGTTCATGGTTTATGGCTTTTGTTTAGGGATCATGGTTTAGGATTTTTTGTTTAGGGTTTATGGTTTTTAGTGTTTATGGTTTATGGTTTTTTGTTTTTGATTTAGGGTTTATGGTTTTGTTTCGAGTTATGGTTTATGGTTTTTTGTTTAGAGTTTAGTGTTTTTGTTTAGGGGTTTTGTCTAGGGTTTAAGTTTTTTGTTCAGGTTTAGGATTTAGGTTCTATGGTTTTTGTTTAGGGTTTAGGGTTTAGAGATTATGATTTTGTCTAGGGTTTAAGGTTTTCTATTTATGTTTAGGAGTTAGGGTTTTGTTTAGTGTTTGAGATTTTTGTTAATGAATTAGGGTTTCATGGGTTATGTTTTTGTTTAGGGTTTAGGGTTTTTGTTTGTGTTTAGAATTTATGGTTTAATGTATTTGTTTAGGGTTCAGGGTTTTACTTAGTGTTTAGGGTTTAAGGTCTTGTTTATGGTTTGTGGTTTGTCTAGGGTTTAAGGTTTTTGTCTAGGGCTTATGATGTTTGGTTAGGGTTTAGGTTCATGTTTATAGTTTATGATTTAGTTTGAGGTTTAGGGATTATAGTTTTTGTTTAGGGTTTTGTTTAGGGTTTTCTCTAGGATTTATGGTTTATTGTTTAGAATTTAAGGTTTAGGATTAAGGGGTTTTGTTTAGGGTTTAGAGTTTTTGTATACTATTTTGTTTAATGATTAAGGTTTAGGGTTTTTTGTTTGTGGTTTAGGATTTTATAGTTTATAATTTATTTAGGGGTTAGGGTTTTCTATTTAGTAAGTGTTTAGGGTTTACAGTTTTTTCTTTAGCTTTAGGATTTATGTTTTAGGGTTTAGAGTTTTTGTTTAGTGTTAGTGTTTTGGGGTTTTCTATGGATTAGGGTTTATGTTTTTAAGGTTTGTTTAGGGTTTAAGATTGTTTAAAATTTAGGGTTATTTAATCTCAAAAACACTAAACCACAAAAACCCTAAAACACTAAATCATAGACAAAAATCCTAAACCTGAATCATAAACCTAAACAAAACTCTAAACCCTAGACAAAAAACCCTAAACCCAAAACAAAAACTTTGAACCCCATAACGTAAAACATAGACCTAAACAAAAAATCACGAACCCTAGATAAACTAGGGGTGTGCAAAAAACCCGAATAACCGAAATCGATTCTGATATCCAAAAAAATTGAACCGAAAAATTGGTTAACCGAACCGAAAAATTCAGTTTCGGTTCGAGTTTTATTATTTAAAAAGAAATTGGTTTAGTTACGGTTTGTGGTTTTGGGACAAACTGGGTAACCGAACCGACTGGTTATATAATATATATATATTTACCTTTCTAGTATTAAAAAAAATACTAATATCATTTATCGATTTTTAAAAGTATATATATTTTCTAACACACTATTAAAATTTATATTTTTAATAAAAAAATAAAACACAATTACCCAAATAGAACCGAATTTTTTGGTTAACCGAATAAACGGTTAACCAGTTGAATAGTTACGGTTTAGGGTCGAGAATTAGGTGATCCGAACTTACCGGTTAACCGAAATAATTTGCTAATGGTTAACCGAACCTGGTTTTGCACACCCCTATACAAAACCCTAAATCATACGCCCTAAATAAAGCAATAAACCCTAAAAACTTAAACCCTAAACAAAATCCAAAAAACCCTAAACCATAAAACCCTAAACCCTGAACTATAAATCCTAAACATAAACAAAAAACACTAAACCCTAGACAAAAACCATAGACTCTAAACCGTAAAAACCCTAAACCTTAAATAAATCACAAACCATAAACCATAAACTCTAACTGCTAAACAAAACCCTAAACCCTAAAAATCCCTAAAAACTAAATCCTAAACTTAAACAAAAAACATAAACCCTAGGCAAAACCCTAAACCCTAAAATCTAAACCATAAAAATCATAAACCATACACCCTAAACAAAATCATTACCCATAAACCCTAAAACTCTAAACCATAGGCAAAAACCCTTAACCCTAAACAAAACCCTAAAACCTAAAACGTCAACAATAACACTAAAACAATTTTCATCCACAAAAGACTATTTTGATCCAAAATAAAATGTTGAGGGTTAAATTAGTTAAAAAAATAGAAATCAAAATGACAAATCAGTCAAACGTTAGGGGCATTTTTTTAGCATTATACATTTTCCTTCTAAACTATATCTATATGTATACATTTGTTAATAACAATCTATGTGTTATGAATTAACTGGATATAATTTTTTAAAAATATAAAAATAATTACAATACAATATATATATATGTAAAATTAGGGATATATAAGTTTAAATAGAAAATTAAGGTTCACCCCTTGTTATCCCAGTGGTAAAGGATGATGTAATTCATTCAGGTGACCCGAGTTCGAACACCAGTTCTGCACGATGTGTGTATCTTATTAAAAATGACTAAGAAAGTTGAACAAATGCTACCCTTGTATCACACCAGCATATTAAAAACTACGGTACTTACTAAAGTCGTCTTCAGGTGTTAATAACTTTGATACGATTTTTATAAAAAGATTTGAAATGAATTTAATAACATTGATTAAGTAGAAGATTCTATTGTTGCCTTTAATATGAAACATTCAATAAGAATCTCATTTAAGAGGATTCTTTAATTATTTAACTCATTTAATAATATTAATTTTCTTCTTTTCCCCCTTCAATAGGAAGGGGGTTTTTAATGAGGCTCATTCTCTTTTCAAAAAAAAATATTAATTTTCACACTGAGTTGTTTAAGTGTTTAAGGTATAGGTTTTTTGTTTATGATTTAGAGTTTTTGTTTAGAGTTTAGGGTTTTTGTTTATGGCTTAGGGTTTAGGGTTTATGATTTTGTTTATGGATTATGGGTTATGTTTTTTGTTTATGGATTATGGGTTATGTTTTTTGTTTATGGTTTATGGTTTAGAGTTTAAGGTTTTTGTGTTGGGGTTTAGGGTTTAAGGTTTTTATTTATGGTTTTGTTTGATGTTTACGGTTTATGGTTTTGTTTAGGGTTTTATGATTTTTTGTTTAGGGTTTAGTGGTTTTGTCTAAGGTTTAGGATTTTTGTTTAGGTTTAGGGTTTTTGTTTAGTGTTTAGGGTTTTTTGTTTATGGTTTATGGTTTTATTTATGTTCAAGGTTTTGTATAGGGTTTACTGTTTTTGTTTAAGTTTAGGATTTAGGGTTTATGATTTTGTTTATGGTTTAGGGTTTTTTGCTTAGGGTGTTGCTTAGGGTTTAGAGTTTTGTTTATGGTTTATGGTTTTTGTTTATGATGTAGGGGTTTTTAGTGTTTAGGGTTTTGTTTATGTTTAGGATTTAGGTTTTATGGTTTTAAGCTTTAGGGTTTAAGGTTTTTGTCTAAGGTTTAGGGGTTTAGTTTTTGGATTTATGGTTTATGGTGTTTGTTTAGGGTTTAGGGTTTTTGTTTAGGGTTTGGTTTTAGGGTTTATGGTGGTTGTCTAGGGTTTATGATTTTTGTTTTATGGTTTTGTTTAGTATTTAGGGTTTAGGGTTTTTTGTTTATGGTGTAGGGATTTTTGGTTTATGGGTTATGATTAGGTGTAGGGATTCAGATTTTCTCTAGGGTTTAGAGTTTTTCTTTAGTGTTTAGGGTTTAGCGTTTAGGGTTTTTTATGGTCTAGAGTTTTTGTTTAGTTTAGATTTTAGGGTTTATGGTTTAGGATTTTTTGTTTGGGCTTAGAATTTATATTTTAGGGTTTGAACCATAACCCTAAACCCTAAACGAAAACTCCTAAAACACTAAATAAAAAACCATAAACTTTGAACATGAAACCCTAAATCCTAAAACTAAACAAAAAACCTAAACCCTAAACAAAAATCATATACCATAAACCATAAACAAAACCACAAAATCCAAAACCATGAAAAACCCTAAACAAGACCCTAAACTCTAAACAAAAACCCTAAATCCTAAATCCTAAACCTAAACAAAAAACCTAAACCCTAGACTAAACCCTAAACAAAAACCATAAACCATAAAATCTAAATCCTAGACCTAAACAAAACCCATAAACCCTAAACCTTAAACAAAAACATAACATTAAATCCTAAACCAAATCATAAATCCTAAAACTATAAACCATAAACAAAAAATCATAAACCCTGGACACTAAACAAAAACCATAAATCTTAAACCCTAAACCTAAATAAAAAATCCAAACCATAGACAAAGCCTAAACTCTAAACCCTAAATCCTAGACAAAAACCTAAAACCAAAACCAAAACCCTAAACCCTAGACAAAACACTAAACCCTAAATCCTAAACTCTAAATAAAAACATAAACCATAAAACCCTAAAACATAAACAAAAAACCAAAACACTAAACAAAACCCTAAATAAAAAAATCTAATGTAACACCCACGGTCTGAATGTCACAATTGGGCCACAAGCCCAACCCAAGAACCATAAAACATGTACTTAAATTTAGCCCCAAAACATTCTGATCATCAAATCCATTAAATCCAACACATGACATAGATAAAAGTAGTTCAAAGCGTTACATATGAGCTCCATTTAAAACACGTAATTTAAAGTATTTGACTCTATAGTTAAAATTCAAAATAAGAGTTACAATACATCATAGGGTCCTACGAATACATAGCCGAACCAAGCCTAAGTATTGTACTCAAACACAAGTCGATACTGAGGTCCTACACCCATGATGCTTTGTCACATCCCAAAAACCGGTCTAGTCGGAATTAAATTCTGGAAACCGAATATTTTTATCGATTAATTTATTCGATCTTATCTGAACTAATAAATATTATTTGGGGTAATTTATAATAGTTTATTATTATTATTAAAATAAAAAAAAAAGACAAAGTGAAGTGGACGACAACAAGCCAACCACTCCACAAATGGAAACCAATTGAATACAAATTGAAATTGGAAATCAACTATTGAAGATAAGAAAATAATTGCAACTACATGTGGCTAGCAAAAAAAATAAAAAAAAAAGAAGTGGCTACTAAAATGCCACCAAAATTCCACTATATGTGGCAACAATGAAACAAAGCTTTATAACCACCCACGTGGAGAATTGGAAATATAATTGAGAGCCGGCCATGCTTAGTATAAATAGGGATGGGTTTTCTAGGGGAGTCACTGCAAGAAACCAACGAAGCATTCGAGTAGTGAAAAAAATATATATATATAGGCGGTCCAGTATTTGATTGGTAGTCCGATATATTCGATATAATAATATCGAATATCTGCCGACGTCGGGGTAAGTTCAAATCCTTGGTTAGTCTAAGTTTCAGTATCGAATCTATTTAATATTTTATATTTATTCGATACTGTCTTGTCGATTTTAATTGATTTTTATTAATTATCATAGTACACAAGGTAGATTCGGAACAACCGTCAAGCCCAAGAAATAAAAATAAAGTACCGATCTGTCAAGGTGAGTGAAATAAATTAGAGTTGAGATTAGAGTCTCAACTACCTTTAATTTGATGTTAGTATTTATATTAAGCATGAAATTGGATTAATTAAAGGTTAGTAAAAGATAAGGGAAGAAAGAATAAGGAAATTCGGATTTATAAACTGTCCTGTAGAAAACTGCATTTTCGAGCATGTTAGAGTCATTTCTGGAAAAAGTGTTCTTCTACAAAGTTGTAGAGAACAAAATTTTACATGGAATAGAGGTATGATTTGCTCAAAAATGTTAATTATAGGTCTCGAAATTGTTGTTAGAAGTTACTGGACTAAAACTGAATAAATCTAGAATCTGCTATACTAAATTGTAAAATTCGAAAATTATAGGGGCTTAAATAATGCCAATAAAATTCTGAAAATTTATGATTGAAACAGGGGATTCATGAAATGAATGAAATTAAATGGCCAAACTTGAATTAAGTCTCAATTGGTAGGTTAAATCCATTTAGATCACATATAGAATTATTAAAGAATAAAAAGGGGACTGTTTTGTGGAAATTGATAAATTGAGGACTTACATGTCCTATTTTTGAGGTTGCTGGATTATAAAAATAATGTTATAAGATTCATGTAAACGTGGTTAAAAGCTCAAGATTTATAGTGTAGTGAAACATAGGTTATAAATGCACTAAAGTCACAAATTAAGAATAGGCAGTTTAGGTTTCTAAAAATGCCCTATGTTCAAGTAATAAACTGTATTGATGGAGAAATGATAAAATTATGTACCATACATGGTTGTAAAGGTGTGTTTATAAGCTTTCTAGAATGGTAAAGAACTCCTTATTTGGAGTTGTGAGTAAAAAGATACGAATTTTTGAGTAAGTATAGGTCATAAAAACAGGGTAACAGTTTGCCCCTAAATCTGCATCAACAACAATTTTAGAAATTCATTATAAATTGTATAAGAGGAATTAAAAGTTATAATTTATATGGTTTAAAAGGTTATTAAGTCTAGTTTCGTTTAAAACAAACGAAATCAGATTTTGAATTATAGAACATTTTATATAAATATTTCTTTGAGGAGAATACAAGCTGCCTAATGTACTAAATGATATATTTCTTTAATGTTTGGTTAGAAAAGAGTAGAAATGAAGGAAACCACCAAGTTGGAGAATAAGGAAAATGTCTCTAAGCTTGGATTGAGGTGAGTGTGGATGCATTTGTCTCGGGTGACGCGGTGTCATTCCGATCATTGTTTTTATGTTCTGATGCATTTGTCTCGGGTGACGCGGTGTCATTCCGATCATTGTTTTTATATGTGAGTGTGGATGCATTTGTCTCGGGTGACGCGGTGTCATTCCGATATTTGTTTTTATGCTATGATATGTGAGTGTAGTTGTGTCAAGGGATAGGCTCGGTGCCGTTCCGTTGCATTATTTATGATTATAATTGCATTTGTTAAAGGCTCACGTAGAGCAACTATGTTCGAATGGCAAATTTGGTAAGTGCCTTGCATTACTTTAATATGTTCGAATATGACTATGATATGCTACATGTATGTGAAAATAATATGAAATGTTACCTGATATGGAGCTACGGCTCATCTTATTATTTGATATGATATGATATGAAAATCATGGAACATGTAATGAATTTAATAATGATTGGTAAAATTTAAAATGATAAGGAAGAAGGATTAAAGACAAGAATATTGACCTAAATGTGTATTGCTTGTTAGATAAGCATGCTTAGCATAAATATGATTAGTTGCTATGATGTGTTGATTGCTTGAGCTATGTGAAATGAGACTAAATGATAAGCTTTGCTACTGGTTTTTGATGATTATAAAATGAAAATGATCTTATATGTTTGTTGGAATTTTACGTTACCATGATGCTTGATTGATTTTATGTGTGTGCCTGTTGAAATGGTTAAATGCCTTTGAAATTATGAATGATCGACAAGTGAATGCACTTGTTAATAAAGAAAGATAATTAAAGTCCTTGGTTTGATTAGTGTCTATAGGTAGAAGGGCATGCCTTAGAGTCGTTGAGCTCCCCTGATCTTTGTTACAGGATGGTGGTTAGTCACCTATAAACCTGATAAGGTGGTTAGTCACCTTGATAATTGAATGGTGGTAAGTCACCATTGATGCCTATGCATCCCCTGTTATATGTTGAAATGAGAAATGGATACTTTGAGTATCTAATGTTACATGAAGACTCGATTACCTTGTTCATTAATCATCCAAGGCAAAATATTTAAAAGTTACATGACTTGAAAGATAAGTACTTAAATGATAAGTACCAATGAAATGAGATTGATATGCCTACTTGTCTTGTATATGCTAATGCTTTTAAATGATGCTTGTTGTTGTATATGATAATGTTTGATCGATACTTGTTGTATAAATGAATATAAAAGTATGATGTTTATGTTGCATCAATGGTTACTTGAAATGGTTACAAGATTAGCATGACCCCTGCGCAAGAATGACACGCACAAATCAAGAAATGGTACCAATATATTATGTGTTTGATACATTATGCTATGTTATGCTCATGATATGATATTATGTTTTGTTATGAATATGAAGTATGCCATGTTATTGCATAATTAGCATGACATTCATTTTTTTTGGAAACATGTTACATGACATAATATGATCATTCATTGTCATTGGCTACCTCACTTAGACTATGTAAGTCTAATGCATTCATTGCATAACATTTCAGGTTAAAGAAAGTAACAGATCGAGATCGAGATTAGTTGGAAGGTTGGCAAGTCACTACGATTAAAGAGTAATGTGTTTTGTCCTTATGAACTCCTAGTATGGTGGCAAAGTAGTTAAAGTAATTATACTAATCTTGTGGGCCTACTATTGTGAAATCTACCTATGTTTTATATAAGGTTTTAAAGCTATATAGACTATTGAGTTAGTAATAAAATTGACATAATTGGTAATAAAACATTGATTAAAGGACTCTATGATTTTTGTGAGTTGTTAGGCTCATTGAAATATGTAAAGAATTTTAGTAAGATAATTCAAAGAGAAATAGATTTGAATACTTTACCAAAATAGTCACTGAACATTACCTAGTCTAATCAGATAGGTAAATGACCTCCGTCAGTAATGAGATTTTACAGGCTAATAACTAGTAAGTTTAATTTCAGTATAATATCACGAATTTCAGATAAGGACCCCTAATTTGTAAAAATTACAAATTAGTCCCTGAGTTTGAAAAAGTTTAAAATTGACCCCAATTCAAATAAGTTGTTAATAAGTTAAGTGTTAAGTCTTAAAAGAGATTAATAAAATATGCCGAAATGATTTTTGAACTTTGGAATAAGTTCTGATCTCTAATATGTTATGTCACTAAAAGATTTATGTCTCCGATCTCCGTTATGTTTTCCGGTAGCGCTCTCCGACCCGGTTCTCTACCAGGCCGGGAAGGGGGTGTTACAGTAGTGGTATCAGAGCTAGAGTTTAGTCGGTTCTGGACTAAACTTAAGTATGTTTGTATTGTGTGTTAAGTTACTTTGCCACCTAGGAGTTAATCTGTTAAGTATTGTGACTTGTCAACTGATCCGATCTCTTTTATAATATAGATATGTCTCGAACTAACGAAACTTGAAATAATGAGTCTGTTGCTATCTCCTCGACTTATGGCGAGTAGGTGCAAGGAGGAAATCCTCCGAATCCTTAGAACCCTCCTGTTCGAGGTGTAGAGCCTGAAGCTCCTACAGCTCAGGAAGAATGTTATTAGAACATGGCTGGTATGTTTTAGCAATTTATGTGTTAAAGGTTAGTCAAGTCATGCAACCTACACCACCTGTTGCGAAACCTCTTCGAGCTCTAATCGATAAGATATTGCAATACTGAGCTTACACCTTTACTGGTCGGGACATAGATGATCCCAAAATAGCCGAGTATTAGTTAGACAATACTTTAAGGATTTTTGATAAGCAAATAAGATGTTCGGATGAACATAAGCTTGAATGCGCTCTTGCGTTGAAGCCTTATAGTGATGGGAGATTACTGTCCTTACCGTCTCCGAGAAAACCGTAAGTTGAGAATTTTTCTTGAAAGAATTCCATAATAAGTAAATAAGTGTCAGATGTTTATCGTAGGACTCAACGATGAGTTACGACCCATGTTTACAGCGTTATACATTAAAAATTTCCAAGATCTCGTAAATAGAGTCAAAGCTATAGAAGTAGCGAAGAGAGCTCGGAAAGTTAGTAAATTTAATAAGTCTGAAAAGAAATCAAGACATAAGAATTTTTAAGTGCAATTTTTGTCAACGACGACATGAAGGACAATGTCGCAAAAAAAAATATATATAGGAAAGGTGAATTCTTCATTTCTAGAAGATTCTGATCCCGAAGAGTGCTCGGATGAACAATCCGAAGCTACAGGTAAGAATTCGAGGACGAATTCTTTTCTAAGGGGGGGAGAGTTGTCACATCCCAAAAACCGGTCTAGTCGGAATTAAATTCTGGAAACCGAATATTTTTATCGATTAATTTATTCGATCTTATCTGAACTAATAAATATTATTTGGGGTAATTTATAATAGTTTATTATTATTATTAAAATAAAAAAAAAGACAAAGTGAAGTGGACGGCAACAAGCCAACCACTCCACAAATGGAAACCAATTGAATACAAATTGAAATTGGAAATCAACTATTGAAGATAAGAAAATAATTGCAACTACATGTGGCTAGCAAAAAAAATAAAAAAAAGAGAAGTGGCTACTAAAATGCCACCAAAATTCCACTATATGTGGCAACAATGAAACAAAGCTTTATAACCACCCACGTGGAGAATTGGAAATATAATTGAGAGTCGGCCATGCTTAGTATAAATAGGGATGGGTTTTCTAGGGGAGTCACTGCAAGAAACCAACGAAGCATTCGAGTAGTGAAAAAAAAAATATATATAGGCGGTCCAGTATTTGATTGGTAGTCCGATATATTCGATATAATAATATCGAATATCTGCCGACGTCGGGGTAAGTTCAAATCCTTGGTTAGTCTAAGTTTCAGTATCGAATCTATTTAATATTTTATATTTATTCGATACTGTCTTGTCGATTTTAATTGATTTTTATTAATTATCATAGTACACAAGGTAGATTCGGAACAACCGTCAAGCCCAAGAAATAAAAATAAAGTACCGATCTGTCAAGGTGAGTGAAATAAATTAGAGTTGAGATTAGAGTCTCAACTACCTTTAATTTGATGTTAGTATTTATATTAAGCATGAAATTGGATTAATTAAAGGTTAGTAAAAGATAAGGGAAGAAAGAATAAGGAAATTCGGATTTATAAACTGTCCTGTAGAAAACTGCATTTTCGAGCATGTTAGAGTCATTTCTGGAAAAAGTGTTCTTCTACAAAGTTGTAGAGAACAAAATTTTACATGGAATAGAGGTATGATTTGCTCAAAAATGTTAAGTATAGGTCTCGAAATTGTTGTTAGAAGTTACTGGACTAAAACTGAATAAATCTAGAATCTGCTATACTAAATTGTAAAATTCGAAAATTATAAGGGCTTAAATAATGCCAATAAAATTCTGAAAATTTATGATTGAAACAGGGGATTCATGAAATGAATGAAATTAAATGGCCAAACTTGAATTAAGTCTCAATTGGTAGGTTAAATCCATTTAGATCACATATAGAATTATTAAAGAATAAAAAGGGGACTGTTTTGTGGAAATTGATAAATTGAGGACTTACATGTCCTATTTTTGAGGTTGCTGGATTATAAAAATAATGTTATAAGATTCATGTAAACGTGGTTAAAAGCTCAAGATTTATAGTATAGTGAAACATAGGTTATAAATGCACTAAAGTCACAAATTAAGAATAGGCAGTTTAGGTTTCTAAAAATGCCCTATGTTCAAGTAATAAACTGTATTGATGGAGAAATGATAAAATTATGTACCATACATGGTTGTAAAGGTGTGTTTATAAGCTTTCTAGAATGGTAAAGAACTCCTTATTTAGAGTTGTGAGTAAAAATATACGAATTTTTGAGTAAGTATAGGTCATAAAAACAGGGTAACAGTTTGCCCCTAAATCTGCATCAACAACAATTTTAGAAATTCATTATAAATTGTATAAGAGGAATTAAAAGTTATAATTTATATGGTTTAAAAGGTTATTAAGTCTAGTTTCGTTTAAAACAAACGAAATCAGATTTTGAATTATAGAACATTTTATATAAATATTTTTTTGAGGAGAATGCAAGCTGCCTAATGTACTAAATGATATATTTCTTTAATGTTTGGTTAGAAAAGAGTAGAAATGAAGGAAACCACCAAGTTGGAGAATAAGGAAAATGTCTCTAAGCTTGGATTGAGGTGAGTGTGGATGCATTTGTCTCGGGTGACGCGGTGTCATTCCGATCATTGTTTTTATGTTCTGATGCATTTGTCTCGGGTGACGCGGTGTCATTCCGATCATTGTTTTTATATGTGAGTGTGGATGCATTTGTCTCGGGTGACGCGGTGTCATTCCGATATTTGTTTTTATGTTATGATATGTGAGTGTAGTTGTGTCAAGGGATAGGCTCGGTGCCGTTCCGTTGCATTATTTATGATTATAATTGCATTTGTTAAAGGCTCACGTAGAGCAACTATGTTCGAATGGCAAATTTGGTAAGTGCCTTGCATTACTTTAATATGTTCGAATATGACTATGATATGCTACATGTATGTGAAAATAATATGAAATGTTACCTGATATGGAGCTACGGCTCATCTTATTATTTGATATGATATGATATGAAAATCATGGAACATGTAATGAATTTAATAATGATTGGTAAAATTTAAAATGATAAGGAAGAAGGATTAAAGACAAGAATATTGACCTAAATGTGTATTGCTTGTTAGATAAGCATGCTTAGCATAAATATGATTAGTTGCTATGATGTGTTGATTGCTTGAGCTATGTGAAATGAGACTAAATGATAAGCTTTGCTACTGGTTTTTGATGATTATAAAATGAAAATGATCTTATATGTTTGTTGGAATTTTACGTTACCATGATGCTTGATTGATTTTATGTGTGTGCCTGTTGAAATGGTTAAATGCCTTTGAAATTATGAATGATCGACAAGTGAATGCACTTGTTAATAAAGAAAGATAATTAAAGTCCTTGGTTTGATTAGTGTCTATAGGTAGAAGGGCATGCCTTAGAGTCGTTGAGCTCCCCTGATCTTTGTTACAGGATGGTGGTTAGTCACCTATAAACCTGATAAGGTGGTTAGTCACCTTGATAATTGAATGGTGGTAAGTCACCATTGATGCCTATGCATCCCCTGTTATATGTTGAAATGAGAAATGGATACTTTGAGTATCTAATGTTACATGAAGACTCGATTACCTTGTTCATTAATCATCCAAGGCAAAATATTTAAAAGTTACATGACTTGAAAGATAAGTACTTAAATGATAAGTACCAATGAAATGAGATTGATATGCCTACTTGTCTTGTATATGCTAATGCTTTTAAATGATGCTTGTTGTTGTATATGATAATGTTTGATCGATACTTGTTGTATAAATGAATATAAAAGTATGATGTTTATGTTGCATCAATGGTTACTTGAAATGGTTACAAGATTAGCATGACCCCTGCGCAAGAATGACACGCACAAATCAAGAAATGGTACCAATATATTATGTGTTTGATACATTATGCTATGTTATGCTCATGATATGATATTATGTTTTGTTATGAATATGAAGTATGCCATGTTATTGCATAATTAGCATGACATTCATTTTTTTTGGAAACATGTTACATGACATAATATGATCATTCATTGTCATTGGCTACCTCACTTAGACTATGTAAGTCTAATGCATTCATTGCATAACATTTCAGGTTAAAGAAAGTAACAGATCGAGATCGAGATTAGTTGGAAGGTTGGCAAGTCACTACGATTAAAGAGTAATGTGTTTTGTCCTTATGAACTCCTAGTATGGTGGCAAAGTAGTTAAAGTAATTATACTAATCTTGTGGGCCTACTATTGTGAAATCTACCTATGTTTTATATAAGGTTTTAAAGCTATATAGACTATTGAGTTAGTAATAAAATTGACATAATTGGTAATAAAACATTGATTAAAGGACTCTATGATTTTTGTGAGTTGTTAGGCTCATTGAAATATGTAAAGAATTTTAGTAAGATAATTCAAAGAGAAATAGATTTGAATACTTTACCAAAATAGTCACTGAACATTACCTAGTCTAATCAGATAGGTAAATGACCTCCGTCAGTAATGAGATTTTACAGGCTAATAACTAGTAAGTTTAATTTCAGTATAATATCACGAATTTCAGATAAGGACCCCCAATTTGTAAAAATTACAAATTAGTCCCTGAGTTTGAAAAAGTTTAAAATTGACCCCAATTCAAATAAGTTGTTAATAAGTTAAGTGTTAAGTCTTAAAAGAGATTAATAAAATATGCCGAAATGATTTTTGAACTTTGGAATAAGTTCTGATCTCTATTATGTTATGTCACTAAAAGATTTATGTCTCCGATCTCCGTTATGTTTTCCGGTAGCGCTCTCCGACCCGGTTCTCTACCAGGCCGGGAAGGGGGTGTTACATGCTTCTACAACGTACGCCAACCTACTAACCTGCGAATGGAAACAACAATTTCGAATGTTGAGCTAACGAAGCTCAGTGGATACACTTCCCCTTAACTATGATTCATGCAAATTATAAATAGGAGCATGCTACAAATATGATGTCATGGTGGAATAAACAATGGCGCTACCATAACCACCTATACACATATCAAGCAAGGGTACAATATCAAACACAGTGCCCATACATCATACCAACAAACTTGGAGTGAGACCTGGTGTCACACAGCCTCGGGAACATACACTCGGAGTGAGGCCCGATGTCACACAGCCTCGGGAGCATACACTCGTACTCAGATTCTCTCGTCGAGTACCATCGAATGAGGTCTGGTGTCACATAGCCTCGGGAGCATACATCTGGAAGCTCTTCTCTTGATGTTGCAACACTCTCACTGGGTATCTGGATCCCATCAATCAAGAAGACTCAACAAATCAAATGCCTACTCAGCATGCAAGCAACGCGATCCCAAGAATCCCCTATTGTTTCTACTCAACACCACATTTATTTGACATTACTGAGTTGTTAATACATCATGGAGAAGTATATGATTAATCTCATTCACATTTATTAATACGTTAATCAAACCATTAATCTTTCACCTCGATTCCCATCCTTAATTATCATAGACTTATTAATCAACACAATCACTTTTAGTGAATACACATTTTATTTAAGGGTTTAATCATGTCATTAGCCATTAACTGATGAAATATCGCTTCTTCGTCCATTTGAATCATGTCTCAACATTTAGAACAATGTCCAACATCGTCCTTCATAAGGTGTAGAACTTTACCCCCAAAGGTATGAAAACTTTTGCCTAAAAGTTTAGAAACCTGTCTAAAGGTACGGAAACCTCCTGTTTAGAGATTTCGAAACTTGTTCAAAAATTTCGAAATTTTTGCTCGAGAATCTAATTTTTTTCGCAGAAATTCATAAGGTATCGAAACCTGTTTACCTCTCATCACAGATCTATCCCAGTGCGTTGCTCTTGCCAAGTCTTCTTGTTTTCGCCTCACCAAATACAGAGCCTTCATTTTCATACCGTTTATTTGTTCTTGTACAACAGATTTTAGCCTCTCATTCTGTTTCAAGATGATTAAAATTTTCAGTACAATTAAAATCAACAAAAATGATCAATTTCTGATGAAAAAAATTAAAGAAAAAAAAACAATGCCTGCAACTGAAGAATGCAATCAAGTTCCTACCTTTGCACCTACAATTGAGCATGTAAAGATTGAGAAAGTCATGCGGAGAGAAAATTGTCACGCGTTGATAGTTTTAAAAATTTAATGACCAAAATATGTCATTAAGTAAAGTTCAGTGATGATTTGTGTAATTTATCCTTAAAAATATATATATATATATAAAAAAATTAAATAAATGTTCGAAGTTAAATTGTAAGTTTAAGTTGGCTAGTTTTTTAAAAAATATGTTGAGATGAAATATTTGAAATGCTATAATATTTGTCACTGTTTTCGTCTAAAAAACATCATTTTCCCTTTAAAAATTACTTTTTTGTTATTTAAATCTTTTACTTTATTATTTTTAAATTGTCGACGATGAACCCAACAAGTGATTGAGTGAAAAAGCAGATGATGTTCATCTTAGGAGACACGTGTTCAAATCGCTCTGTCTACAAGGTGTATACACATTGTCAAATGGTTGAGAATATGTATGAACAGATATTACATTGTAAGGGAAAATAAAATAGCCTTAGTACAATTTTAACAATTATTATAAGATTCATTGCAAATTCCTAAATATATTTTTTAATATTCATATTTCTCTATTAAATAAATAACATATCATCAACGTGTTTTGATCAAAGTGATAAACAACTTGATATCACTTAAGTAGATCTTAAGTTTGAGACCTTGTGTATATAGAAAATTTTCGATGAAAGACTCACTCATTAAAACTAGTTGTACGACGCAAATAGATTCTAATTAATCAGGACAAAACTTTAAAAAATCGGGAAGTAAAAAAAAAACCAACATATCCCCAAAATTTCAAAATATGTTGTTGAGTGTGTAAAAGCCCTATAATTTACCCCCAATTTAACCCATATTTCTGCTGTATTCAAGCATAATTCATTGCATTTAGGTTAGATTTCATTTATACATCACAAATATATCAAATGGCACAGTTTCTACTGAAATTGGTTGCTTTTACAGGTAGCTGCTGTAGCAGATGGAGGACAGTGGAGAAGCAGACGCTGGGCAGTAAAGAAGCAGAGCTGGAACTGGATGTGCAGACGAAGAAGACGATGTTGCCACGGCCACTGCCGTGGCAGCCAAGGACGACAGCAGTGGTGAAGAGAAGAAGCAAAGTGGGCCTCGACAGAAAGAGAAAATTAAGCCGGCCTGTCGTGGAGCACCCTTATATTTTTCCAAGCCCTAGATCAGAATGAAGGCCAAGCCCAAAGTTCAAGGAAGAAACTCCAAGCAAGAAGAAAGGACGAATTAAAGATATATGCTCTGAAGATTTAGTATTTAATAGAGTTGTACTTTAGTTTAAACTTGTATTCTTGCCTTATTAGAAAACTTGAACCCAAGGCCTATATAAAGGCATGTAATTCGACCTAGGGAAGGATATCTTACTCTCTAGCCTTCTCTTCTAAACCCTAGTCATTTTCCCTTCCTCATCATGTTCTAAACTTCCCCTAGGGCTACGGGTTGATTTGTAAAGTAGTTGCAAGGATTGCATTTGTTTTAGGAATTTTTCTGTTCAATAAAATAGACTTCAAGTTTGCTTATTCTGGTTTTTAACATCTTGCAAGAGTATCGGGAGAGCATTGTGAGATTACACATTTACTTAATATCGGGAGAGTTAAGTATACGAAAGGAATAAGTACGGGTTCTCCAGTTTATGGTTGAACTATCTCGGACCTAGGGATAGGACGAGGTTAAGTGGCTAAGGAAGAATTCAACAACATCGGTGTTTATCCTTCGATTCACGCCGGGAGGTATCATCAAAGAAGTGTTCATCGACAGACTTGGACCTAGGGATAGGCCAAGGTACAACAGGGATTTTTGCCAAGCTTGAAGTACAGAGTTGTGTGATCGCTGCCGCGACTAACAACAGACCACTGCCGCGACAGGTGCTGCCGCGACAGGCGCAACGACAGAACAGAGATTCCTAGACTTTGCAACACCTACACTACTGAGCAATTCAATACCGGCCCATTCTCTATCCTGAATTCTTTACTCTTTTATTATCAAGTATTCTTTATTATCTCGTGACAACAATTTAAACTATTTCTTCTCTTGTGAAGTAATCCAAGGTGAAGCTATTAGCCCAGTCCTTGTGGAGACGATATCCGATACTTACGTATCACTTTACTACTTGCATCGTGTACACTTGTACTACATTGCGATAGACACTTTTACACGCAACAAGTTTTTGGCGCCGCTGCCGGGGACTGGCAACATATCTTTACCCTATCTTTTACTGCACTTCTTTTATTTTTTTGTTTTACTTAGATTGTCCAACCTGTACCTTTCATAAGGTCTTTTATTTGCGTATGCGCAGATCTCAACGAGGAAAAGAACTTGAGCACCAGTTAGATCCTGAAATCGAACGAACGTGCAATCTCAGGAAAAGAGTCCGCCTCCTCGTAGAAAGAAACGAATACCTGGAGGAACAATTAGAAGCAATGGTGAACGAAAGGCACGAAGAAAGAAGGAACAACCAAGGGAATCCCCAGGATGCTGAAAATCCTGCCGAAGATGGAGGGAACGGTCCACCTGCCGATCATCCTGTCGCTGCCGCACGCCGGTCATGCCGAGACTACATGCTCAATGATCATGTGGAACTAGAAACAACCCTGCCAGATGTAGACGTTGACAATTTTGAGCTGAAACCTGTTATGTTCAGCATGATTAACAACGCTGGCCAATTTAGTGGTGCTGCTATAGAGGATGCTAGGGAGCATCTGAAAACGTTCCAGGAAATCTGTGGTTCGTTTAGACTACCAGGAGTTAATCCGGAGATACTGAGGCTTCGGTTATTTCCTCATTCATTGAGGGACAGGGCGAAAGCTTGGTGGAATAAACTAACGCCGGGTTCAATACGAAGAAGACGATGCTGCCATGGTCGCTGCCGTGGTAGCCAAGGACGACAGCAGTGGTGAAGAGAAGAAGCAAAGTGGGCCTCGACAGAAAGAGAAAATTAAGCCGGTCTGTCGTGGAGCACCCTTATATTTTTCCAAGCCCTAGATCAGAATGAAGGCCAAGCCCAAAGTTCAAGGAAGAAACTCCAAGCAAGTATGCTCTGAAGATTTAGTCTTTAATAGAGTTGTACTTTAGTTTAAACTTGTATTCTTGCCTTATTAGAAAACTTGAACCCAAGGCCTATATAAAGGCAAGTAATTCGACCTAGGGAAGGATATCTTACTCTCTAGCCTTCTCTTCTAAACCCTAGTCGTTTTCCCTTCCTCATCATGTTCTAAACTTCCCCTAGGGCTACGGGTTGATTTGTAAAGTAGTTGCAAGGATTGCATTTGTTTTAGGATTTTTTCTGTTCAATAAAATAGACATCAAGTTTGCTTATTCTGGTTTTCAACATCTTGCAAGAGTATCGGGAGA
The DNA here is from genome assembly GCA_030270665.1 of Hibiscus trionum. Classification (NCBI taxonomy): domain Eukaryota; kingdom Viridiplantae; phylum Streptophyta; class Magnoliopsida; order Malvales; family Malvaceae; genus Hibiscus; species Hibiscus trionum. The sequence goes on from BSYR01000058.1 coordinate 1,461,516, forward strand.
GCATTGTGAGATTACACATTTACTTAATATCGGGAGAGTTAAGTATACGAAAGGAATAAGTACGGGTTCTCCAGTTTTATGATTGAACTATCTCGGACCTAGGGATAGGACGAGGTTAAGTGGCTAAGGAAGAATTCAACAACATCGGTGTTCATCCTTCGATTCACGCCGGGAGGTATCATCAAAGACGTGTTCATCGACAGACTTGGACCTAGGGATAGGCCAAGGCACAGCAGGGATTTTTGCCAAGCTTGAAGTATAGAGTTGTGTGATCGCTGCCGCGACTAACAACAGACCGCTGCCGAGACAGGTGCTGCCGCGACAGGCGCAACGACAGAACAGAGATTCCTAGACTTTGCAACACCTACACTACTGAGCAATTCAATACCGGCCCATTCTCTATCCTGAATTCTTTACTCTTTTATTATCAAGTATTCTTTATTATCTCGTGACAACAATTTAAACTATTTCTTCTCTTGTGCAGTAATCCAAGGTGAAGCTATTAGTCCAGTCCCTGTGGAGACGATATCCGATACTTACGTATCACTTTACTACTTGCGTCGTGTACACTTGCACTACATTATGATAGACACTTTTACACGCAACATATGTATGCAATTGAAAATGTCCATATTATAGTTTTCATTTTTATAAAAAAAGGTCAAAAAGAATATTTCACACGTCATATTGCACAACATAATAATTTTGTAGTGAATTCAATATTTATCACACGTTGACATCTTTATAATGACTCTTTGTTGGAAACCTATACATACAAGACGAAAGGTCAAAGATCTTTTGTAGTGGTAGTTGAATTTCGTGTGTATATATATATATATATATTTATAGGGATATGATCAAATTACACTGTGTAAAACTCTCTAAGTTTTACACGTTTTTTGGATCGTTGGATGAGTGAAACGGATGGATGAGACTAACAGTAAAATATGTGAAGATTATCACTTGGGAATTAAAAACACGGAGTTAATCTCAACCATCCATTTCCCCCATCCAACGATCCAAAAAACGTGTAAAACTTAAAGAGTTTTACACAGTGTAAGTTGATCATAACCCATATATGTATATACACGTAGAATTTCGGTTTTTTCCTACATCACCTTTTTTTAATAAATATTAACAGATGTGGCCTTGTTTTAAAATTTAATATAAATATGCATCATCTTGGGAAGGTTCTACTAGCCAATAGATCCTTCCATGAAATATGTGGGGAAGGTATGCTTGGCCAACAAAAACATTGCATCAATGTGTCAACGATTTTAGTTCATGTATTTTTTTGAATTTTTTAAAATTTCAGTTCTGATATGAACAATACGTGAATAATGTAATTAAATTTTGTTCATGATTCAAAATAGTAACCGTAAATTTATTAAGTCGACTTATATTCAATAATATTATAAGTTGTAAATTTAGTTTATGTTCTTCAAATAAATTATTTTGGGTCATGCAACTTAATCATGTTGTCCATATATCGTTTAAGTTCAAGCAGAACTTTAAAATTAGAAAAGTACATAACTAAATTTGTCAAATTACAATTTCACTCAACTAGGATTATCGTGTCTGTGTACTAGTGGCGGATCTACAAGGCCACCTAGAGGAGCAATTGCACTCCTATTTTTTGGAGAATTTTTTATTTAAATATAATTTATAATAATATTAATAGGATTAATATCCTATACACTGGCGGTGGAAAATAAAGTTTCACAAGCAGGGTTATTTAGGGATTTAGAGTTTTAATTTAGGGTTTAGAGGTTAGGGGTTTAGGTTGTAGGGTTTAGAATTTAGGATTGATGGTTAGAATTTAGGTTTTAGGGCTTAGGGTTTGTGGTTAGATGTAGAACTAATGTTTTGATATAATAATTAAAAAAATGTTTTGGACTGATTTAAAAAGTATTTAAAACATTCCCAAAGTCCAAACAACTTGAAATAATATTTAAGGAATTTTTCATAAAGGTTTTTCATGTTTTCAAAGGCCAATTTTAACAAAACTGACCAAGTGTTTCGAAACACCTTAGGGCGTTTCGAAACAGGTGCCTCCAGTGGCCAAAACGTTTCGATACTCGTATCGAAACGGGGCCAGCGTTTCGAAACAGGCTAGGCCGTTTCGATACGCCCACGTGGCACTGACCACAACGGTCATAAACCCCAACGGCTCTTTCCCAACTAACTTTTAAATGCAGGTCGTTTCGATACGGACTTAGAGCGTTCCGAAACGCGTTCCGAAACGGCAAGGGGGTGTTCCGAAAAGGGTACCCTGACAGACTGCAACGGCTCTTTCTATATTGAGGGTGTTTCGAAACGGCTTGGAGCGTTTCGAAACGGGGAGCTGCAGACTGCATTTATGGAGGGAATTAAAGGCTCCAACGACTCTATTTCAACCCCAACGGTCCTAAACGGCTACAAACTCATGTGGGAGTATAAAAGGGACCTCCAAGCATCAAGAGAAGACTAATGCTTCAATTGTCAATCAACAAATGATCAAGAAATTGTCTTAGCACTTTAATTGTCAATTCTTGTATAGACAAACACTAGTGAGCCAAAATTGTCAAATTTGCTCAAGTGTTTTAGGTTTTGGGTGAGTGCTTAATTGTGCAAACAAACACCTATTAGAGGGTTTAAGTTTGCTATCTTTGTCTCTTTGTAAAAGAGGGTTTTTGATCAAGGCTTGGGTAGAAGCTTGATCGGTTGTAAGGGTTTCCTCCTAATCCTAGAAAAGGGGACGAATCAATTAGTGGATTGATTGAGAAATCCTTAGTGGGAAGCTAAGGTAGTGGATGTAGGTGCTTGTTAGAAGGCCGAACCACTATAAATCTTTGTGTCTTTAATCTTTCTAGCTTCCACAACCCTTCCACCCAAATATCCACCTCTCCACCACTTGGTGAGCTAAATTGGTTGATCGAATCGAGCTCCACACATCCCAACAATTGGTATCAGAGCTTGGCTCAATCGGTGAGGATTAACATCCTATTGAGAAGATCCAGCAAGCTCGATCACTAGTTCATCAACCGGCTCAAATGGCACAATCAATCGACAAACCGCCTTTCTTTGACGGAGACCACTATGCCCATTGGAAGACAAAGATGAAATTCTTCTTGAAGTCAAGAGATTACAAGCTATGGGACATAGTTGAAGATGGTCCGTTCGTGCTTCAAAGAAGTAAAGCGGAGTGGAGTGCCGACGATCGCAAGAAGATGGAGCTCAATTGCAAGGCCTTGCACATCTTGTTTTGTGCTTTTGGCCCATCCATCTATGAGAAGATGTCTTCTTGTGAGAGTGCCAAGGAGGTATGGGACAAGCTTGAAGTCACATACGAGGGGACAAATGAAGTCAAGGAGACCAAGATTGGGCTCCTAACCTTGGAGTATGAGAACTTCAAAATGGATCCGGAAGAGAACATCGAGAAGATGTTTGATAGATTCTCCACCATCACCAACGGTCTTAAAGGTTTTGGAGAAGCCATCCCGGAAGAAAAGCTTGTTCGAAAGCTCATCTACTCACTTCCCGAGTCTTGGGACTCAAAGAAGACCGCCATCATCGAAGCCAAAAATTTGAAGACTTTGAAGCTTGATGAACTCATGGGGTCTCTTCTCACTCATCAAATTATGAAGAAGAACAAGGAAGAGGAGAAGAAAAGGGAAGAAATAAGAGCTATGGGAGAGAAGAAAATCAAAGGGCTTGGCATCAATGCTAGTGCCATGGCTCTCAAATCCTCCACTTGCAATCATGTCTACTCAAGTGAAGAGGAGGATGAAGAAGAAGAGATAGTTCATCTCTTCAAGAAGTGTGCCCCGTTCATGAAGAAAGCCTTGAGAGAGCTTGAACGAGAACCTAAGAGGAAGGAGAGGGCAAGCACTTCAAGCCATAAGAAGAAGGCACATTTGGCTACTTGGAGTGATGAAGACTCCACCGACGATGAACAAGCCAACCTTTGCCTTATGGCCATCGAAGAAGATTCAAGGGTAACTTCTAATTCATCTACTTCATGTTCTTATTCCTTTGATGAATTACAAGATGCCTATGATGACTTGGTTTTAGATTTTAAAAGCCACATTTTGAAAAACAAAAAATTGGTTTCAAAGTTAACAATTCAAAATGATTTGCTTTCTAAACCAAACTTGAACTTGAAGCAAAACTTGAAGAGTTTGAATTAAAATGTTTTGATTTACAAAAATTGCTTCAAAATGTTCAAGAAGAAAAAGATTTGATTTCCAAAGAGCTTGAAAAGAAAAATAATTTTGGAAAATCAAATTTTTATGTTAGACAATCTAGTTCCCCTAGATTTGTGAATGGAAAATGTTTTAGAAGTGTTTGGGTCCCAAAAGGACTAACCACTTCAACTAAAAAGGATGAAATTGAAAAATGGATTCCTAAGGGGACTAAATTTTGTGCAACTAACGTTTATGGATCCAAAGCAATTTGGATACCAAAAGTTACTTGATTGTCTATTGTAGGTGTGATGGAGATGTTCAACAAGTCAAACATTGAGGGGGAGCTCCATACACACAAGGAAAAACACTTGAAGAAGGAAGGCTTCACATCCTCCCTTGGGTTCAAGTGTTGGTAAAATTTCTAGTTGTTTTGATTTTATTAGTCTTATTCTTATTTAATTCAACTAGATGATCATATATGTTGGACTAACATTTCAATGATGCCTTGAGTAAGGGGGAGCCATTTTTAAAACCAAATTCTTACGTTTGTAAATTTTTTTTACCTCTATTGTTATTTTTGAACTTAATGTTTTAAATCTTTTTGATATAACAAAAAGGGGGAGAAATGGTTTGAAAAATTGAATTTTCAAAATGAATAAGGGGGAGCCTTATGTGAATTAAAATTTTATTCTCTTATTCACATTTTATAAGTTAAAGGGGGAGAATTCCAAACAATTTTTCAAGTGGTTTTATTATATCAAAAAGGGGGAGATTGTAGAACTAATGTTTTGATATAATAATTAAAAAAATGTTTTGGACTGATTTAAAAAGTATTTAAAACATTCCCAAAGTCCAAACAACTTGAAATAATATTTAAGGAATTTTTCATAAAGGTTTTTCATGTTTTCAAAGGCCAATTTTAACAAAACTGACCAAGTGTTTCGAAACACCTTAGGGCGTTTCGAAACAGGTGCCTCTAGTGGCCAAAACGTTTCGATACTCGTATCGAAACGGGGCCAGCGTTTCGAAACAGGCTAGGCCGTTTCGATACGCCCACGTGGCACTGACCACAACGGTCATAAACCCCAACGGCTCTTTCCCAACTAACTTTTAAATGCAGGTCGTTTCGATACGGACTTAGAGCGTTCTGAAACGCGTTCCGAAACGGCAAGGGGGTGTTCCGAAACGGGTACCCTGACAGACTGCAACGGCTCTTTCTATATTGAGGGTGTTTCGAAACGGCTTGGAGCGTTTCGAAACGGGGAGCTGCAGACTGTATTTATGGAGGGAATTAAAGGCTCCAACGACTCTATTTCAACCCCAACGGTCCTAAACGGCTACAAACTCATGTGGGAGTATAAAAGGGACCTCCAAGCATCAAGAGAAGACTAATGCTTCAATTGTCAATCAACAAATGATCAAGAAATTGTCTTAGCACTTTAATTGTTAATTCTTGTATAGACAAACACTAGTGAGCCAAAATTGTCAAATTTGCTCAAGTGTTTTAGGTTTTGGGTGAGTGCTTAATTGTGCAAACAAACACCTATTAGAGGGTTTAAGTTTGCTATCTTTGTCTCTTTGTAAAAGAGGGTTTTTGATCAAGGCTTGGGTAGAAGCTTGATCGGTTGTAAGGGTTTCCTCCTAATCCTAGAAAAGGGGACGAATCAATTAGTGGATTGATTGAGAAATCCTTAGTGGGAAGCTAAGGTAGTGGATGTAGGTGCTTGTTAGAAGGCCGAACCACTATAAATCTTTGTGTCTTTAATCTTTCTAGCTTCCACAACCCTTCCACCCAAATATCCACCTCTCCACCACTTGGTGAGCTAAATTGGTTGATCGAATCGAGCTCCACACATCCCAACATTAGATTTTTAGGGTTTTAAGGTTTTAAGGTTAAAATTTTAGATTTTAAATTTAGGCTTAAAAATAAGCATGCTTGTGTAAACTTTTTTTACACTGGCATTGTATCAAATATTAATCCGTATTAATAACCTTATACGAATGAAAAATCATAAATCGGATTTGATGTATGAATTAAATAAATTAAATTGAGTACAATAGAGATTCATTATTCGAATCTGAATCCATCCGGTACATCGGTTAACCCCCACCGTTCGTGGTCTATTCTTAAAGGAGATTAGCTAATAAATTTTATAGTTTCGGCCCAAACCAAATAGTAAAACGGTGAAACCCTAAACCAGCCCACGAAGAGCTTTAGAAGTAGCCGGTGGGCGGTGGTTAGGTCAGGTCGGGCGGTAGCTTCTTCTTTATCAAGTTATATTAGTTTTGAACTTAAAAAGTGACGAGTAGAGGGATGGAAAGCTCTCTAAATCGAGGGAGTCCAAAAGGCATATCAAGGGATGACCGCCGATCATCTGGGGGTGGAGTGAACTGGTTGGTCTTCGTCGACAACTTAAGCAAGCAAGTCTCAAGGGGAGCATTAAGAGAGCTTTTCAACTACCATGGGAAAATTTTGAAAGTTTTTATTCCGGCAGTGAACAACAAACCTAAGTATAAGAGTAGTACTTTTGCTTTAATTCATATGGGCAGTGAAGCAGAGATGCAGAGGGTGATAGATAAAGTTCATGATTCCTTTATTGATGGGAGAAGAGTTGCGGTCTCAAAGTGCAGTCTTAAAGTCCAAATTTCCAGATCCCCGCAAGAAGCATGGAGCCATCCGAACTGACAAAGGTGTTGCGAATCAGAACATAAGTAGGAGGAATGGGGACATAAATGATTTCGAGGGCAAGCATTCTAAGCCTCACAGTTCTGCCTTCAGGGACAAACGATCTTTCAAGGAGGTTTTAATCTCGGATGGTTCGACACAAAGGAGACCGGCGAATCATAGCCCAGAAGTTGAGGGTAATAGAGATAACGTTAGATCGAAGGAGAGTCTCATGGAGTTCGGAATTCCAGCTGTGGAAACCATTTGGATCAACCACTCGATGGTTGGTATTATAAAACCAGCCTTTGAAAGAGATTTTGTCCAAAAAGCCCTATGCAGTGATGGGATCAAGGTGAGAGTGGCGAAATGGGGTGCTCAAGACAATTTTTGCATTATTACCTTTGCTTATTTAACCGATAAAGAGTTTGCCTGGGGTAATAAGAAGGAAGAACTTTCTTTCTGGTTCGATCATTTGGAATTCAATGTCATGGTGAATAACATCCCTTGGAGCTTTTGCTCAGTAACACTATTAGGCGTTCCTATCCAATGCTGGTATGAAGGTTTCTTTATCAGTTTGGCCAAGCGATGGGGATCTTTGATTAAAATTCATGAGTCAACCAAAAACAAAATGGATCTATACAAGGCCAGATTATTGATACGGGCTTCAAGTCAATTTGATATACCTAATTCTATAACTCTGAAGATTAGTGGTAGATCTTACTACATTTGTATCAAGACAGATGGACCTTTTTTCGAGAATGATGATGAAGCTTTTTCTGGAGAGGATAGCCCTTTTGTGGACGTTTGGCCGGACCTTAATGCTGGTTCTCAGATTCCGATTGTTTCAGAGGAGAAGGAATCTATGACTCATTGTTCTCCGATGGATGGGGGAATTCCAATAGATGGGAACAGTGTCCCTCGAGATGGTGGTGAGAGAAGTGCTCCGGGACAGAATAGCGGGGACAATCCGAATGTTGAAGATGTTCAAATTCCAAGGTAGCACAACCAGCCGTTAGCACGGATAATGAAGAGAATAATTTTGTAATCCCTATTTCCCAAGAGAAGAGACTGGCGTTTGGGTCCACTTCTGAACCTCGTACGACTGATGGTGGGTTGGCCCATGGTCAGTCAGTTAGCCATGCGGAACACGTGTTAGATAGCAATTTTCAGGAAGACTTGGCTGATGCTCACGTGGTTCTCCCCAACTCAAGTCCAGTTGTTTCTGGGTTCCTGGACAAACCTTGGGGCCACTCAAGCTGCAACCTAATGGATATAGTAATTAAAGATTCGATTGACCAAGACCAATTACCTTCATGTCAAAGTTTTGTTCCTAACACTTTAGCAGATTCTTGTGGGCTTCCTTTCTTGTCGGAAGTCAACTCGCCCCAAGTGGAAACGGCTTAGTTGAGGAGGATTGATAGGAATCTGCCAGTTAACTCTCATGAAATCTGTCAGTTATCTTTAACTCAATACATGGTGAGTGGATTTCTCGACGTTGCCCAAAGACGTCTTTTAAGGAAAAAGATCTGTGATTCCCTGGATCATCCTATTGCTGCTGACCCTGCAGTTCCTAAAGACGCTTTTCTCACTTCTACTCATCTAAGCTACATCGAAGAAGCCCTGGCAGTCTGAGGTGTAAGTAATTTGCTAAGAATCTCCTCTACTGGTGGAAAAGAAGTCCTAATGGAGAAGGTGGTGAATCTCGAGAAGGGGTGTTGATTGTCCCTGAAGATCCAGCGTTACTCGGGTATTCTTATATCTTAACTATGAATTTGTCGATCATCTCTTGGAATATAAGGGGATTAGGGAATTCAGTGAAGCATAGAGCAATCCGGTTATTGGTACAAAGCAGAAGACCAGCCTTTCTTTTTATACAAGAAACTAAGAAGGATTTCGTCCATCACTCTTTAGTTCGAAACTTGGGGTGCGGACATTCTATGGATTTTGTGTTCTCTTCATCAGTGGGGGCTGCAAGAGGGTTATTAAGTTTCTGGAATCCATCTCTTTTCATGGTAAAGGAGAACTATATCCATAAGCATTTCATAGCTAGCATTGGCTCCTTCAATGGAATTGATCACTGCTTCGGCTTTGTCAATATATATGGTCCTTCCACTGATTCGGATAAACACATCTTCTTTGAGGAGCTGTTGGCCTTTCTCACTAAATATCAGATTTCCTAGTGTTTAGCTGAAGATTTCAATGCGATCACATGTAGAGAAGAGAAACATGGATTACACTTCAATTGTCAGGCTGCTGAGGCTTTCAGAGCCTTCATCCAGGATGCTAATCTGATTGACCTTCCTTTGCATGAGGGTGCTTTTACATGGTCGAACAATAGAGATCCGCCTACCTTTGTTCGTTTGGACAGATTTTTGGTTAATCAACCCTTCCTTTCGAACTTCCAGGACCTGCGTCAATCTCTACTTCCAAACTCTATCTCGGATCATAACGCCATCAGTCTCGAAGATTCGAAAATTGATTGGGGTCCTAGACCATTCAAACTATTCAACTATTTATTTGACGAAGATGGTTTTGTGGATATGATAACTCTGTATATTAGTAATCTGTTGAAGTCTCATCCTAACATTGGAATCTCTGGGTTGCTAAAAGGCTCTAAGTTTGCTATTAAAGGATGGTTAGCTGGGAAATCTTTTCCTTCCAGGGAAACGGTAAAGAATCTTGATGGTAAAATTTTGAGAATAGAGAGTGACATCCAACTTGGGAATATCTCATCTTCTTCCTTTCGAAATCTTGCTACACTTAAGAAGGAGTTATGAGACCTTTTGCGCTCAGAGGAACGAATATGGTTCCAGAAATCACGTGCTAAATGGTTTCTTGAAGGCGATTGAAATACAAAGTATTTTTCACTCTGTTGCATCAAATAAGAGGCGTATTAACAGTATCCAGGCGATAAGTTATAAAGGTGCCATGGTAACTAATCCGTCTGAATTGCGTGAATGTATATTCTCCTATTTTTCTGACGCCTACAACACACGCACAGCTCTTGAAGTCCAAGACTTGGAGCTTGGTTTTAAACAATTATCATTGTTACAACGGGAGGAGTTGGAGAAAAAATTTACAGAAGATGAAATCTGGGAAGCTATTTCCTCTATGGAAGGTGATCGAGCCCCGGGCCCGGATGGCTTTACCATGAAATTTTTCAAAAAATTCTGGCCCTCTATCAAGCCAATTGTAGTGAAGTTTTTTTTTATGATTTCTACCTTGGTCACGACTAGGAATCATGTATTAATCACTCTTTCATTACGTTGATCCCTAAGAAAATGGGAGCTAGTTCCTTGGATGATTTCAGGCCTATAAGCCTAGTGGGGGGCATGTATAAAATACTGTCCAAAGTATTGTCTAGGCGACTACGTCCGTGTGCAGCAACAATTATCAGTGAGTCGCAATTTGCGTTTATACCGGGGCGTCATATTCTTGATTGTTCTTTCATTGCAAATGAGACTATAGACTTAATCTAGAAGAAGGGTATTAAAGGGTTAATCTTCAAAGTGGACCTCAAGAGAGCCTATGACACTGTTGATTGGCGCTTTCTCCTTCGAGTCATGAAGGAAATGGGTTTTGGAAATCGTTGGATTAATTGGATATCCAAATGTATATCTTCAGCTTCAATTTCCGTGTTAGTTAATGGCTCACCTACTCCACGCTTTACCTTATTCTGGGGTCTTCGTCAAGGTTGTTCTTTATCGCCAATGCTCTTCAATATTGTTGGAGAAGCTCTTCATCTTATGTTCGACAAGGCGGTCCAAAAAGGCTTATTTAATGGATTTGTTATAGGAAGGGGGAGAATGCTTTATCTATTTCTCATCTCCAATTCGCGGATGATTTGCTAATGTTTTGTAACGCATCCTTGGGCGAAATCAAAAACGTCAAAAGAATCCTTCAATTGTTTGAAATAGCTTCGGGGCTTCAGCTCAACCTCAACAAGTGTAGACTTTTTGGGATCAATGTCGAGGACCAAATTTTGAAGGAATGGGCGCTGGTTATTGGTTGCTCAGTTGGTCACCTTCCTTCAGATTATTTGGGGTTACCACTAGGCCCTAAGAGAAATTCAGTTGCCCTTTGGGATCCCATTATCAAAAAAATACACGATGCATTGGCAAGCTGGAAATCCTCAAATCTGTCCTTTAGTGGTCGCCTTGTTATGATCAAATCGGTACTATCCTCTATTCTCATTTACTACATGTCACTCTTTCCATTACCTTCCTCAGTTACGAAGATCTTTAACCGTATTATGGCCAACTTTCTTTGGGGTGGTTCTCATACGCAACGAAAAATTCACTGGGCTAGCTGGAAATCCGTTTGCTGCCCAATGTTTCTTGGTGGGTTGGGTGTCCGTAATATAGCTATACAAAATCGTATTCTGCTGAGCAAATGGATATGTAAATTCTCATTAGAGCGAGATAGCCTATGGAAAAGGGTGGTGTGCACCAAGTATAATCTCGATATCATGTCACTATTACCGGCAGATTCTACTCCAGCTTCTAGTTGTTGGCTTTGGAAAGGTATTTTAAAGTCATTTCATAGTAACGACGAGACTGGTTCATGTTTGAGGAATAATGTGAACTTTCACGTAGGGGATGAACGTTCAATCCTTTTTTGGTCAGATTAGTGGTTAGGAGATGCACCTTTGATGGTTAACTTTCCTCGAATCTTTGCTCTTTCCACTAACAAGTTGGGGAGAGATGCTGATTTTGGTTCCAAACAAGATCATGGCTGGTCATAAAACATTCCACTTCGGAGAAGGACCTTCGATTGGGAACGTGAGCAGTGGACATCTTTGTTGAATCTTCTAAATAGTTTTGTGAAACATATGTTTTAATTTTGATATAACTAAAAACCTAAGGACTAAAATGAAAATATCAAAACAAATTTTAAAAGTCCTTAAAATTTCCTATATCTTGTTAAAGACCACTTCATAGCTAAAACCAAAGACTTACAAAATATTTTTTTAAGTATTTTAAAGTCAAAACAGGGAATTTTCAAGCCCCGTTTCGAAACGGCCCAAGGCGTTTCGAAACACTTTCAGTTCGATGTGCACCTGTTCCGAAACGAGTATCGGAACGGGTCAAGGCGTTTCGAAACGGTATGACTCGTTTCGAAACTGTTCTTCATTTAAACGAACAAGGGCAACGGCTATAAACTGAAATTTGAAAATAAACAGGGCGTTCCGAAACGGGCTTAGGCCGTTTCGAAACACCCCTTTGACAGTGGCAAATCTGTTCCGAAACGGGCAAGGACGTTTCGAAACACCCCTTTGGCAGTGGCATAACCGTTCCGAAACGGCCACTAGGCGTTTCGAAACGGGATCTCGTAGACGCTCCAACGGCTATATTATTTGAAATCCGTTCCGAAACAGGTGACCCCGTTCCGAAACGGTAGGCGTCTGGAAGCTGAAAAGTTGTGAGAAAAACACCCCAACGGCTCTAATTTTCAGCCCATCACCCACAACGGTTGGAAATCTACTAGAGGCTATAAAAAGACCCCAAGAAGCTCCAGCAATCAACAATTAAGCTACAAGCATACATCCTTTCATCAAATACAAGCATTTGTGTTGAAATCCCATTTTTATCTAGAAACCCCAATTGTATCCTTCATTTACATTTTTGTTCAATTGGGTTGAGTGCTTGATATCGGGCTATCATTTGTATTGAGAGATACCTTATTAGCCACCAAATTTCTTTGTTCTTTTGTGTGAGGATTGGGTTAATTTTTAGGTAGAAAAATTAACCGAAATTGTAAAGGTTGCCTCCTTGTCCTGGAAAAAGGGGACGAACAATTTAGTGGAAATTGTTGGAAATCCTTGGTGAGACTAAGGTAGTGGATGTAGAGTTCGGTTGGTGAACTTGAACCACTCTAAATTCCCGTGTCAATATTTTTAAGTTGCAATTTCCGTTACAACATCGTTAAAATTCCAATTCACCCCCCCTCTTGGTTATTATCATTCGTGTGATCCACTCAACAATTGGTATCAGAGCTTAACTCTTTGAGGATTAACAACCACAAGAGGAGATCCTTGGAAGAAGTGTGATCATCATCAAAATATCAAGAGATGGCATCAACCTCCGCTCCCGGCATGTACGACTCACAATCCACCACTAAGTCTCCTTTCTTCAATGGTGAGAACTACTCATTTTGGAAAAATAAAATGCGTCTATTTATTAAATCAAGTGACTACCTTGTGTGGGATGTCATTGAGGATGGACCATATATTCCATTGAAGCAAGATGTTGATGGCAAGATGGTGCTTAAAAGAAGAACGGAAATGAGTGAAGAGGAAAGAAAAAAGATTCAAGTAAATGATAAAGCTCTTCACATGCTATTTTGTGCTTTCGGTCCGGACATCTACTCAAAGGTCTCATCAATTGAAAGTGCCAAAGAAGTGTGGGACACTCTTGAAACCACCTATGAAGGCACCAACGATGTCAAAGAAACTAAGATTGGAATTCTCAATCTCAGTTATGAAAATTTCAAAATGGAATTTGATGAGACGGTGTCAAAGATGTTTGATCGATTCTCCACAATTGTAAATGGTCTAAAGGGCTATGGAGAAGTTATACCGGAAGACAAGCTTGTCCGAAAGCTACTCTATTCACTTCCCGAATCTTGGGATGGGAAGAGAACCGCAATCATCGAAGCAAAGAATTTAAAAACTCTAAAGCTTGATGAACTTGTAGGCTCTCTCCTTACTCACGAGATCATGAAGCAAGGAAGAGAAGATGAAAGAAAGAAAGAAGAAAAAAGAATGGAGAAGCTTGAAGGGGAGAAAAAGAAAAAAATGGGAATAGCTCTCAAGGCTAAAACATCCCAACTTGATGAAAGTTCATCTAGTGATGAGGATGAGCTTGAAGAATTGGCTATGATAGCCAAACGATTCTCACGCCTTATGAGGTCCAACCGAGGAAGAAAAATCCAAAGGAAAATGGACTTTAAAAACAAGAACAAAGAAGAAGGAAGGGATCCAATCACTTGCTTCGAGTGCGGACAACCCGGCCACATACGTTCGGAGTGCCCTCAACTCAAGAAGAAGGGCTTTGAGAAGAAGAAAAAGCTCAAAGCCAAGCTTGCTACTTGGAGTGATGAGGAGTCATCGGAGGATGACGAACAAGAAGTGGCGAACCTCTGCCTCATGGCACTTGAGGAAGATTCCTCCTTGGTAACCTCTAACTCATCTACTTTAGATTTTTCATATGAAGAATTAAATGATGCTTATGATGAGTTACAAGAGGTATATGATGAATTAGTTGAGAAGTATAGGGAGTCGGTTATTAGGAATAGAAAAATTATTATAGAATTAAAAGAGAAAAATGACTCACTTACTCAAACTAATTCTAAAATTGAGAAAAAGATATTAGGATTAGAAGATGAACTTAAATTCTTTCAAAAAGAAAATATTGATCTTAATAATCTTTTATCTCAAAATAATTGTGAACACCAAAAGGTGTTAAGTGAGCTAAATGAGCTCAAAAAGTCTTTAAAATTAATGGTAGTGTTAAACATGACATAGGAGAATCCTCTAGAACACACCAATATAAGAAAAAGACTAACTACTACAAACAAAATAACTATCCTAGACATAGTAAAGTTAAAAGAATTAGAAATGTATGGGTTCCTAAGGAACTTGTTAAATCTAATGATATTATTGCTATGTCACCTTGGATTCCTAAGGGAACCAAAGTTTTAGGAACTAACACACATGGACCCAAAATGATTTGGGTACCAAAAACAAAAGTTTAAATATCTTTGTTTGTAGGGGGAGCATTGCTACAAGGCCAAAGCACAAAGTCAAAACTCATGGTACCTTGATAGTGGATGCTCGAGACACATGACCGGAGACAAGAGTCGACTTATGGATCTAAAGCCAAAAAGTGGAGGAGTAGTAACATTTGGTGACAACTCCAAAGGCCACATTGAAGGTATTGGCTCCATTGGTAATCACTCTACTACTCTCATTGAAAATGTTTTATATGTCAATGGTCTTAAACATAATTTATTGAGCATAAGTCAACTATGTGATAAAGGTTTTAATGTTATATTTGATAAAACCGGTTGTAAAATTGTAGACATTAAAACTAATAATATTATGCTCATAGGTCATCGCATAGGGAATATATACATGGTGCATCTAGATGACATACATACATCTCATGCATGCTTAGTTGCTCAAAACGAAAATGATGCATGGTTATGGCATAGGAAGCTAGGACATGCTAGCACAAGTGTTTTAGAAAAACTAGTCTCTCTAAACCTAGTTAAAGGTTTACCCAAGATAAAATTTTCAAACGATAAAATTTGTGATGCATGCTCAAAGGGTAAACAACATAGATCTTCCTTTAAATCCATTAATGACATTTCTACTAGTAGATGTTTACAACTAATCCATATGGATTTATTTGGGCCAATTAGGACTATGAGCTTGGGTGGCAAATCATATGCTTTTGTATTAGTTGATGATTTTTCTAGATTCACTTGGGTTTTCTTTTTAAGTACTAAGGATGAGGCTTTGGAAAAATTCATCACATTTTCAAAATTAATTCAAAATGATCTTGAACTTAAAATTTCACATATTAGAAGTGATCATGGAACCGAATTTCAAAATTTAGGATTTGAAGATTTTTCAAATGAAAATGGTATTAGCCATAATTTTTCAGCTCCTCGAACTCCTCAACAAAATGGGGTAGTTGAAAGGAAAAATAGAACTTTACAAGAAATGGCTAGAACTATGCTTTGCGAAAATAATTTACCAAAATATTTTTGGGCGGAAGCAACAAACACGGCTTGTTATATTATAAATCGTGTAACCATTAGGCCGATTTTAAAGAAAACACCTTATGAGATTTTAAAATCTAAAAAGCCTAATATTAGCTACTTCCACCCTTTTGGATGTAAATGCTTTGTTTTAAATAATGGAAAAGATAATTTAGGTAAATTTGATGCAAAAAGTGATGAAGCTATTTTTATAGGTTACTCTTTAACCTCTAAAGCCTATCGAGTATTTAACAAAAGAACTTTAGTTGTAGAAGAATCTATTCATGTTGTATTCGATGATAATCCCCTTCCTAGGAAGGATTCTTGTGATGATGATAATGTAGGAATCATAAATACCTTTGATGGAGGTCAAACTTCAAAGAAGGATGAGATTCAACCAAAAGAAGAAGACACACAAGATCCACCGCTTGAAGCCTTGAAGGACTTGGCTATTGAGGAAAAGGAAGTTAGCTATCCAAGGGAGTTGAACTATGTCAAAGATGGTGAAATCTTGGGTGATCCATCCAAGGGGGTAACCACTCGTTCTTCTCTTAGATTAATGAATCATATTGCATTTATCTCATGCATAGAGCCTAAAAATATCAAAGAAGCATTGAAAGATGATTTTTGGATTATGGCTATGCAAGAAGAGTTAAATCAATTTGAGAGAAGTAATGTTTGGACATTAGTTGATAGGCCTAGTAATCAATCTACAATAGGAACTAAATGGGTATTTAGGAACAAACTAGATGAGAGTGGTAACATTGTGAGAAATAAAGCTAGACTTGTAGCACAAGGTTACACTCAAGAGGAGGGAATAGATTTTGATGAAACCTATGCACCCGTAGCTAGAATGGAAGCCATTAGGATGTTGCTTGCATATGCATGTTATCATAATTTCAAGCTTTTTCAAATGGACGTTAAAAGCGCATTTTTAAATGGTTTTATAAATGAAGAAGTGTATGTAGAACAACCACCGGGTTTTGAAGACTCAAAATTTCCAAATCATGTTTTCAAACTTACAAAAGCACTTTATGGTTTAAAACAAGCTCCTAGAGCTTGGTATGAAAGGCTTTCAAATTTTTTGATTGAAAAAGGATTTGAAAAAGGTAAGGTGGACACTACACTCTTTATAAAAATGTATAAAAATGACATTTTAGTAGTTCAAATTTATGTTGATGATATTATATTTGGATCTACTAATGAATGTCATTGTCAAGAATTTGCTAAGTTAATGCAAGGTGAATTTGAGATGAGCATGATGGGGGAGCTCTCATTCTTTTTGGGACTCCAAATCAAACAAATGAAGGATGGCACCTTCATAAATCAAGCAAAATACATAAAGGATATGCTCAACAAGTTTGGCTTGGAGAACACAAAGCCTCAAGCCACTCCTATGAGCTCATCTACAAAGCTTGACAAAGATGAAGGAGGTAAGTGTGTTGACTCTAAACTTTATCGTTCTATGATTGGATCTTTGCTTTACCTTACCGCAAGTAGACCGGATATACTGTTTAGTGTTTGCTTGTGTGCTAGGTTTCAAGCTAGTCCTAGAGAATCTCACCTTATAGCCGTTAAGAGAATCTTTAGATACCTTAGAGACACTCCTTGTTTAGGCCTTTGGTATCCTAGAGTCTCTACCTTCAACCTACATGCTTACTCGGATGCGGATTATGGGGGTTGCAAAATCGATAGGAAAAGTACTTCGGGAACTTGTCAATTCCTAGGTAGTATGCTCATATCTTGGTTCTCTAAGAAACAAAATAGTGTAGCCTTATCTACCACCGAAGCCGAGTACATATCCTTAGGGAGTTGTTGTGCTCAAGTCCTTTGGATGAAGCAACAACTCTTAGATTATGGTGTAAACATAGAAACCATACCCCTAAAATGTGATAATACTAGTGCAATATGTTTAACAAAAAATCCCATCCAACATTCTAGAACCAAACACATAGAAATAAGACATCATTTCATTAGAGATCATGTCTTTAAGAAAGATGTGGTTATAGAATATGTAGACACCTTAAATCAATTAGCAGATATTTTTACAAAACCATTAGATAAAGAGCGTTTTTGGTCCCTTAGAAGAGAGTTAGGTCTAACTAGCCTATCTTGACCTTATTGGGCCTCTTTTCAATCTTAAATATGCTTGAATTTGTGAAATATCATGTTTATATGTTTTAGACTCCCAATTTCTTCCATGCATATAGTTAGGGGGAGTATGCTTATGCCTAAACATGTTTTGTCTGCTCATTCATATCATTTATGCATGTTTGGCCTCTTAGAAAATCATTTTTTTTTGCATTTTAGAGCCTCATCTGCACTTCCAGGCCCAGGTGTATCGAAACGGGTTAACCCGTTCCGATACGGATGCCTTAAAATTTGTCCTGAGAGAAGGGCGTTTCGAAACGGCCCCAGGCGTTTCGAAACGTTTTCGGTTCGATGTAAGGGTGTATCGGAACGCGTTCCGATACGGGTCAAACGTGTTTCGAAACGGTCATCCCCGTTTCGAAACGATCTGTCAAAGGTTTTAAGAAGGGTCAAACCCTAGCCGCCCCGTTCCGAAACGGTCGTGACCGTTCCGAAACGGACTCGCGGACAGCCCTATTTAGGGCTTCTAAAAGTTCAAAATTCTAATTTTTATCAAACTCTTAAAACCCTAAAAACCCTAACCGACCCCCTTCTATAAATACCCTCTCAAACCCTTTGTTTTTCACAAAATTGTGAGGGGTTTTGCTCTAAAACATATATCTAAGCAAGCTTCATCAATCTTCTGCATAGATTTCACTCAAATCATCCAAAATCTCAAATTAAGGTAATTTTTCTTATTTTTCTTCTTTTTCAAATTATGTTCGAATCATAGGATAGAAAAATTTATTCTTATATACATTATATGTTTTTAGTTGTGGGTTATTCGAATCTTGTAAAAAATTTTCAAAATCTCAAAATTTTGATTCGAATATAAAATTTTTTAATCGTATTTTTTTTAATTTTGTTTTCAAAAACCTAAGTGGGATTTATCATTGGAATGATATTAGAAATCAATGCATACACTTAATTTTAAAACTCTTGCTTAATATTCTTAGATGGCGGATCAATCGAACAAAAAGCGCAAAGCCGTTCAATCCGGTGAATCGAGCATTCGTCCAAATATCACTCAGCTCTTTCAAAAATCTCTTAGAACTCCAGACCAGCGTGCTCGTTTTGCTTATGTCAAGGACTTTGCAGTTCGTAAGGAAAGAGTTATTGATGTCGAATTCCTTAATTCCGAGCGATTCCTCTTTCGGTATCTTGGTCGTTTGGATGAGTGGGATCTTCTTTTCTTCTTGAGCATCGAAGATATTTGCTACAAAAACATGGTACTCCTTTTCTACTCTAATGCTCGTTTTCTTTACGATGAAACCAAAACCGAGATAGTAGGAATTGAGTCATCTTTATTAGGAAAGAAGTTTGTTATCAATATTGCTCTTTTGGAGTCTGCCCTTAAACTCAAGAATGAGGGTCTTGAAGATGAACGCCATTTTGGCACTTTTACCGGGAAAGCTCTAAATTTAGATGTGCATGATCGTGTGCTTCATCTCATTGTTTCTTGGTTTATTCGACTATCCGGGGGTAAATACTCCCACATCCGAGAAAAAGATCACTTTTGGCTAGAGTGTTTCCGTAGGGGTGAGCGCCCAAATGTCCCTAAAATTATTTTTGCCGAGATTGTCAATAACATTAAGCTTATTGACACGAATGAGTTAATTTCGTTCACCTATGGGATTGTTTTGAGTTTCCTCTTCCATCATCTCAATATTGACTGTACCTATGACTTCCCGGAACCTCGCAAGACCAAGATTGGAGAGTCCTCTCTTCGCAAGTCAGGATTCACTTATGTGAATGGTATTTGGGAAAGGGTTGATAGGGAAGCGGTTCCTCCTCCTGTTGCTCCTCCGCCTCAAGATCAAGTGGGAAACACTGATGCTCTCACTACTCTCCTTACCCAGCGATTCAATGCCTTAGATTCTAGACTTGATACTATGGACACTCGCATTGCTTCAAGTTTTGAATCTATGGGCAATCGGTTGAAGAACGTTGAAGATGGTCTTCATACTCTTTCAACTTCGCATGCCAACCTTGATCTTTCCTTCTCTACACTTTATGGGCAATGGACGAAGTTTCATCGTTCGCAAGCCAAGGATGATGATGATGATTCGGATGACGAGGCTTAGGATGTTTATCATAATAGTTATGCATTTAGGATTAAGTTTGCATCCTTATATTTTAGAACCTATGCTTATGATCTTTTATTTTGGGATTTGATTATGAACTTATTGTTTATGCTTTAGATATTTTGATGATATTAATTATGATTGCTTATTATTGCTTATTGGTACTAATCTTCTTTATGAGTTTGTTTCTTTTTGATCTAACAAAAAGGGGGAGAAGATATTTAAGAGAATTGCCATGCCATGCCATGCCACCAAAAATTTTCAAACTTTTAAAATTTTCAAATTTTTAAATTTGTCTTAAGGTTTTGATCCTTGATTTCAAAAGTCACAAGTTTTAAATTTCAAAACCTATCTTAAATTAAGGGGGAGTTAGAATATCTTCAAAACTTTCAAAATTCTTAAAAAATTCTAACTTTGGTTTTGTTATATCAAAAAGGGGGAGATTGTGAAACATATGTTTTAATTTTGATATAACTAAAAACCTAAGGACTAAAATGAAAATATCAAAACAAATTTTAAAAGTCCTTAAAATTTCCTATATCTTGTTAAAGACCACTTCATAGCTAAAACCAAAGACTTACAAAATATTTTTTTAAGTATTTTAAAGTCAAAACAGGGAATTTTCAAGCCCCGTTTCGAAACGGCCCAAGGCGTTTCGAAACACTTTCAGTTCGATGTGCACCTGTTCCGAAACGAGTATCGGAACGGGTCAAGGCGTTTCGAAACGGTATGACTCGTTTCGAAACTGTTCTTCATTTAAACGAACAAGGGCAACGGCTATAAACTGAAATTTGAAAATAAACAGGGCGTTCCGAAACGGGCTTAGGCCGTTTCGAAACACCCCTTTGACAGTGGCAAATCTGTTCCGAAACGGGCAAGGACGTTTCGAAACACCCCTTTGGCAGTGGCATAACCGTTCCGAAACGGCCACTAGGCGTTTCGAAACGGGATCTCGTAGACGCTCCAACGGCTATATTATTTGAAATCCGTTCCGAAACAGGTGACCCCGTTCCGAAACGGTAGGCGTCTGGAAGCTGAAAAGTTGTGAGAAAAACACCCCAACGGCTCTAATTTTCAGCCCATCACCCACAACGGTTGGAAATCTACTAGAGGCTATAAAAAGACCCCAAGAAGCTCCAGCAATCAACAATTAAGCTACAAGCATACATCCTTTCATCAAATACAAGCATTTGTGTTGAAATCCCATTTTTATCTAGAAACCCCAATTGTATCCTTCATTTACATTTTTGTTCAATTGGGTTGAGTGCTTGATATCGGGCTATCATTTGTATTGAGAGATACCTTATTAGCCACCAAATTTCTTTGTTCTTTTGTGTGAGGATTGGGTTAATTTTTGGGTAGAAAAATTAACCGAAATTGTAAAGGTTGCCTCCTTGTCCTGGAAAAAGAGGACGAACAATTTAGTGGAAATTGTTGGAAATCCTTGGTGAGACTAAGGTAGTGGATGTAGAGTTCGGTTGGTGAACTTGAACCACTCTAAATTCCCGTGTCAATATTTTTAAGTTGCAATTTCCGTTACAACATCGTTAAAATTCCAATTCACCCCCCCTCTTGGTTATTATCATTCGTGTGATCCACTCAACAAGTTTCAAGTCTGCTAACCTTGGAGTGGACTGTTTATTGTGGAAAGGATCAGGTGATGGGCGGTTTTCATCGAGAGATTGCTACAAATCGCTATTTCCGGCCAATCTTCAGTCACACTTTTGGAAGTCCTATGCTTGGCAAGGTTTGGCTCCTCCGAGGGTTGATTTTTTCCTTTGGCATGTGATCAAAAATAGGCTACCTGTTAAATCGGAATTATGGAAGCGAGGAATGACTTCACTCGAGGATTTAAACTGTCCCCTATGTGGAACCTGCCCAGAGACCTTAAAGCATCTATTTTTCTCCTGCAGGGTTGCTTGGTTATTATGGATGAAACTTGCTAGCTGTTGGAACTAAGGCTGTAAATGAGACGAGACAGATCGCGAGCTACTCGAGCTCGACTCGGTCAAAGCTCGGTCAAAGCTCGACTCGATTGGACTCGACTCAAGCTCGAACTCGGCTCGAGTTCTTGACGAGCCGAGTCGAGCTACCTGATACCCGACTCGAGAAGCTCACGAGCTACTCGAAAATATAATATACTAATTTTTTTATTTTTTATAATTTAAAATTTAAATTCTTAAACTTAAAACCCTAAATATAAACCCTAAACATAAGTATTAAACCTTAAAATCTAAATCATAAATTCTAAACCCAACAACTTAAACCTCTAAACCCTAAACTAACACCCTAAACCCTAAAATTAACAAGTTTGAGTTTACATAACTTGTGTATAAAAGTTTTTTCTTCATAGGACTTTAAATGAGACTTGACAGATGAAGAGTTACTCGAGTCCAATGCAGTCAAAGATTGGTCAATACTTGACTCGATTGGGCTCGAATTAAGCTCGAACTCGACTCGAATTCTAAACGAGCCGAGTCGAGCTCAGATTTCTCAAGCTCGTTAGAAATTACTCAAGCTCGAACTCGACTCGAAATCTTTACGAGCCGAGCCGAGCTTAGCACTACTCGAGCTCGACTCAGCTCGTTTACACCCCTAGTTGGAACCTCAATTTGGTTCTTCCTGCAGATGCGGAGGATGTTATCCTTTACTGGCACCATGCGAAACCTGACTCGGCTAAGGAAAGCATTTGGCATCTCATCCCTAGTGCCATATTGTGGTCTCTTTGGTTGACAAGAATCGAGATAATATTCAAGAAGTATAGACTGGATCCTAGCAACCTACTTGTACTACTGGCTTTGATTTGGTTGTAATTTCTTTGAACCGTAAAGACCGAATTCCTAAATATATTTTTTAATATTCATATTTCTCTATTAAATAAATAACATATCATCAACGTGTTTTGATCAAAGTGATAAACAGCTTGGTATCACTTAAGTAGATCTTAAGTTTGAGGCCTTGTGTATATAGAAAATCTTCGATGGGAGACTCACTCATCAAAACTAGTTGTACGACGCAAATCGATTCTAATTAATCAGGACAAAACTTTAAAAAATCGGGAAGTAAAAAAAACCAACATATCCCCAAAATTTCAAAATATGTATGCAATTGAAAATGTCCATATTATAGTTTTCATTTTTATAAAAAAGGTCAAAAAGAATATTTCACACGTCATATTGCACAACATAATAATTTTATAGTGAATTCAATAATTATCACACGTTGACATCTTTATAATGACTCTTTGTTGGAAACCTATACATACAAGACGAAAGGTCAAAGATCTTTTGTAGAATTTCGTTTTTTTTCCTACATCACCTTTTTTTAAATAAATATTAACAGATGTGTCCTTGTTTTAAAATTTAATATAAATATGCATCATCTTGGGAAGGTTCTACTAGCCAATAGAACCTTCCATGAAATACGTGGGGAAGGACGGAAGGTATGCTTGGCCAACAAAAACATTGCATCAATGTGTCAACGATTTTAGTTTATGTATTTTTTTTAATTTTTTAAAATTTCAGTTCTGATATGAACAATACATGAATAATGTAATTAAATTTTGTTCATGATTCAAAATAGTAAACGTAAATTTATTAAGTCGATTTATATTTAATGATATTATAAGTTGTAAATTTAGTTCGTGTTTTTTCAAATAAATTATCTTGGGTCATGCAACTTAATCATGTTGTCCATGTATCGTTTAAGTTCAAGCAGAACTTTAAAATTAGAAAAGTACATAACTAAATTTGTCAAATTACAATTTCATTCAACTAGGATTATCGTGTCTGTGTACTAATGGCGGATCTACAAGGCCAGAGGAGCAATTGCACTCCCATTTTTGGGAGAATTTTTTTTAATACTAAATTTTTTCTTAAAAAATTAATTTAGTGTGTAGAGAGAAAGATGAAAATAAAAATATTCATATTAAAATAAAGCTATCTCAATCGATCACTTATAATTATTGGTGCTCTTTAGGGACGAAGCCACCTCTTGAGGTGAAAGGGACACCCCCTCTCATTTTTTTGGGTATAATCACAATTTAGATTTTTTTTTTAATTTAATATTAGTTTAATAAGATCTTTGACTCTAAGTTTTTGAATTTAAATATTTAATTGATCTTTAACTTCTTCTCATATTTGATTTTAACTTCGTTCTCGATGTTTTAAATATATAAATAAATCTTTGAACCTTTAAGTTTATTTCAAATTACTCCTTTCTTGCCACCAAAGACTAACCCTGTGAGGTTTATTCAAATCTCTTAAAGAAGTTTAAAAAGAAAAACCCATGGGAAAGTTTGGTAAATTTCATACCGGGAAAATTTGCAGGTCATTTTGACGATTAAATTACATATTTTTATTTCTTCTACATTTGAAGTACTTACAATGTTGTTGATTTTAACATGCTTGTTGACGATTAAATTTGCAGGTCATTTTTGGTGATCGAAGTAAAATAAATTAAAACAAAAATAAATTATTTGATGATTCACAACAAATCTCCGTACAAATCAGAATAAGTGAACCGTTTGAAACCATCACAACAATTTCTGTTCACGATTCTGTTTGATATATGACACTCAATATAAACAAAGCGACATTCATCATGATTACCGAACAAAGATTATCATCATTAGCTGCCTCATGATATTGTCACGAGGTCATTACCCCCTTCCCAAAAGACATGTTTGATAGGATATGCAGCGCCACCGTTTATATATTTCAATATTTTTTTTTTTATTTCTGATGTGAAATTAATGATCTCGCATTTTCTTAGACGTGACAATATTCACAAGCACAATTACAAGCAAAATTAAGTTAAGAATCACATCATTGGGAGGGTATTTCTTTTTCTAGTAAAGGATTTGATCCAAATTTAATTTTTTATTTAAATATAATTTATAATAATATTAATAACCTTATACGAATGAAAAATCATAAATCGGATTCAATCTATAAATTAAATCGAGTACAATAAAGATTCATTATTCGATTCTGAATCCATCCGGTACATCGTTTAACCCCCACCGTCCGTGGTCTATTCTTAAAGAAGATTAGCTAATAAATTTCATAGTTTCGGCCCAAACCAAATAGTATAAACGGTGAAACCCTAAACCAGCCCACGAAGAGCTTTAGAAGTGGCCGGTGGGCGGCGGTTAGGTCAGGTCGGGCGGTAGCTTCTACTTTATCAAGTTATATTGGTTTGGAACTTGAAACTTTTCCCACTCTCAGATTGAGGAAAAATGAGGAAACCCTTTAACTCAATTGCAACTGCAAGCAAAACCCATTTCGAAGAAAGTGAAGAAGAAGAAGAAGAAGAAGAAGAAGTGATGAAATCTTCATCTGAAGAAGAGGATTCCGATGACTCCATTGATTCCGATGAAGAGGAAGAGATAGAGCGTGAATTAGCTGAAGTTACATTCGAAGAGCTACAAAAGGCACGAGCCGACGGCACTGATTCAGTTTCTCGTAAACCCCGTTCGGATGCCAAGCACCGCCGCGCTAACAAGAATAGGTATATTTTTAACAATTTGAGAAATTAGAAAAAAAAAGTGGCTTTCTTTTAGGGCAATTTTTTGTTTTTGTTTTCTGGGTTTTGATTTGTGTTTTGTAGGCCAATGGAGCTTAGCAGCAAGAAACCAGTGAGGTCTTTCAGACAGGTTATTCAAGCTCCTAAAAAGGTAAATTTTGTTTCTTTAAGATTCTGCTTTTGTTTTGAATGTAAAAAGAATAACATATTAACTAGTATAATTGTAGTTTTGCTTGCCTAAATTGATGTTCTTTCGGTTTTTATGCGCCGGGTTGACTACCTTTGTAAGATCTTAATCGTGTCCCTGATATCTGAGCTTATAATTTTCCTTTAACTATTGAAGTTGGTCTAATGATTTATGGTCATGGATTTTCTTTTCCTGTTTTCCGCTTTTGTGCTTATAATCGATGTCGGGGATGGATGCAGGTGCTAAGATATTAGAAATTTAGGGGGGTGGGGTGGGGTGAAATTAGATAATCAATAGAAAATAACTAAACTAGAGGTGAATTTGATAAATCTCCAGCATTGCGGCCGCATCTCCCAACACTCCCTCTGTTCATCTCTGCTTGATGTTAATATTCATGATCCTTCCCGAAAGTTCTATATCTCGATTGGTATAATAAATAGCATGCACATTGTTGTTTTGTAAATGTCACATGTCTAGTAATTTGGACCATTTTGAGTTGCCTGTCCTTGCTAATTTATGTGCACGAGATCCCAGTTATTTGTAGCATTGTTTATGATGGAAAATCTGAATAATTGGGTTCTCTCTTTTTTGGGGGAATGGGTATCACTTGCTGGTTCTTGTTTTCAATAGTAAAAAAGAATAAAGAACACTAAAAGGTGAATCGAATCTGTTTGCTTTCTTTCTGTTCAGGTGGCACGAGACCCGCGTTTTGAATCTTTATGCGGTACACTTGATGTCGATGGGTTTGTCTCTTCTCTCTTTATCATTCAATCATTTACCTTGATTTCATTTGTTGCTTCCATTGTTCAGTTCTCTACGTTGGTCCCGTTGCAACTTTTATTGCCCTACACAAAGTTTAACTACTCTTACCTGTGCGTATACGACGAGTGGGATGAGGAGTTTTTCATGGATTAGTCATTAGTAATCCATTCCATGATCTTTAAGGACAACTCTTTGATTGGTCGGTTGATACGTTAGTGTACTAAATCCACCACAATTACGTTACCGAAATCTAATGAGTATTGACTGGAATCCTGTTTATCTTTTATCAGTTTATGGAGCTTTACTTTGATAGTACTCTAGTTTACCATGTGACTGCATCTCATATATGACTTTCTACTTCCCGGATTATTATAGGAAACCGATGATATATATATATATATATATGTATATATATATATATTTATTTATTTTGCAGATTCAGGAAAAGATATAATTTTCTGTTTCAGAACAACCTACCAGCTGAAAGAGAGGTATTCTCATCTATTTGACATCTTTTCTGGGTTTATACCGTCATTTTTCAACGATGTATTTTCCCGGATATGACAGGAGGTGCAGAAACGACTTAAAAAAACCAAAGACCCAAAAGTCATTAGCGAACTGAAGAACCATATTTCTTGGATTGTAAGTATATATCTATTCGATAGAAACCACTACAGTCTCTAGGGTCTTCTTTATGGCCCCTGGATACATCAAAGCACTTTCTTTTCAACTTATTTACGTTGGATCGCATATCAGGACAAGCAATTAAAGTTCGAGTCAGCAAAGAATACCGATGCCGAGATTCTGGGTGCACACAAGAAGAGAGAAAGAGAAGCAGCAAAGCATGGGAAGCGCCCTTTCTATCTTAAGAAATGTAATGTCATGAATCCTCTCCCTCTCACTATAGCTTTTGGAATCTCGTGTTAGTATCCATCGACTATAATATAGGAAACTGTACAGACGGTTATCACTTTAGCTTTCTAACCTTCCACATAATGTTGTATCATGTCGATTATGCATGGATGCTAACTCGTATTACTCCTTCGCAGCTGAAATTCGGAAGCAAAGGCTTATTGAGAAGTATACAAAGCTCAAGGTACACATTCGACACACCTTGTAATTTAAACATGATCCCTATGACATCAACTCTCTCAACTAATTAACTATATTGATGATATGTCATCAGGCATCCGGTAAACTCGAATCCTTCATCGAGAAAAAGAGAAGGAAGAATGCTGCTAAGGATCACCGGTTCATGCCCTATCGTAGACCCAATAATGGTGAGCAACAAACTTAACTATTCCACCGTTTTTTCGTGTCTCGAGAGCTGTATTTATGCAGTCCTCCATTTCGGATGGATGAGACTTGCCCTCTTTAGGTTGTTTGAGATGAGATTAGGGTTTTGACTGGTATAACATCCTCCTTTAGGCATTGTTCTAATGTTCTACCATTAATTGTTTTGAGATTTTGCTATATATTTCGGTTCTAAATCGGTTCGGGTCATTTATTTACAAATGGGCGGATTTGGATAAATTTTGAGTAATATTTTAAACCGGATCGGGCTTGAACGAAGAATATAAACTATATAGTATGATACCTCGACCTGAGTTTGGTCTGGCCTTGCCTAGCCTGCCTCATATGTTCATAATTCTGATTTTTTTTTCCTTCAAAATTTTATTTGGATTTCGAGTTCGACTCGAGTTTGAATTTGCAAAGTAATTTGATTGTTTTGTACTTTGGTCCTGACTTTCTCGTCTTTTTAATTCTTCCATTTTAAATCTAATTTCGACCATCGACTACAGTTCAACTTTAATTTTTTAAAATCCTCTTAACTTTGTGTTTTAATCAATTTAGTCACTCGAATGTAACCTTTGTATATACTTTGTTTCAAATGATTTTTTGGGTAAAATACACAAAAGGGTTGCTAATACCTCGTAGGCTGAGGCGCAAAAGTAGGAATCCGTCCGAGAAGGGGCTCGCGTTTGATTAGTTGGTGAGGCAATAGCTTACCAAAGCGATGATCAGTAGTTAGTCCGAGAGGATGATCAGCCACACTGGGATTGAGACACAGCCCAGACTCTTACGGGAGGCAGCAATGGGGAATTTTCTGCAATGGGCGAAAGCGGTCACTAAACTATATCTAAAAATACAAAATGGTCATCAAAATTTTAAATATTACATAATGGGTATTAAACTTTAGTTTTTGTTATAAAATGGTCATTGAGCCGTTAACTGTCATTAATTGGGTGACGTGGTAGTTACAGAAATTTGAATAATTTAATATTTAATCTTTTATATTAACACGTTTAATTATTTTATTCTTAATTTAACCTTTATTATTGATGTCTAAATTGATTGAACGTGTAAATATTGAGGATCAAATATGTTATTATACAAATTTTCGTAACTGTCATGTCTTTTAATTAACGACAATTAACGGTTTAGTGATTATTTTGTAATAAAAAATAAAGTTTAATGATCATTATGTAATTTTTGAAAGTTTAGTGGCCATTTTATATTTTTAGGGATAGTTTAGTGACTATTTATGTACTTTACCCTAATTTTTTAGAATAAGAATCCAATTTTGTATTGATGAATGCATATAGTTAATAACATAGATTAAATTAATCCAACCATAAACATTGTTTAATTGGTATTGGGAAGTCCTTTTGTGGTGTTAAATTTCTAGTATTTATTATGAAGAAATGGGAAGATTGACATTAGCACCACCCAAAGTAGTGGGAGATCACAAAATTCAAGACAACATTATTTAAATGCCACACTATATATTATATCATGCAGTAATGTAGGACCGGATCACTTGTACATATACATACATATATAATACACATATATTAAGAGACTCGGGTTCAATCGCAATATTTACAAATTGTGTGTGCACGTTAAAAGGTTAAAAATATTTATGACCAGATATTACTTTGTAATCACCTTTAGACTATTCGAAGAAAAAAAACATACATATATAATGCACATTTCTATCTTTAACCTTTACCAACGTTTTTCAATTCAAATAAAATATGAGATAAAAAACTTAAACCCTTAATTAATATTTAAATTAAAAAGATTAAAAATATTATTGTACCAAAAAGAAATTGGACAACAATCCTTTTCATCCACCTGAGTGACGGGGTCAAGATTAAATTATGAAAGTCAAAATTATTAACTTTGAAATGAATAAGGTCTTAAAAGTAATTAAACCATAAAAATTAAGTGTCAAATTTAATTTCATAAATTTTATCAGGGTTTTGACCAATAATAAACTAAAAGTAAAAAAAATAATAACTTAATTACAATAGTTTTAACACTATTAGTAACACAAAATGTAAAATAATCATCAAAGTTGGGGCAATTGCTACTCCTATTATGTATAGAAAAACATAGTTTAAAATTGTGAGGAGAGAAAAGATACATGTAGGGTTTTTTGAATAATTTTTTTAAGTATTATCTTCGGTGACAGTTTTAGTGTTCTCGTTTGACTTTATTTTTTTATTTTTTATTTTTAGTCTCAAACAATATTCCTCTTTGTTTTAGAGTTTTCCCCCGCATATTTTGTTGTGCTTGTTCGTCAGCTTCTGTGGCACGACTTTTGTATATCTTGCAGCCCAAATTTTGTCTATTTTTTATAATAGTTCAACATTCGTGTAGCCGTCACCATAACAAATCTTTGATCGAAAATTATCTACAGTTTAACATGGTTAAATTCTCTAGTTGAATGAGGTAATGAGATTTGCATGACTATTGTTCGATTTCCTTTTAGATAGATAGTTTTTATTCATCCAAAAAAGAGAGAAAATGCCGATAGAAACTCCAGATTCTTTTGGCAGTCAATTTCCCAGTATAAATCAATCAGGCAATTGTTCTTTGCGTCGCCTTTCGATGTGGGATTTGATGTTCCACCAAATATTGGCTGTCCAAGTCTATCTAATTTAAGCATTCAAATTTAGATTATCTGAACTTGGAAATAGAATACTTCTTGATGGTCGTCCCGTACGAATATAGTACGTATCCAGAAGTAGATTACATTTGTTCGGAAATATAAAAAAATGTTGTACGAATCAATTAAATTAAATCTCGAGTTTGATATTTATTATAAGGGTAATTGTTCTATACACAAGCGCTTGTGAAAACTTTTTTACACAAGCGTCTTAGTTTTAGGGGTTAGGGACTCCATTTAGGGTTTAAAATTTAGGGGTATAAGTGTAATAGTTTTGAATTTATGGATTGTTGATAGAATTTTGGGTTTAGAGTTAAAATTTAGGGTTTATAGGTTAAAACCTAAATCTCTACCCATATTACCCTAAAACTAAACCCTAACCCTAAACCCTAAATTCCAACCTTAAAATCCTAAAATCTAAACATGAACCCTAAATTCTAAACCTTTACGCTAAAACCCCTAAACTTTAAACCTTAAACCCTAACTCTAAACCCTATAATTGAGGCGCTTGTGGAAACAAAAAATTTCCACCGCCAGTGTAGGATATTAATCCTTATTATAAATGTATTAATTCGGAAATATATTTAAATTTTGAGTTCGATAGTATCAATAACCTTTCGTATGGACAATTATGAGACACAATGAACCAAAACAGACTTTACTTTATAAATGATTTAAATATATATATTTAGTGCTTGAATTATATGTCTTCTTTTAAATTGGTATTTAAAGAATTTTCGCTCTTAAGTTAGTATTTGAGCTATGCATATTTTTTTTTGATGAACGCTCAATCACCCTGCTGCAGCTACTGGTGCTCGAACCTGTGACCTCTAGGAACAACAACCGTTCCCTTAACCACTGAGGCAAGTTGATTCGTGCAGCTACGCATATATATTTTTTTAAATTGGTATCTAAAGAGCTTTTGCTCCTGAATGTATATTTAAATCAGAAATAATGTGGATTATGATATCAATAATTTTTAGAGTTAAATAGATTCGATTTATCAAATAAAGTTGAAATTGACATAATAATTATATAAATATGTATCATTTAAAATTTTCAATATGCTATTGATTAGTGGGAACATCACAATCTATATTATGGATAATGGAGAGATAATGATAATGTAACACAAATTTTGGCCATATCAACGGCGAATCTATTTCTTTTCAGGAAGAATATGAAGACACTTTTTTTTCCTCATGAGCGACCTAATGTTAAAAAACACCACCAGCATTTGATTGAATAGTTATTTTTATGTTAAAATTAAGGATAGATACAGGTCGGGTCAGGTCAAGTTTTTGGCCCACCCAAACTCGATCCGAAAACAAATACCATAAACTTGAATCCGATTCGACCCGAACGTATTCTTAAAAAAAATTGACCCGAAAATAAATACACTAAAGCCGACCCCGACCCGACTTATAGAAAAATAATTTTAGGGACTTCATCGTAAATAATAATAATTTTAAGGACTAAATTATGAATAAAAATTAAAATTTAAAGACATAATTATAAAAAATATATAAAGATAAGGTATTATTATAAATATCTCTAAAAAAATTAGAAAAAATTACACAATTAGTCCTGGGTCAGGTCAGATATTTTCCACACTAAACCCGAACCCTAGCCGAATTTACACTCAACAAAAACCCGATCTGACCCGACCCAAATTTGACTTTTTATTAAAAAATCCGACCTGATAAGACCGGTCGGGTTGGAACCCGACTGAGTCGGGTAAAATGCTCATCCCTTGTCAAAATGACCCCTTTGCTGATAAAAATCGTTAGTCAACTGACAATAAATAACTTAAAATGACGTGACAAACCTACATAGCAGTGCACACCGGGACAACAATGTCATACAAGCAAATATGTTGGCTTTACATAATGACAAATCAATCATTTTTTATAAAATTATATAACATTTAAAACATTTTTTTGACGTGTCATTCTATCAAGTCATTTCAAGTTAATTATCGTCAGTTGACTAATAATTTTCATCCGCAAAGAGACTATTTTGACCCAAAATAAAAACATTAGAGGTTAAATTAAAGAATAGAGGCCAAATGACTATTTAGTCAAACGTATGGGGATATTTTTTATTAAAAAATTGAATATAAATCAAATATAGGTATTGTGTAAAAATATTTTAAACAAATTAATAAATCGAAACAACTTTAACGCTCACATATATTTAAATATTAAATCAAAATTCCTTTTTATTTATTTAAGTTTAGTTCGTGCGACCAAAATTATGGCATAAAGTTCATATTTTAATCTTAAAGTACGACAGCACTTCATGACTGAGAGCATAATTACATTAAAAAAAGCAATTGAGTGGATCTTTACAATGGTCAAAGATTCGAGGTCAAAACATTTTAAAATTCCTAATATTTATCATTATATAATATGTTACAAATTATTTTTATTTTATTCTATTTTACAATTTTTACAATTTCACATTAGCAGCCATGGCCAAACTGATGTGAGCTGAAACTGTTCATATATGTTCCTTTTGTTGCCATTGTTTCATCTCCCACATTAGGTAATGCCTGCAAAAAAAGAACAATGCTTTTAGTTATAATATATCCGTATTCGACACATATTCGAACATCAGTAAGGGTATAAGTGAACTATTTGTACTCGCTAGTTACTCAAATTCAACTAATATAAACTCGAATTCAGTTTATTTAGCTGTCCAAAGGATTTTTTAATACATATATAATTGTACTATATGTTTCTAAATTATGATCATTATTTTGAATTAGTCTATTTTTTTAAATATTTTAATTTCATCCCCAAACTATGGCTTCCATTCTGAAATGATCCCAAACATTTGTTTCATACCTGAAATATAACCCCCATTCTAAATAGATCCATAAAGTTTTGTACGTTTCAGTTTCATCATCAAATTATCGTTTATATCATAAAATATTAATACATAATGCACATCAGGCTTTACATGACAGTCAACAATTTTATTAAGGGTTTTACTAATATGTGATGTGATTAATATATACTATGATTTGGGGATGAAATTAGAATGTTTGAAAGTTTGGAGACCAGTTCAGAATGAGAGTCATAGCTTAGGGATGAAATTAAAATATTCAAATTTTGAGGAACAATTTAGAATGAGTCATAGTTTTGGGATGAAATTGGAGCGTTAAAAGTGTGGAGATCAATTTAGAATGAGGGTCAGTAATTAACTCTTTTTAATTTAGAATCAATTAGGACTAAATTGTAAGAATTCATTATTTATATGAGAAATGAAGAAGTAAAACCGTACCCATGATTTATAGTCGCCGTGTTCATATCCGGTTGAACATGCAGCTCTCGGAGTCGGAATCTCGGCAGTTTCATCGTGACGCGCGAACCGGCCGCGTATTCGAGGACGGTTGTCGGCTAGCGTTTTCCGGCATGCATACTTTACATCACCATCGAGAAAAGAAAAACAAACAAACAAACCAGGTTCAGAACATCAAACACACAATCGAACGGAAACAGACAAGAAAAAAAACTCGAAACAAATCGACATAAACCTTAATTGTTTTGTTAAAGTTCCTCCGGTTACGCTTTTCTCTGTACTTTGAAATCCTCTCTCGTCTCTCTTCCGGGCTGTAACGCCCTACTTTGAACCCTGGCAATTCCTCCATGAACGAGTTCTTCATTGAAAAAAAACAAAGATTCTTTTAAAATGGAACAAAACAGAGAGAAAAAAACAGGGGATTTAAGGTAATAAAGAGACGAAACGTCGAAACCAACCTCGAAATCTCCGTTTCCGAAGACATTCGTCATTTTTCCGGCGAAAATGTTGTTCTCCGGCAAGCTCAAGGCTTGTCCTTGAAAATTCTGGGATGATAAATTTGCTACATTTTCCTCGTTTTTCACTTCCAAACAATTCAAACCGTCGAAATTCCGACACCCTTCGTCTGAATTCCGACACCCATTGGTGTTCAACAAAGCTTGAAGATTATAATCAGACGAAGAAGAAGAATCATAAAGAAGATCATCAAACAGTATGCTGTAATCAATCGTTTCCATTTCAGGAATGTCGAGGGAATCGTAGTCGGAAACCGAAATATCATACGACATTCTTTGAAACCAAACAGAATCAAAATTAAGAACACAATCGGAAAGAAAAAGAAAAAGAAAAAACAGAGAAATTTTGGTTTGGTTTTCGGCAGTGAAACGGACAGAAAGCACCAGAAAGTGAGTTTGTTTTTATGAGAAAGTGTTTGACATTACATGGAAGAAGACGACAAGGAGTCTCGATTTTGAAACCATAAATACAATGTACATTTATTTACATACCTAAGTAGCCACAAGGATGCGACTAAGTTTAGAGTCGAGTTAGATCAGACCTTTTTTCGAGGATCAAGTTCTTTGGGTACCATTTTTTTTATCCACAAAACTTAAATTCGATGTTTACTTAAAGTAAGCCAAGTTTTTTGCCATATATAATCACGTGGGGACTAACTATATTTGAGCAATAGTTGGAAATTTGCAACTTTGTCCCTAGAGAAATTGTTGCACTAGTCACTTAGGTCAGACACAAAGTTGTCATTGATTTCTATTGCAGTATCCAAAGCTACTTATAGTTCTATGTTTGGTAATAGTTTTAAATATAAAAATAAAAATGAAACAAGTTCGTGTAGTTCTTACGATGATGATCATAGTCAGGGACGAAGCTAGGATTTGAGGTTAGAGGGCCAAAACATAAATGTTTAAAAATAAGAGGACAAATTTATAAATAAACCAATTTTAAAAAACTTATATAGGAGGACAAAGGTGAAAAAAAATTCTTAGGAGATGGAAAAGGGCATAGCTCCGTCCTTGATCATAGTGTAGGCGGGTTAAAAGCTTGCAAAGAAATAGTTGGACACTAGAAGACACGGACGGGAATAGAAATGGGGGTTAGAGAATAAAATATAAATGTTAAACGTGGGAGGAACAAATAATTTTATAAAAACATATATTAAAAAATTACTTGATTCAAGGCTTTTAAAAACAATTTCTCGTTTTTAAAAAAATATATTTTAAATAATAAAAAGTCAAAGTTAAAATAATTGACCACAAAAAAATTTAAGAATAATGACACATTTGCCCCCTGTACTATACAAAATTTGCCAATGTGGAGTTTGTACTTTAAAAATGTTCAATAAGTCCCATGTGCTTTCCTTCCGTCATACAAAGTGCCCCTTGCCCCTAACGTTGTTAGGGTGAGGGGTATTTTGTATGACGAAAGGAAAGTACAGGGGGCTGATTGAACGTTTTCAAACTATAGATCCCATATTGACAAATTTTGTATAGTACAGGAGGCATTTGTGCCATTATCCCTTTTTCATTACATGTAAAAAAATAAAATAACATAAACTAGAGGGCATGAGAACAATTTCTCCTTTTTATTTCTAGATTAAATTAGACGATATTTTTTTCATTCATTTTCTTAAAAAAACTTGTAACTCTTCTTTTTCTCTATTGTTGTCTTCGCCGTCAAGGATTCTTCTCATAATTCGGTCAATAATCACCACCAATCTGAAGCGTTTTTCTCCTCTATTGTTCTATCGCATTAGCTTTCTCTAAAACATCTGAAAATCTCTTGAAATTAAATATGAAATTTCAAAAAAAAAATCAACGATTCTTTGTGCATTATTGTTGGATCGATCCACAGTTGAGTATGTTCTTCGCCACGAGCTTTTTTCACTTCACACTGTCCGATTGAGTGGAACAACCTCAAACTCAATGAACTGAGACGAGTAAAAATAAAAACTTTTAATCCATATTTCTTTCAATTTCTTCTTCTTCTTTTTTCTGGGTTTAAAATAATTAGATATTTAATTTGATTTTTATGTGTTTTTCTTATTGATGCAAGACAATCTTCTTTTTATGGGTTTATAAGTGGATTCGAACCACTGACACAAGGATCTTCTTAGTCTAGTGTTTAGTTGTTGCGACTCTTACCTATTTTTCTTAGTCCCAATTCAGATTGAAAAAAAAAAAAACTTGAAAAGCTGGTTTGTGTTTTGTGTTTCCTCTGGGTTGCATCTTGAACAAATTATGTGGGTACTAAGGTTCCATCTCTATAGAATTTTTACCGATGTCATCAATGCTAAATTTCGCGTTAAAAGTCTAAGGTCGTTAGGACTTAAAAACGACGGTAACAGATGGCGACTCTAAGTTTCGTGGTGGAGAAGAAGGAAAGAGAAGGAAAAATTATTATTATTTTTGGCGGCCATGGTAGCAGTGGAGGTGGAGAAAAGTTTCAAATCTCGCTCGAAAGAGATGAATAAAAAAATATTTAACTTTATTTAAAAAAATGGATTTATTGCTATGAAGCCCATAGACTTCCTAATTATTTCTTCTCTTGAGATAATGACATAAATGTCCCATGTACTATACAAAATTTGTCAACATGGTGTCTGTACTTTATAACGTTCAATCAACCTCATGTACTTTCCTCCCGTCATATAAAATACCCCTCACTCTAACGGCGTTAGAGGCAAGGGACACTTTGTATGACAGAAGAAAAGTATAGGAGGCTGATTGAATATTTTCAAAATATATACTCCACAATGACAAATTTTGTATAGTACTGGAAAATGTGTCATTATCCAAAAAATCAACAAATAAAAAATTTAGTGAAACATGAGAGTATATAAAATAATTATGAAATTAGAATATTTATTTTCTAAATGATATTTATTTTCTAAATGATTTGTGACCAAATATAAAGCTAGGGGCTAGTAGGGCCAATCCCATAAAATTGAAAAATATTATTTGATCCCTTAAAATTTTAAGTTTGTTATGAATAATTATCTATGTGGATGTCTATCATGATTAGAACTTTATCTAAGGAGTTTGATTTATTTATTATTAGGAATATTATCTCTATTAATTAGAGTTTAATGTATTATGTACTTCTTATGCCTATAAATAGATGGTTCATTGAAGGCATTGTATACAATTCTATATTTTGGAATAATACAAATATCCCTCTTTCTCTCATCTCTTTGTTCTTCTTGTTCTTATTCTTGTTCTTCTTTATTTTATTCACAACACGTTATCAGCACGACTCTAATCAACTGAGGTCTTCATTGTTTGAATCCAAAAGAAGTTATTGGAAAGAATTCGATTCTAGGATAAACCAAAGATAAGTTTTTTTTTCTCTTCATTTTTTTAAATTACCGATTGTCTTTTTCTTTATATTTTAACTTTTTTTTGAAAAGTTTGGAAGTATGTTTGATTTTATTCGAACATTGGAAAGAGACAAATTTGTGGCTTCTCACAAACCAAAAGATGGATCGAAAGAGACGAAGAGGTTGCGTTTGGTGTAAATTACGTGTATTTTCTCTTGTTCCTAAAAGGATTAATTAGCGGTATGCTTATTCATACTTTTACTTATATGATTATATTTGATATTTTTCATATTATTATTTATGTTATTTTATTTGGTAAAAGTTACTATTTTTAACCGTGTTTTGAGTTTTACATGATATGCTTAAATGACTTGGAAAGAGATGTGATATAAAGGGACTACGAAAAGCTATCTCGGTCATATGCTATGTCTCCATTGTCCGCGAGAGAAAAATCAATATCGGTAAATTTTAATTTTATTTTTATTCTTTATATTATTATTTTAAAGTGCGATAAACCATGATGATTTTGAATTTACAAGAAGATTATTATAAAGTCTATATTTACTCGAAAGTAATATTTCTTTTTCGTCGAAAAACTCGACCATAGACTTCTCCCAATTTCAAGTTACGAAAATTCGTCTTGATCCAAAAAGTTTTATGGGAGGCATTCCCTGAAGTGAATGCAAAGCATGATGTTTATTCCATGCGATTATCAATGATGGGGCATTCCCTGAAGTGAATGCAAGCATGATGTTTATTCCATGCGATTATTAGAACTGTTTCATTCCCTGAAATGAATGCAAACATGGTAAATCATTATTCAATTAGAGACATAATTTCGATACAATCCAAGTATATTGGCTGGACATCCCGTTCTGCGAGGCTACTGGTCTCAAAGGAGGTTTTTAAAGGACCTTGTGGTCAGGTTTAACAATGTCGCGTACGAGGATTAAATCTTTGTTCTCTGTGATAAGGATATGTGAAAAAGGTTTCAAAGGCCCACTGGCTCTACTCCATTCCCTGAAGTGAATGTGAGATTATATTATGGAAGGAATAAAAAACCACATTAAAAGTTGTGGTCGTGGTCGAAGCTATGAATATACACATGAAAAAATATAGTCGTTTTAAGAATACTTCTACCCGCTGGTAGCGAAGTTATAAGGATGACAAGAGTGATAAAGATCATTCTAAGGAAGTGAATTCCTTTTACCAATGTGATGTTATAAACCATTGGTTTCGTACTTGTCAAACGCCAAAGTATTATGGACTTTATCCATAATCATGAATGATAAATGAAATAAAATATAAACAAAATTTGTTTATGGCGAAAATAATTATGGCGTTATTGGTCCAACTCAATTGGATATTGTTAATTTTCTCATAACCCTTGAAGGGAATAATTTACCATTTATTTTATTTCCCTTATAATCTCTGAAAGGAATAATTGATTTTTTTTTATTTTTTTATGTTAATTCGTTTTATTTATTACTTATTTATGTTAGTTTGCTTTATGTTTATTTATTTCACATATTATTTATTTACGCTTTATGTTAATTTATTATTTGAAGAATATGATTACTTCCGGAATAAAATATACAATGAATTGTGGCTATTTATGCCTAGAATTGTGGCTATTTATGCCTAGCAGATAATGCAAGTACTCATATTGTACTTAAGCATAAGAAATATTTTTCCCACTTAAATACAAGGGGAAATATGAGTAATATTTCTCAAAATACTAAAACATCAATGCTTCGGAAGAGCACTTGAAAGTTTATCTCTGATAGATAATCGACTTGATATGATGTGCTATATTTTATATTTTTCATTCCTCGAAGTGAATGATACAAAGTACATATTTTCATTACCCGAAGTAAATGAAACAAAGCACATTTTGAAAGGTGCATAATTATGCATTTCTCGATTAAAATGCAAGGGAATAATGTGAGTACTATATCCGGAAGTACTAATATCACAAAAGGCTCTAGTTGAGCAAATATGTTATTGTCAAATGAAACTTTATTCCATATTCACAGTGCGTTATACTCGTCAAAGTCATAAAGAGAC
This sequence comes from Hibiscus trionum, assembly GCA_030270665.1. NCBI lineage: Eukaryota > Viridiplantae > Streptophyta > Magnoliopsida > Malvales > Malvaceae > Hibiscus > Hibiscus trionum. The sequence continues at coordinate 1,500,962 of BSYR01000058.1, forward strand.
TTATTTAATTTTAAAGATATTCACGGTAATGGATATCATATTTAGACCATTAGTCGATGGGATGTTGACTATCTCAATATTATGAGTATAAATCAAGGCAATAATAAAAACTTGAAAAAGTTATATGCACTGTCATCCATAGTGTACTACAATAGAATTAGTACAAATTGAAGCTCATGCTATTGTGAATCAGAAGTTTACTGATAACTTTATTATTTGGCAATGACCGGTTAGACCATCCCGGTTCAATTATGATGCGAAAATTTGTTGACACTTTCATGTGGTAATTTATTGAAGACTTGAAATTTTCTTCAAAGTAATGTTTTCATGTGATACTTGCTATCAAAGCAAACCGATTATTCAATCATCATCAGCTATGATAAATTGCGAATCTATTTTTTTCTGGAACGGATACAAAGGTGATATATGTGGGCCCATACACCTTTCTTACATCCATCTAGATATTTTACGATTTTAATTGATGCATCGACTAGATGGTCATATGTATCCTTGTTACTAATCCGCAACTTGGTATTTGCGAGGCTACTTGCTCAGTTGATAAAACTATGAGCATATTTTCAGATTACCTTATAAAGACAATTGGTCTTGATAATGCTGATGACATGTCATTTTATATGTATTATCACTAATTCGCATCAAGCCAACAAATTATAATAAGTTCTCCCCATTTTAAATGGTTTTTGGTCAGGAACCAAATATTTCTCATCTTAGATTTTTTTTAGTGTGCGGTATATGTTCTGATTGCCCCACCACAACGCACAAAGATGAGTTCTTAAAGGAGGTTGGGAATATATGTCAGATTCAAATTTCCCTTGATAATTAAATATCTTGAGCTTCTCATAGGGAATTTATTTACAACTCGATTTATTGACTATCATTTTAATGTGTCAGTTTTCCCAACGTTAGGGGGGAAAAAATAAAATAGCTGGGAAAAGAAATAAATTGGAATGAATTATCATTATCTTAGTTTGATCCATGTACTCAACAATGTGAACTGTAAGTTCAAAGGATAATTCATTTAGCAAATCAATTGTCAGATGATTTTGCTGACCCTAATAGAGTGACTAAGTCATATATACCAGCTATGAATGCTCCGTTTAAATTTGATGTCCCAGAAGGATAAATTCTAGTTGCTAATGAGTCTAACTTACGTCTGTAGCGTGGTAGACAAGTAGGTTCCAAAGATAAAAATCCTTGGAAAAAAAAGGAAGAGAGCTATAGTTATGATGGTCTGATCGACGAATCAATGAATTATGAAAATCTCAAGAAGAGATTAAAAGGTCTCCAATAGAGGCATTAACATGACTCAGGTCCCTGATAATAAAGAGATTTCAATAGATTATGCCATGTCTGGTAATAAATGGAACTGAAATCAAATCGACGTCGATAATACATTTGCATGCAATATAGCACTAAAAATTTTATTTGATGACGTGGATCATGAATCATTGTCAATTGGACAATGTAAACAAAGAAATGATTGGCCAATATGGAAAGAGGCAATTGAGGCGAAACTAAGATCTCTTTCGAAAAGAGAAGTATTTGGGCCTATAGCCCGTATATTGAAATGTGTAAAGCTCGTGAATATTAATGAGCCTTTGTGAGAAAGAGAAATCAAAAGGAGTAATCACGAGATATAAGCTCGTTTGGTTGCAAAGATTCTCACAAAGACATAGAATTGATTATGAGGAAAATATATTTTTCGGTGGTGGATGCAGTTACTTTTAGATAGTCTGACAATAAATGAAATAACTCAGTTTTCCGCCTAATGGATGTTGTTACATCTTATTTGTATAAGCCTCTTGATAACAACATTTACATGAAGCTTCTAGAAGGATTTAGACTGCCAGAAGTAGTTAATTCAAGTTCTCGAGAACATTATTCAATTATATTGAATATATCTTTTATGGATTAAAATATTTTGGGCACATTTGGTATAATCGCCCCATTGAATACTTATTAGCGGAAGGCTATAAGAATAATTTAATTTTCGGAGCATTTTATTAAGAGGTTTAGCTCTGGATTTGTCTTTGTTTTTATTCTGTATGTTGACGATTCATTGAGACTCATGAAGAGATCTCCTTAACAATGAAATTCTTGTGCAGCAATCGACATACACAGAAAAATGTTTAAAGAGACTTTACATGCATAATGCATATTCGTTGATCACTATTTGGTTGTTAGGTCTTTTAATGTAAACAAAGATCCATTCCGCCCTCAAGAAAAAAGGTGATGATATTCTTGGTATAAAAGCACCATATATACATTAATTGATCTGGAAGCATCGTATCTTAGCTGGTCCAGAAATGCTATCTAAGTGCTACGAGACCATTGCCTTTAAATAATTGCTATACATGAGGCAAAGCCGAAATATGTGTTTGGCTAAACATATCCAGAAGATATGTGAATTGCTTTCACAAGATAATATGCAAGCTATCTTATGTAGAGATAATGCAGAATTTATATCTCAAGGTGGATACATCAAATGTGATAAAACGAAACATATCTCTTTAAAGTTTCGTCCCTCATGATCTTTAGAAGAATAATATTTGATGGATCATTTCAAGCAATAATTTGAAAGATTTATCCACTAGTGCATACTCTATTTCAACATTTGAAGATTATATTCAAGATTGAATTATGAAGATTCAAAGATCTTATGTGATATTTTTATGAGGGGGAGTAAATACGCGTTGCACTCTTTTTCCCTTAACCGAGGTTTTGTCCCAATGGGTTTTCCTGGTAAGGTTTTTAATGAGGCAACATGTTATGCGTATTAAAGATGTGTGTACTCTTTTTCCTTCACTAATGAAAATTTTTTCCCACTAGGTTTTTATCTTAGTAAGGTTTTAACGAGGCACATTATCTTCATAGACATCCAAGGGGGAGTGTTATGAATAATTATCTATGTGGATGTCTATCATGATTAGAACTTTATCTAAGGAGTTTGATTTATTTATTATTAGAAATATTATCTCTATTAATTAGAGTTTAATGTATTATGTACTTCTTATGCCTATAAATAGATGGTTCATTGAAGGCATTGTATACAATTCTATATTTTGGAATAATACAAATATCCCTCTTTCTCTCATCTCTTTGTTCTTCTTGTTCTTATTCTTGTTCTTCTTTATTTTATTCACAACAAAGTTTAGATAGTAATAGAATTGTTTTTCGAGCCATAAATAATAAATTTTCAATATAATCCTTTAGAAGTTATATATATGGTAAAAATATATTTTTGTAACATCTCGAAGTTCGAGCTAATGATTTGGGTATCGAATTTACCGGTTTGAGTTCGATTTCAGGTTTTGAGTATTTTTTTTATAACGTGATTTGATAAAATTTGTTTGGATTGGGCTCATTGGCTTTGTAATGATTTATGTATGCCTATGTTAGATTAATGATTAGTTTTAAGAAATATATATTCAAATCCAAAAGTAATTGATAAATAGAGAGGGAAGAAGACTAGGGGTGAGCGTTCGATCGAGTCGAGTTAAAAAGTTTCGAGTTATTCGAGTTACCTCGTCATATTTTACAACTCAAACTTTATTTTAAATTTTTTTCGATTCGAGTCGGGTTTCGAGTTCGTATACAAATTTAAATATAATTATTTATCATGTTATAGTACAATTTTATTCCAATTTAAACAATTTTCTATAATCCTATAAATATGCATATATATAAACTTTTGAGACAAAAACCATCTGCTCTTTTTTTTTAATATGCTGGTGTGATGCAAGGGTAGCATCTGTTCAATTTTCTTAGTCTTTTCAAAGAAGGCACACACAACATGCATTACTGGTGCTCGAACCCGGGTCCCAAGGGATGATAAACATTTACCTTTGCCACCAGGACACAAGGGGATGAGCCCTTTTTGGTGCTCATTTTTATGCCTATTACTAAAAAAATAAATTTTAATCTCTAATCTTAAATTTTAAATCCTAATTCTTAAACCATAAACTCTAAAAATAGACTCTGCACTTTTCGCAAATCATCTGCTCACTTTCTCCAAATATGCTCTTAGCCCTAAATTTCCTTGTTCTTTTGGTTCGACTAATCCCCTTTGTTATAATTGTTTTTTATTTATTTTATTTTTATTATTTTTAATAATAAAATTAATTCAGGTCGGATTGAATTTTGAGTCGTAAAAACCGGGCCGGGTGATATAGTCTTCCACCGGGGTTGGGTCGGGTCCGAGTCGGCCGAAAATTCGACCCTACCCGACCAGTGCCCATCTCTATACACATCTCAAATCCTTGCAAGACTATACTTAATAATACTTCTATAATTGAAAAATTCTTCCACGCTCGACGAGCACCAATGAACACCACTAACGACGAGTACCGATGAGCACTATTAATTTAATTTATAAAGATTAAAAATCTAAAGGACTCACCGTATTATTTATTTTTAATTTTTTTAAATATAGATCAAAATACCTATCTAACCCTAAATTACAAAACCTTAATTTTTGTTCATTTGAAATTTAAGCTGCCGCCACTTTTTGCCTCCACCAATAAGGCAACAATAAAGCATGAACGATGGATATTTTGATGTGATCGGGAAAGGGACTTTCACGTTCTTGGAACTGAATGATGGATCGTGCCCGGCGAACTTGTAGGTCATTGTGAACGTTGGGGTTGCTGTTCTAAGAGAACTAACATCATCACGGCAGGAGGCAACGGCTTAAATTTTAAATGAAGAAAAAATAGGGTTTTATAATTTAGAGGTAAATAGGTATATTTGATCTATGTTTAAAAGGAAATTAAAAATAAAATAAAATGTTTTAATTAATTTATCTTTTAATTTTTAAATAATTTATAATTATACAGTGAGTCTTTTAGATTTTTAATATTTATAAATTAAATTAATTGTGTTCATCGGTGCTCATCGTTAGTGGTGCTCATCGATGTTCGTCGAACGTGGCAGACTTATCCTCTACAATTATACTCTCTTTTACGGTAAGAAATTATATTTGAGTATATTTTTCGCTATGAAAGTTTTCTTTGTAGTCAAATATCTCTCTTTTATTGTGTGATTTTTTTATTATCTTCATCTTTACCATACAATATAACAAATTTATTAATTTTTGCTTAACTGTAAAATGTAACAGCTAAGCATTATATATATATATATATATATATATATGAATAGTCTAATGATGTCTTAGATAATTTATAGAGACTTTACTATAACTGAATACTATACTTATAAAATAATATACACATGTATATAAATAAAAGGGTTTTATTTTGATGCACAAGCTGTGTAATTTTTTTTTACACAATCCTTTTATAAAATTTAAAATTTAAATCACAAACCCTAACAACCTAAACCCTAAACCCTAAACTCTAAATTCTAACCATAAATCTTAAATTATATACCCTGCATACTAAACCCCTAAACCCTAACCTAAAACCCTAAACCCTAAAATTAAAGGGCTTGTATAAACTAAAGTTTATACAAACTTGTGCATCAAAGTATTTTCCATAAATAAAACCAATTTTTCTCTTTTGTTTTATTAAGGTTACATATACATAGAGATGTTGTTATGGCACTTTTATGAAAAAAAGATAATTTATCAGGAAAACACGACAAATTTATTTTTCAGCATACATATTTAAAGTTGTCGTATAGTCGTGACATTTTTTAAATATCGTCGAAAAGATATAACGACTTTATAAAAATACTATAACACCATTCCTACACGAGAAAATATGGTAAGTTCTTTTTTTTTTGCTGAGAAAAAAAAACGACTTTATAAAGGTACTATAGTACCATCCCTACACGAGAAAATAAGTCTCCTTTCACTCCATTTCAGCCAGTATTTTTCTCAAGAATATTACTCCCTCTGTCCCACTAAAACTGTCACATGTTGACTTTTTTTTGGGTCAAACTTTTTCAACTTTGACCTCATATAATTTAAAATTTATTATTGATAAAAATATAAAAAAATATATTTTAAAAACCTTAAAACAACTAGTTTTTAAATATATTTTTTATGATTTTTAATTAATTAAAATATTTAAATAAATTATAGTCAAAGTTAAAAAAATTTGACCAAAAAAATGTCAACATGTGACAGTTTTAGTGGAACAGAGGGAGTACAAAGCAGTGAAAGTAATTATAAATATATATATATATATATATATATATATATATATTAATTTATTTTTAACATACAGTTTGATAAAATGTTTATACTACCCAAGTATCTATCTATCCATGAATGAGAGAATATTAAACGTTTAAACTAGGGATGTGCATTATTCGGTTTTAACCGAATTAACCGATCGAACTGAATTTTCCCATGTTAATCGGTCGGTTAATTTTAGGTAAAATCAGTTAACGATTAAGAGTTTTTTCAAACTTCGGTTATCGGTTAATTCGGTTCGAAGCCGGTTAATTAACCAAAATTATTATATATTAAATATTATATATATTACATATATTTATGTTTGGTCATTAAACTTTTAAAAAATATAAAATGATCACTAAATTTTTTGATATATTATAAAATGATCATTAAACTTTTATCAAATTAGCATAAAATTAAAGTTCAGTGACTAAGAAAGATCATTTCAGCATAATTTAGTGATCAATTGTGTAATTTATAATAAATTTTGGTTAATTCGAAAACCGACCGAATTAACCGATTTTTTTGTTCGGTTAAAGATTTTCAAAAATTTCGGTTCGATTAGCGGTTAAAGGAAAAAAAATCGGTTAATGAATTTTGAGTAATTCGGTTCGGTTGGTTAACCGAATGCACACCCCTAGTTCAAACATGTTCGATCTTACACCCTTATGTATATTGTATCAACGACAAATCAACCGAACTAAACTCAATCGAGTATAATTTCTAAATTATTCATAAACCTTTTGAAATTACCAAAGAATCAAGGCATCCCCGTAGCAGCCCAATACAAGAGAATAAGAGGAATTTAGTTCAACAGCGATGACATCGAAAGAAAATAAAATGATTGGATTTTTTTGTGATGTTTGGTAGGAGATGATGTATCAATTTAGTTTTATATAATTTAATTTTTTTCTATAAAGTATATGTAAAGTATTTTTTTTTAATTTTTTCTCCATCACTTATTATCTTGTGACGAGGAAAGTTCGTAATATAAATTTCATAGTTTTAGAGTTTATATGATAATTTAACTCAACAAACCAAGAAAATAGCATGTTTAATAAATGCTAAAAATACATAATGTTATATGTGAATATCAACAAAATGCATACTCTCTAATGGAAAAAGAAATTCAAGAAAAAAATCCCTTATTTTTCATATCAATCCATGGAGTCCCTCTTGTATGGGTTATCTCCATGGAAAACAATGGTGATATCTAAAGCTTAGTACACATATATATGTATATGTATATAAGAAAGGGTCCGTTTGGATTCCGCCGCACCTCCGGTTTAAGTCCGAGCTCGGACGAGCGGCGACTGCGGCAAAGGAGACTGAGGAGACAAGATGCTTGGCGACATAATGAAATCGTCCATTCTCCGAGATAAGCTGAGCTTAAGGCTGGTTCGTCTCCATAATTTGTTACGCGGTGGAACCACGGTCTCGTTGTGTTTAACCATGAAGTTTCGGATCCTCGACAAAGCAACTTCCATGGTGTTATCATCCATGTTAGCAAAGCAAACCCTGAACCACCCCGGTTCGTGGCAATGGAACGACGATCCCGGCGAAACATTGAGCTTAACATCGTCGATGATCACTCGCCACAGCTCCATCTCGGCATCGAACGTTTTCTCTTTCAAGAGCTTACGCAAATCCATCCATATGAACAGCCCGGCGTTGCTGTTTAACGAACCGATACCGACTTGTGCAAGGCTCCAAGTGAAATACTTGTGCCGTTTGAACAACCGGTCTTTGCTGTCCGACACGAAATTGTCGATAAAATCGTCGTCGGACAGCATCGACGCGATTAATTGTTGTGTTTGTGACGACACTAGCCCGAAACTTGACATTTTTCGGGCACAGTTCGTCACAACGTCGTTGTATGAATATACTATACCGACTCTGAATCCGGGGAACCCCATGTCCTTTGAGAGACTATAAACAATGTGGATCAAATCACGGTTACATTCGACTTCTTCGATGATCTCCGATATGCTAACGAACTCCGGTTCCATGAAAACGGTGGCGGCGTATATCTCGTCACTGATCAAATGTATGTTCTTTTCGTTTACGAAACGTACGATGTTGTTCAATGTCTCCTTGTTCATGAACGTTCCCAATGGATTCGATGGATTCGTTATGAGCAAACCCTTGACTCGGAGTTTAGCTTCTTGTGCTTTCAAGTATGCAGCTTCCAAGGCATCAATGGTGATCATGAAATCATTGGTACTCTCACATACAACCGGAACGAGTTCGACCCCGGTTCTCCACCTCAAGTCCCGATCAAATCTACAAACCGAACACCATATAAGATAAATGTAAAAAAATAAAACTCAGACTCGAACTTGAAAACCGATGCATTACCCTGGATAATAAGGAGTAGGAACCAGAAGTGCTTCACCAGGATCCACCAAGCAAAAGGCAAGCATTTCATGAGCACCGGTGGCTCCGCCGCTCATAACGATCCGATCCGAATCGAATTTCACTCTATCTCCCCTCACTTTCCCCATGAATTTCGCAACAGCCTGTTGTAATGTAAGAGTAACACAGATTAATGTTTTAGTCTATAAACCAACACATACACACACATATACATATACTGTAATAATTATGAATTTCCCATACTTGTCTGAACTCAGGCAGGCCATGATAATCCTGGAAAAGTGCAGTTTCCTTGAATTTGTCTACACCTTCAGCAGTACACAGGGAAGATTCCGGGTGTTCCATGAGCCACTTTTCAATGAAATCAAAGCTAAGCTGGAGGTTCAAAGAGCAAGAAAACATGAGTTTTCCATGGCAAAAAAACATAACTTTTTACTGCAAAATTCATTTTCCACGTGCCTGATTCTCAGCTAGCCCCATCTGAATAACACCGTCGGGTCTGTCGATGGGGTGAAAAGGATTGGCCTCGTATGCTTTCCACCCGTCGAAATAAGGCGAGTTTTCGCCATGGCCATTGCCTGTTGCAATCTTGGAAATGGCAGCCATTGAAAAAGGAATACTTTGTCCTTGGAGTTTGTACAAAGAATGAAAGAAATGAGATTTTTCTCGGGAAGCAAACAGAAAAAAGTAGATTAGGTTTTGTGTTTTGTTTGGTGTTCGTGCAAGCTCTATTTATAGTGTGTTGTGATTATCTGTGTATAAGAAAGTTCCATGAAAGTTGTGGACTACAAGTTTACAACATATTGATATGCTTTGAAAAGATTCGGGATTTGGCAAAGGGTTAATTTTAAATTTCGTCATTAATTTTTTTTAATTTTATTTTAGTCACTAAATTTTAAAAAAATTTAATTTAATTGCTGAACTTTTAAATTGCTGTTGTTTTGGTCACTCGTATGTTAAAACGGACATGTGAGAGAGATATGACAAGAACGTGAGTTAACATGGGTTGCTTTTTGTTGATCTGACAGTTACATGTTGTCCATTTTTTTTTGTATTTTATTCTTTTTACGTAGATGAAAACATAATAGTTCATCCTTGTGACTCGTCGGTGTTAGAATATTGTTCTTTATGTCTTCTTCGACTAATTAATTCGTCTTGTTGTCGCCTTCTACTCTATCAGTTTATATTTTCTTATAATCTTTTAAAACCCAACGAAACTCAACCTCAAAATCAAAATTCACGAAACTGCAAACCATTTAGGTCTACAATCTCCACCGGCATAACAACATGAAATCAAGATAGTACAACTTGTTTCCTCCTTCCCCACTTCTCAAATTGTTGGAATTTGAAAGAAGATGTTTCATCGTCAAGAAAAAGTTTCTGAAAACCAACGAATTTTGACATAAAAATAAGAAAAAATCGAAATCATTTTATGATTTTTAAAAGACAAATACTCAATCATAACATCATTAAGTATTTAACTGCAAAGTGGTCGAAACAAAAGCAATTTAAGTCCAATAATTAAGTAAAAAAATTAAACTCTAATGTTCAAAATAGGAGTAAGAAGAAAATTTGGGGATAAAATATGAAATTTACCCTTACACAAATGTGCTACTGTTACATTCAACTTTTAAAAATTTTAAATGACTTTTAGTGTGGGGCATAGAAGGGAACATGATAAGGGGCAGAGGAATTTTACTCTGAAAGGATGGAAATCGTCTGCCCCTTATCATGCCCCTTTTATGCCACCACTTTAAAATAGTGGGTTTAGGGTTTAGAATTTAAGGTTTAAGGTTAGGGGTTGTGGTTAGGGTTTAGGGAATTAGGGGTAGGGTATATTTTTTAGGAGGTAGGGTTTAGGGTTTAGAATTTGAAAATTAGGGTTAGGGTTTAGAAATTAAATTTAAATGATTTTTAGTGTGAGACATAGAAGGGGACATGATTAGGGACAGAGAACTTTTACCCTGAAAGGATGGAAATCGTCTGCCCTTTATCATGTCCTTTTTTATGCCCCCACTTTAAAATAGTGGGTTTAGGGGTTAGAAATTTAAGGCTTAAGGTTAGAGGTTGTGGTTAGGGTTTAGAGAATTAGGGGTATGATGTATTTTTAGAGTGTATGGTTTAGGGTTTAAGATGTGGAAATCAGGATTAAGATTTAAAATTTAATTTTTAAATGATTTTTAGTATATGGCATAGAAGGGGACATAATTAGGGGCAAAAGATTTTTACCCTAAATGAAATAGTTTGATGTCGGTACATATTCGATACAAATACATTCATTCTTTTACAAATTGCTCCTATAAATTCAAAAACATATCAAATCCAACCGAAGAAAAACAAAGAGTCGGAATAACATTAGTTTCAAAGTCCAGCCTCCGAAGGCTACCAACACACCAACCCTCGGTGCTGTCGTCCCTAACCTTCAGACATTCTTAATTTAATCAAATCCAATACTTTATCATTTTTCTTTAATAAAACAAGACAAGTTCAACGACACTGAAGAATATAAAAATCAAAGATTAGTGGAACCAACACTATCGAGCATTGGCTGTAAACCACGAGAAGAGTGTACACGTCTGCAGTAAGCATACCGACAACCCGACACAAGGCAGGCAAACTGTTTCATATCTAACCCGACACTAATCTCACCGACAACATGTTAATTAGTGGGAAATGTTAAGGCTCGACTCGACCGACTTTGCTTAAGACAGTTTTTAAGAATCTTTTATGTCAAACTTGCTCGTGTGGTATCAACCAATCAATCAGATTCAGTACAAAGTCTCAATCTGCTTACCTACAATGGCCCCCTACAGTCATCATTCAACTCGCTTTGGCACTCAAAAACAAAGAAGAATTTCATCCGGAGATGGACCGAGGGGTGTTAAGGTAGTCATATTTTCTGAAAATTTTAAATATTCTCGTGTACAGGGACATAATCAAGATTGAACTACGATGGGACAGATTGATTAACTTTGAAACGAATAGGTCTTAAAAAATAATTAAACCATAAAGTTAATGGAGTTTATGTTTAATTTTATTAATTTTAATTGACATGGTATTAAAAACAATAAATCGTAAACTTTTGAAGAGACAAGGGCTTAATTGTAATTATTTTAAAAAATTTAGGCTTAAAATGCAATTAACCCATCAGATTTGGGAGGGGGGCAATTGCTCCTCCCACCTGTCAGGTGGCTCCGTCACCAGGGACGGAGCCATTAAGGCTTCAGGAGGAGCAATCGCCCCCCACCCCCGAAGAATTTTTTTTTTTTTACCTTTGTCCCCCTATTTAATTTTTAAAAAAAATTAGTTTATTTATAAATTTGCCCCCTAATTTTAAATATTTATAGTTTGCCCCCTCTAATCCTAAATCCTCCGTCTCTGTCCGTCACGGCTCATGTAATTTATTTATTTTCTTTATATTTTCTATCGATTATTTAAATTTATACTCACTAAAATTTTACAATTTCGTAATACTAAATTTCTAATATAACTCCGATATGTGATTGAATTCAGGAAAGATATTAGCAGCAAAGTGACGGGGCATCTGACATGTGCAATGACTTGTTTATTTGGTTTCTTCTCGGTTGTCACTTTTAGAACAGTTGGATTGATTACACGTACTAAGATTTGATCAAGATTTTCTATACTACTAATACTTTAATTTGTTTTTTTTTATTTTTAAAATATACTCGTGACGGACACATAATCGTATTCGATATATTTATTTTTAATAAAGTCTTTCTCGGCTTCAATGGAGGCTGAGTGATGTTGGATTCATGGTTAGAGAGACTGATGAGATGCTAAGTTTTAAGTTCGAAAAACTTTGTAAATTGAACCCTTTAAGTTCTCACAATAGAATATTTGGATTTGAATAATTTATCTGTAAAATGTGTGTATTATTATAGAGCTAAGAAAGAATAAACAGATACTACTATGAGATCACACTGTACGCTAAAAAAACTTTCTCCAATATTTAAAATTAAATACTTAATTAGTCCTTTTACTTTGAAGTTTTATCTCTCTTAATATTTTGTCCTAATTTCGTTCCTGATCTTAAAACGTATATCAAAACCGGATAAATTCAAATTATTTTACCAACTCTAATTTTATTTTTTATATTTTTCAAATTTTCAAGTAAAACATGATGATTAGATAAGCTAAAATTAATCCTTGATGCAATGTTTGAATTGGTAAAAGTGTAAGACCATTTCAAAATGTTTCTTTATAGTGGATATAGGATAATTATTTTTTGAATAGTCTAAAGGTAATTACAAGGTAATACCTATTTATAGATATTTTTAACCCTTTGACAATGCGCACACCTTCCAGATATTGCGATTAAATTCGGGTCTCTAAAAATAAAAATCATTCGCTTTTCTATTTAGACAACTTGTTGAGTTTTATTATAGGACAATATTAAATATACATTTTCATAAGTATTTAGGTTTTATACCAAAAAACACAAATAAAAATGAACAGCATAAGAGTTTTACTATGATCGACAAAAAATTACAAAAAATATTGTTAGACGTACCCTCAACCTTATAAATATATATAATAATTATTTAATACACTGGCGGTAGAAACTAAAAGTTTCCACAAGCGCCTTAATTTTAGGGTTTAAGACTAAATCTAGGGTGTAAGGTTTAGGGGTTTAGAATTTAAGGATTGTGAATATAATTTAGAGTTTAGGGTTAGAATTTAGATTTTATCCGTTAAAACCTAAACCCTCAACATATTACACAAAAACCTAAACCTAATCCTTTAAACCCTAAATCCTAACCTTAACCCCTAAATTTTAACCATTGCCCCTAAATTCTAAACCCCTACACCCTAAACTAAGTCTTTAAACCCTAAAACTAAAGCGCTTGTGGAAACTAAAAGTTTCCACCGCTAATGTATTGGATATAAATCCATATATATAAAAGAGTAAATCCTAGAAAATAATTTTATTTCTTTTGCATCCGCCACATATCTCAAATTTTCTCTTAATTTTACTTTTTTTATCAAGTAAATCATGCCACAAAAAATTCAGACTAGGACAATATAAATTTCGGATCAAATCTCTAATACCGTATATTTAAAGAGAAATGTAGTGAATTCAACAAGTGGTTCTAGTAGAAAAACCGGTGATATTTACCTTAAGAGACTCGAGTTCAATCGCTCTGTTTACAAGGTATGTGTGCATTGTAAAAGATTAAGAATATGCATGAATAAATATTACATTATAATTACTTTTAGACTATTAAAAATACGTAGCTACAAATATCATTAAAAATGGAACAATTGGCTGCCAGTGAGTTATATACTTGTATTTCTTACGTTTAATTATAGCTTTGACCTGAGTTGTCCATTACAAAACATCATACTTGTATTGTTCCCTTTGTAGTTTACGTGTTGGGGTGGGGAAATTACGTACGGAAAAACAATATTTAATTTAACATTATTTCAATAATCACGTGGAATTCATGTACTTTGATGAATTTAATGTGGAACTTTGAGATTAGAACGAATCAAAATCCAAACAAAAACACAGACCTAAATTTTCACTAAAATTTGGAACACGTGATGGCACTTCATTGAATCAGAATGTCCGAATTTAACATAAATGTCATAAATTTTACTCTAATTTCGAGTCTTTGACAAAGTACTAATTTTGTTTATAAAGCTCGAATATGATTTTTTAAGGCTTAACCGTTAAATAGGTGTCCAAACTATGCCTTTTTTTTCTTCCAGTTAGGTACCCAAACTATTTTTCGGGCCAATTTGAGACCTAAAGTTTCATTTCGTGACTCATTTAAGGTTCGCCGTTAAATTTTTCCGTTAAAGGACACGCGTCACCTCCAGAAAAATCTAAAATTATATTAAAAATAAATAAATTTAATTATTTTTTAAAAATCTCTAAATTTTCCAGATTTTACAAAACAACCCTCAAATTCCAAAATCCCTAAACCCCAAAATCTAAATCCCGATTTGGGCCGATTCCGCCGCCTATTGCCACGCCTCCGCCCGCCAAATTAGTCGTTGGACCATCACGACCATTTCTCCCACCACCCCGTCGTCGGAAATCAACCGACGCCGTGCGAATCGACGAAATTGTCGAATAGTTCTTTCGAACAATTCGCGACGAACGGCGGCAAAAGGGGCGACGAACGGTGTGTGGGTTGTTTGGCGACGGGAGGGCGCTTCATTTCGTCGCCGGCAACGCTGCCGCCGCCGCCGAGAGTGGTCAGATTTGGGGGGTTTTGAGACTTGGGGAATATTTTGAGAATGTTTGAAACTTTCATGATACATTTTTATTATCTTTATTTTTATTTATTTTTTAATATAATTTTATATTTTTCTAGAGGTGACACGTGTCTTTTAACGGAAAAATTTAACGACGAACCTTAAATGAGTCACAGAATGAAACTTTAGGTCCCAATTTGGCCCGAAATATAATTTGGGCACCTAACTAGAAAAAAGGCATAGCTTGGGCACCTATTTAACGGTTAAGCCATTTTTAATACAAATTATAATAGCTAAAAATGAAGTCTTTAAAAAAAACTTGTACTCCTAACTCGTCCATTGAGAGTGTCAAGTCCGACACCCATGATTTTTTACACCAATTTTGAGTAATATAACTTAAATTATACATATAATGTCAAGTCCGAAATTTTTAATGTATATGATGACGTTTTTGATCATTTCTAGTTTAATTATCAGTTAAGCGAGACATTTATCTTTTAAATCTTTAAATTTAAATACTCAATTTTGAATAAAACAACTTAAACCTTCTCAATGTTTGATTATAGTTTCGTTCCACGTTTCACTTTTATAAAATTATATTAATGAATATGTCATAATTATTAATTAGGTCGATAATAAAGTGGATCCCATTTTCCTACCACAAAACAACTTTAGTTTGTTAGAAAGGTTCAATGCATCAAGGTTGCTGGTGAAGATGGAGTCACCGTCAAGCAAAGCCCAAGGCCCAATACATATTTGATGAATTTGAAACAAACCCATATAAATATGATCACACCCATACTTCCAATTTCCAAATACATTTTTGGGTAAAGTTCACAAATGGTCACTAAACTTTAATCAATTATTTAATTTGGTAACAAAACTTTCAATTGCTTCAATGTTACCATTAAACTTTTAGTTTAGTTTTAATTTGGCCACTGACCCGTTAACAACCGTTAAAAGAGTGACATGATGTTAAAATATTTTGTATAATAACATATTTAGTCCTCCACGTTTGTACATTCAAACAATTTAGTCCTAATCCGAAAGAAATAATAAATTTAACCCTTATTATTTTAATTTAACCCTATTTTTAATTAAAGATAATATTTATTTTGACCATATTTGATGATTATTGTTTGTGCTCACAAATCTATATCTAAAAATGGAATTTGACGGGTCCTTACCATGGTGGTGTGTGCAGGATAAGGATGGAGCTCCCAGATACTTAAATTCTTGTAAGTCTCCATCAATTGGCTTTGTGAACATGTGAATTGGGTATGCTTGGGACTTGGGAGGGACAAGATAACATTAATTTATAATTGAGGGATCAAAATAAAATATTAAATTATTTTTAACTAAAAATAATGTTAAATTGGAATAATGAGGGTTAAATTTATTATTTCTTTCGAATTAGGACTAAATTGTTTGAATGTGTAACTGTGGAGGATTAAATGTATTATTATTATACAAAATATTTTAACAACCGCATCACTCTTTTAACGGTTGTTAACGGGTCAGTGACCAAATTGAAACAAAACTAAAAGTTTAATGATAACATTGAAGCAATTGAAAGTTTGATTACCAAATTGAATAATTGATCAAAGTTTAGTGACCATTTGTAACTTTACCCTACATTTTTTCTTATTTGAACTAAGATATCATCTGATAAAAATGACAATTTTTTGGCATAATGCCAAAAAATGTCCATAACGTTTGACTGAATAGTCATTTTGGCTCTTATTCTTTTTTAAAGCAATTTAACACTCAATGTTTCATATTGCGTCGAAATAACCCATCTACGGATGAAAACTATTAGTCAATTGATAATAAACAACTTGAAAGAATGACATGTCATAAGAAAAAATATTTTAAATTTTATACATTTTTTAAAATTATTTTTTGACTCATGTGTCATTCTATAAAGTCAACGTATTTGTCTATATGACACTGCTATTGTGGCGTGCACTGTCATGTAAGTTTGTCACGTCATTTCAAGCCATCTATAGTCAGTTGACTAACAGTTTCTATCTGCAGATGGGTCATTTTGACTCAAAATAAAACATTAAAGATTAAATTACTTTTAAAAAAATAAAGGCTAAAATTATTTTTCAATCAAACATTATAAGCAATTTTTTTAATTTTTTATCGTAAATGCTCTCACTAAATGTAAACTATGATCATAATATACACACTATTTTCACGGTGGGATCAAAATACAGTTTTAATAAAGCAATATTACCTTTAAAAAATATAATTAAGTACCCTACGATGCCCATTAATGTAGATGTTCTAGGAGCTTCGAGGACCGAGGTTTAGATCTTGTGATGTGTAATTAAGAAAAATTATCAAACCATAAAAATACACACATTTTTAGATTTAAAAATCTCCATCATCAACGTAACAATAATAACTCTAAAGCAATTAAAAATATATTAATATTTAAAATTAAATTTGATACGAATATTCAACTTTTTTAACTAATGACAAATTAAATAGATTTTTTTAACTAATAAAAAATTTTGTAATCACCTTTAGACCATTAAAAAATTAATATTAATTTATTGTCAAGTAAATTCATTTAATTTATATTTTTAAAAATAAATTTTATTTATGTAGTTAATTTTTTGGAATTATATTGATATCGTTCTATTGGTTAATTTTTTTTTTGAAAATTATATTTTATTAATAATATTCCATAACAAGGGTCTCGTTAAAAAACCTCCCTAACCTTAAAATGGAGGAAAAAGAGTGCACCTTGTTAATGGATGATAAACTCTTACAATTCACAACACAAAACCTTTCATGTACAGTTTAGAATCATCACTCATCAAACTTGTTGAGATGTGTGGGGCTCGATTCGATCAATCAATTTAGCTCACCAAATGGTGGAGAGGTGGATTTTTGGGTGTTAGGGTTTAGGAAGCTAGAAAGAATAAAGACACAATGATTTATAGTGGTTCAACCTTCTAACCAAGGTCTACATCCACTACCTTAGCTCCCCACTAAGGATTTCACAATCAATCCACTATTGATTCGTCCCCTTTTCTAGGCTTAAGAGGTAACCCTTACAACCGATCAAGCTTCTACCCAAAGCCTTGATCGAAACCCTCTTTTACAAAGAGAAAATAAAAGCAAACTTAAAACCCTCTAATAGGAGTTTGTTTGCACAATTAAGCTCTCACCCAAAACCTAAAACACTTGAGCAAATTTGACAATTTTGGCTCACTAGTGTTTGTCTATACAAGAAATGACAAATTAAGCACTAAGACAATTTCTTGATCATTTGATGTTTGACAATATGAGCATTAGTCTTCTCTTGATGCTTGGAGGTCCCTTTTATACTCCCAAATGAGTTTGTAGCCGTTACTAGCCGTTGGGGATGAATTGGAGCCGTTGAGGACTTTATTTCCCTTCATAAATGTTGTTCTGCAGCTAACGGTATCGATACGCGTGGAACGGTATCGATACGGCCTTCATATGAACTAGTCGTTGGGCTCTTGCCAGCCTGGGCGTATCGATACGCTTGAGGGCGTATCGGTACCCTTTGACATTTAAATGGCCGTTGGGAAATAGCCGCTGGGGTAGTTGAAATGGGATCGGTACGCTGACGTGGCGTATCGAAACGACCTCACTCCGTATCGATACGGCAATGACCTGTATCGATACGGGTTTTGACAGTGGCCAAACTGGGGCAAAATGGTATCGGTATGGGTACAACCGTATCGATACTGGTGCTTTGAAATCACGAGTTTGGCTATTAAAAACATGAAAAATCTTTGTCAAAAACCTCTTAAAATACCTCAAACATAATTTCAAGTTGTTTGGACTTAAAAACAAGTTTTAAATTCTTTTCAACTTAGCCCAAAACATTTTTCAATTATTATATCAAAACATTAGTTCTACAAAACTGTTTGCTCGCCCTTTCTAACCAACATCTGCAGCATTTCTTCAATACACCTGCATTACCATAAAGCTATTGTCCAAACATAAGCATCCAACAAATCAAATCTAATAACCATAAGCATTTGCCTACACAATCTGCTGCTGGAACTTTGACCATACATCTAGATGGACATATTATGAGCAATTTAGTATCCAGCACAGTGGTGAATTTTTGGAAATTTCAGATTTTGCCAACCTGTTTGCAGTTGAATTTGCATCTCTTGGAATATGTTGAATCGACCACGGTATTTCCTTGCAACGGCTCCGACAATCTTCGATTGTATCTTTGAAAATAGAAGGAGCCTTCATAGGCCGCTCAAACCAATCAACTATTGAACTACAATCCGACTCTATAATCAAAGTAAAGCTCTTGGCCCATTCTGAACTCAGAAATAGTAATACAACCTCTTTCACTGCAAGAATTTCCGCCGATGTGGCATCCATAATGCCAAAATGTTTGGAGAACATGATTAATGACTTGTTTTCTGTATTTCTAAAAATACCACCAATTCTGGCTTTTCCAAATCCACCCTCCACGGCACCATCTACATTGAATTTAAGAGTACCCGACAAAGGCTTCACCCAACTACAATGCTTGGAATTTATCTGTTTATTTATCTTTGAATTCAGAATATGGGGACAGAGAAGGATGTCATCAGCTTTACTGATTAGATTTGGCCATTTTACTTTGCACCACCATCCTAGTCGTAAAACACATATATCAAACAGTTGGTTCTCATCTACCTGGATTCCTTTGAATATTACATCATTCCTAAATAACAAAATAGACCAAGCAATGCACAGAAACGAGAGCTGCCATATTTCTTTTAAGCTTATAAGATTAAACATAGAGCACAAAGAAATGTAAAATGATGAGATGTTACCCGGTATTGTGCTTGCTGATCCCCAAACATTGCACCATCGTTGCTAAATGAGCCAACTGATTCGACAATGGCAGAATAAATGTGAGATTGTTTCATTCTCCACAGAACAAAGAGGGCATAGCAGTGTAGCTTGACCTGTTATCCCTCTTTTAGAGATTTCAACTCTAGTTGGTACCCGTCCATGCATCAGTTTCCAAAGAAAAGCCTCCACCTTAGGTGGAGCTAAATTCGACCATACCTTCTTTCAAATATCATTTTCAGCTCTGCCGTTGTGCGATAAGAGATCACAGAAGGATTTGGAAGAGTACAATCCGTTAGAATTAGCTATCCATCGGATGCTGTCATTTTGGAATCGACCCGATGTTGTTTTTTCAATCAAATTTCGAAACTCTTCCCATATACCTTTTTCCCAGTCAAAAAGAGGTCTACGAAATTCTATTTCCCACTTCCATTGATCATCATAGAATTTCCCAAACTCTGCTACTACTCCCTCTTTTCTTGAAGCAAGTGCGAATAATCTAGGGAAAGCATTTTTCAAAGAGGTCGAACCCACCCAAACATCTTCTCAAAACCTTACTCTCTTGCCATTTCCTAGGATAGACCTAAGATTCAGAGAGAGTTTGTCATCTGTAATTGAGAGGGGTGAGACGATATTCTTCCAAATCCATGATTTATTAGCCGGTTTTAAGTTTGTCGGAAGTAAACTCGACTGGTCTTCGTGATATTTTGCGCTAACAACTTTTCTCCACAAGCTGTTCGGCTCCGTGCTGTACCTCCAAAGCCACTTATTGAGAAGTGCTCTGTTTTTTAATTTGAAAATCAATGAAGCCAAGACCTCCACAAGCCTTGGGCAGGCATATGGTTTCTCATTTAATCCAATGGATGTATTTTTTGTCTAAAGACCCCTAGAGAAATTTTGTTATCGGGCTAGTGATTCTAGATTTAATCGACACTGGCATCGGGAAGATAGAGATGAAGTATATCGGTAAATTTGCCAACACTGCCTTTAATAAAGCAATTTCCCCCCTAAAAGATAGCAGCTTGGATTTCCATGGTGAAAGTTTAACTTGAAATTTTTCCACTATTGGATTCCAAATTTGGGTTGCATTCTTAGAAGCTCCCAGCGAAAGACCCAACTACTGAGTGGGAAAGTTTTCTTTTTGACATTTCAGAATACACGCCCATTTATCAACTAGAGAGGGATCTACATTAACCCCAAGCGTAAGCCTGGTGCAAGTTCAAACCCTTTCAATATTCTCACCACATTCTTTATTTGTTCTTCCTCAGCTCCACTGAATAGAATTAGGTCATCCGCAAATTGGATGTGTGAGATTTCAACTTTATTATCACCTATCCGGACTCCATTGAACAGTTCGATCGAGTTGGCTTTTTTGATTAAAGCACTTAGTGCTTCAGCTACTAGATTGAACAAAATTGGTGAGAGGGGGCAGCCTTGCCTAAGGCCACGACCGATTGCGAAAGGAGCTGTTGGTGAGCCATTCACTAACACAGAAATGTATGCAGAGGAAATGCACATATAAATCCACTTGCAGAAAACTGATCCGAAGCCCATCTTTCTCAAAACAGTCAATAGAAAACCCCAATCTACTATATCATACGCCTTGCGAAAATCCACTTTTAGAACTACGCCTTTCAGCCCTTTTCTTCTTGTGTAGTCAATCGTCTCATTAATAATTAACGAACAGTCCATAATCTATTTTCCAGGGTAGAACGCAAATTGGTTCTCCCCGATAATATCCTCCAACACCTCTCCGAATCTTAAGGCTAGAACTTTAGCAAGTAACTTGTATATACATCCCACGAGGCTTATAGGTCTATAATCTTCAATAGTGCTCGGGCTTTGATTTTTAGGAATCAGAACGATGAAAGAATGATTGAAAGAGTAATCTGTGATTTTGCCCTTATGGAATTTATCAAAGAAATCCCATATTTCTTCCTTGAGAGAGGACCAGAATCTTTTTAGGAACTCTATATTGAAGCTATCGGGGCAGGAGCCTTTGAGTTATCGCACGAATCTAAAGCCCGTAAGATTTCTTCATTAGTAAAAGGCTTCTCCAAATGCTTTGACATTTCCAAACTGATACGGCTTAGCTCACAGTTGAAAAATTTAAGAGGTAGAGTTCTGGAAGTATTGTAAATATTTCTAAAGTGCACCATAATAGCTTTTTTCACTTCCTTTGGCTTGTAGAGCTTATCTTCGCCTATTTTCATGCTTGAAATGAGATTTGATCTTCTTCTAGCAGAGGCGATAAGATGGAAAAATTTCGTATTTCTGTCCCCCTTGATAGCACACTTCAACCTCGATTTTTGCATCCATTCACGTTCCTCTCTTCTGTAACAACTCCATAGACATTTTCTACATTCTCTTAGCTCGGATATTAGCTGCTGGTCTGGTTCCCTTTTGAAATTAAATCTTCAAATTCTGCACTTTCTCTCGAGATCTTGTATAGAATTCCCAGTTTTACCATTTTTCTTGCAGACCCAATCTTTTGACACTATTTTGCACTTTTTCAGCATTGTTCCAATGCCTTCTCCTGAAACCATGTTACAAGCTTAGGGGGTAATCTGACCAATTTTAGGTGTAATAAATCTTGCTTAAGGGACTTAACATCTCATTTTACCTAACCAATCGATTGTAATAAATCTTAGGGTAAACTACATAAATGGTTCCCTACTATGACATAATTCTTTGTTGAGTCCTCTGGCTATGAGAAGTAACAAATCGGTCCCCGACTAATCGCGACTAATAAATCAGTCTATTTTGTTAAAAAAATAAACTACTGGTGATGTGACAGTTAATAAAATCTGTATAATAAAGAATTTAACCTTTAACCTTTACATTTTATTTTAATTTGGTCTTAAATTTAAAATTTTAGCTCTCAACATTTAAATATTACAACATTTTAGTCTCTTAAATTTTAAACTTCATCTTCTTCCTTTCTAAAAACAAAAAGTATGCATATCCTGTTGTGGGTAGCTCGTCGTAGATGACTACCGTAAACATCAGTGGAGGTTTTGTTTCTCTAACGGTTTTCCACTGCTCATACAAATGGGGCTGTAGATGGCTATGGTTAACATCAATTTAAGTGTTTTTTAGAAGGGAATAAGATGAAGTTTATAATTTATGGGACTAAAATGTTGTAATATTTAAATATTGAGAGATGAAATTTTAAATTTAGGACCAAATTAAAATAAAATGTAAAAGTTGAGGGTTAAATCTGTTATTATACATATTTTATTATCTGCCATGTCATCAGTCGTTTATTTTTTAACAGAACTGGATCGATTTGTTTGTCGCAATTAGTCAGAGGACCTATTTGTAATTTCTCATAGTTAGAGGACTCAACAAATAATTGAGGGACCTAGTTTACCCTAAATCTTATTAGTGATAAAATAATATTTAAAACAAAAACAATTGTATATTTAATAAAATTAAAAAGAATTATATCTAGATAGATTTAGATATATCCAAAGCTCCACCCAATCTGACCTATTCTAGGTGTAGTCAACGCCACGCTAATTCTTGCGTTTGGATGGTTTTATTTAATATACAAAAATATATTACTTTTCTATACATCTATTAGGTCAAACTACGTCATTAGTCCCATATATTATATACATTGTAGATTAAGTCCTTGTATTATGATTTGACCAAATTCCATCCTGTGTTTTTTATTTTTGAAATTTTAATAATTACCCAAATAATAAAAGGATAATATAACTTATTTACAATAACGTAAATGATGAAATAAAAGAAAACAAATTAAAATTACAACTTATAATTTATGTATAATACATTGATTAATAACAGAATTTAATCAAATATACGTCATCAGTACCGTTTCATTTAGGGATGTCAAAAATACCCGGCCCCGACCCGACTCGAGGTGCCCTGACTCGACCCGACCAGGTATTTTTTCTAAAATTTCGGGGATCGGGGCGGGACGTGAAAAGCATGAAGTCGGGGCGGGGCGAGTTCGGGTATTTGCTAGAAATTCTCCGCCCCGCCCCGGTACATTTTTATATTTATATATATATATATATTTATTATATTTATAAAAAATCATTATATTTAAACACTTTTATGAGTTTTAAGCTATTTTTTTTGTTTTGGTTCGTACTTATTGTAAAATTTTGTTAGATGTTGTTCAAGTTTTAATATATTCGATTCTAACGATCAATGATTCAAGTTTATTCTTTTAAATATGTAGTTTAACATGTGTATAATTTAAAATTAGTTTTATTTTATTTTTTTATATAAGTTTGAAGTCCCTTGAAACCATAATTTGTGATTGTGGTGGAAGATTGGTCGAATTTAACATTTATCGTCGACGAAGATTAAAATTTTTAAAATTTTTCAGGGCGGGTCGGGGCGGGGTCGGGTTTTAAGGGTTGTTGTATCGGGGCAGGGCGGGGTCGAGTATAATATCTTATAGGTCGGGGCGGGTTCGGGGCGGCCAAAAACCCGCCCTGCCCCGCCCCGTTGCCATCCCTAGTTTTATTTAAGATTGAAAATTTAAATTTCAAAAAGTAAAGGATTAAAAATGACTAAATCAAAATATAAAGACTAAATCTACAACTTATACATAATACATGGACTAGTAGAAGAATTTTACCTCCTTTCTTATCTAAAAAATTTCACAATTTACATGAAATTAATAATATTTTAAATTTAAATTCCTTTTCCATTTATTTACTATTTTACCCATAATATATATATACTTGAAAAATCCTAATTCCTAACCTAATTTTTCTCCCTCTCTCTCCCATCTCCATCTCGCACCATTGCCTCCTTGCTGTTCTTCTTCCGAACTGTAGCTGTTTCCTTCTCCTTCTCCGCCGTACCTTACTTCTCTCCCAACTCCGGAATCCGCCTCCGGCCGGCGAAGGTTGCGTCGGAACTCTTTCAGCGGCAAGTCGGCAAGGCAACGACTTCAGATTTGCGGTAGGTGTGTGTATATGTTGATTTGCTTCGTTTTGTTTAGCTCAGTATTTTGCTTTTGGCTTAATGTTTCTAATTTCTGAACTTTATTTGGTTTTCAGCTGAGAGAAGCTAAATTAATGAAAAATACTAATTGAAAATGCAGTACCCTAATATTTATGTAGTTCTTGTGCATGAGAAATTATTTATGAAATGAGTTATTAAAGTCGGATCTCTGATTTAATTCTTAGGCTTTTTATGCTGAAGTGTCTTGGTTGTTATTTGTCTAAGAATGTATTGCCAATAACCATTTAAGTAACGCTTTAAACTTCACAATTTCTTTGTTACTTTCTCCAAGTCAATGGAACCTTTTAAAATTCAGTCCAGTAAAATTATTGCAAATGGAAGTTGGAAACTTTGGTATGAATTTGCTGATGGTGGCATCCATAAATGATTAATTTCAATTATTACAATAAACTAAGACTACCCTTGAACCCCTAATGTAATCATTAAAAAGGCACCCCGGAAAAAATCGAGAATTGGTTACACGAATTTCAACCTGGTTCCTTCCTCTCTCTCTCTCTTTTCTCCTAAAAATAGAAGATTATGAAATACTAAATATTACCAAAAATATTGATAGGTGCTTCAAACACAAGATTAGGCTAACTAAGAAGCTCTCATTGGAGGCAATTCAAAGTTCAAAGTTCAAACTTGCCTTATCTGAGCTTCAGTCAGCTGAACTTGCCTGGCGGTCCTCCGGTCCTCCCATTCTCAACCCCTACCAGCATTCTTATCATATCATCAATCAAACTCTCATCCATCCAAAAGAGAATCCTAAATTAACAGCCACCTCCCCTTTTCCAAAACTAACCATGGAAAACAACATATTCTCCTTAGTCATTGATTTTATTTTTTTTTACTAAAAGAAAATTGTTCGCGGTGATACAGTAGTAGCTGTTTACGAGGCGAAAATTTCTACCTGTTTTAGAATGTTCTTCTCTTGCTGCAATATTTTATGCAACTTATTCTATCTCTTCAATAATTGGTTGTGGACTTATGGTGCTTGTTATCTTTCGTTCATACGGTTTATATGGTTGGAATCTTATCCCAACGTCTTTAGTTACAGTTTTTCGGTCATTATTGTGTAATGTTTTGTTCTGAAATTCATCTTTGACATATATTCTAAAAACGTCTGATTTTGCAGATGGGATTGACATTTATATTACTTTAAAGTTGGCTTCATGGAGTAAAATTCCTTATGCTGAACTTTGATGGCATGGTAGTAAGCTGACTGGTTTTCATATGGAAGAATTTTCTGAACTGCCTGATCACAGGGGCAGCAGTTTTCCCTTAACAAATCCGGGTTCTGATCTTGTTAACACACCAAGAAAAGCCGGCAAAATGCTTAGTAGTAGTAGTGGATGTTCTAAGAGAGCACGTGTTGGTCAACTAGAAGACACTATGATTTCAACTGGAGCTGATGACATAAAGGATATGAATGATAAGCTAGGATGTAGTTCTACAAAATGTAACTTACCAGGTTGTACCTTTTATTCCCTTGTTTGGAAATATTACATTAATTTGATGTAGATTTAAGTCAGTCTAGTTAATTGTATGATCATCAAGAAGGTTTTTGTCCCCCTAATGTCTCTAAATGGTCAAGCTGGCAGAGCTCATCTGATTCTTTTTATGCTCTTGTTTTGTCGCATTTTAGTTTTCGAGTATGTGGCTCCTTTTTATAGTTTGGAATTCTTGGTCAAATGTTGGAGATTATGCTGATTGTTTGTTTTCTCTTTTTGTAAAATACATTCCAGATAAAACACAAACGTCGAGACAAAAGAACAGCTTTAGTGGCAAGAGAGGTGACAGGAAAAATTTCAAAGTTCCTATGAAGCCGAAATTTGATTCTTTCTCCAAGAAGGCTGGTTTTGCAAGCTTTACTATAGCCTCTGGAGGGAACAACTTCCTTGGTATGTCATTGTTACCAAATACTGGTTTTGTTAACATGTACGCTTTTTTTATGCTGGGTTTGATACAAGCCTAACCAATTTGCTGGTGATTGGCTGTATGATATTATCTATGCATTTAGTTTAAAATTAGCTATCGGTTGTATGTTTCTGTTTTTTGCATCATTCACTTTTGGGCATCAATTTCAGGATTATATGGACTGAAGTCTGATGATATAAATGATGTCACCGAGCTTGTAGAGGATTTATCATTAAATGAACTCCTTGATGGCATATATGAGCATCCCATTTTAGGCATCGAGAAGGGTAGAAAAGCAACTAACACAACTGAAAATTTTCTACATTCTGTTAAAAAGGTGTTCTCCGTTCTTCCGGTACGAAGGGTCCAATCTCACAATGTTGCAGATATAGACAGTTCTTCCCACAAGAAAATGCCCTTGTGTTCACTGAGCTCTGTTTCTATTTCGGCAAGTAGTGTTAATGGTGATAAAGAAAACACTTGTTCTGTAGACCCATCACCATGCAACAAGGTGAGTTTTTGAGCAAAAATCTAATATACTTGATCCTGAAATCAACCATAAATTAAGTAATAATATTGATACCTGCTGATAATTAATAAAACACTTTTTCCCTATTTATTGGAGCCTTTAGTATAGTCTCTATTTATCTCTTTTCTTTTTGCAATTTTTCATGGTGCCAAGGTCATTTGATTATAACCATACCATGCTCAGAAATTCATTTACTTTGTTATCGTGCCTTGAAGTTTTAGGTCCATCTGGGAAGTTTTTCTTCTTTGACTTTATGGATGCTGACAAGTCATTAACTTTGTACGTAAATCTTGTTCCAATCCCAGGATTCATCTTGTAAGCCTGAAATGCCTGCCAGTCCTCCAGATTTTTCATTGATTCAGCCCAAAGATATTCTGGAGCGCTTGGCATTACCTCCACCAAAAGATCTGGATTCTTTACTTCTTGATGCAACCAAGCCTTCATCAACCTCAAGGAACAATTCTGATACTCGTTCTGGCAAGCAAATACTCCGCCGAGCTAGCTTGCCACCATTTCCTTGGTCACATACTATTAATGGGTGTAGATCCAATCCTGATGCGGTTAAGCTCTTATCAAATAAGAGCATGTGCCAAGGGCGATGGGTAAAAATACCAAACACTTCCAGTTCACCAGAGACTACAACCGGTTGTTTTACCAATTTGGAGTCACTTGCCTATGATCCAAGCTTGATTCCTTCCTTTCCAAAGTTAGGTAATTCGGAAGGTGAAATAGCATCGGCATCTGGTACTCTCCGTTTATGTGAACAGCACGGAGCACCTCTTGCAACTTATTCCAAGGCTTTTAATGTTCCACAAGGTAACAATTTTGTGAAGGGTAGCTTCCTGATCTTTCCGTGCCTAGATATGCTCTGATCTTTTCTGTAGAAATCTTGGGACTAAAAACTTTAGGTTGAAATATAGGGCATGTGGCATGAGATTTGTTTGTTATCATTCTGTTGTTTGAACATAGACAAATTTATTGCCATCCTGGTTCTCTATCTGTCATTTATTGTTTCCTTTTTGATGATAGTTGGGCACTGTCCAAGAATATTGGCTGCAGCTCGAACACTGTGTGATATTGCGACTAAACCCTTGAAGCAAAACCCAGACGGGATTATAAGGTGGCCAAAGAAGCCTTCACCAAAGGCCATGAAAGCTCGCAAGACAAAACCAATCGAGAAATCGGATGAAATACATGCGACAACTTCTTCGTTGTTGGGATCTGACAAACTGTTGAGATGTGACACGGAGCTTATAATTCTCTCGAAAAGGCCCAAGCTCTCTGTAGTCGAGAATAAGAAGGATCTCAATCACATAAACGGTGTTAGAAAGGGACCGATGGCTTGGTCTACTCCCAAATCAAGTAGATCATCGCCTGGCAAATCAGTAAGTGAAATAAGACATTCCACTGCCAATGTAATAAAGCCGCCATGTACAAATCTTCCGGCAACGGTTTTAGATAAGCCTTGCAACAGTCGACATAAATTACGGAAGCTAATGCACGTAGACTGGAAAAGGGGGAGAGGTAGGCTCGACTGATCAGTTACCTTTGTTTTTTGATGTAGAAGTTTGCATTCAACAAATACTACAATTTTATCAACCTCTCTACGAGGTGAAATCGGTGTTCCCGGTGATTATATGTATATATCTCGTTGTTAGGCTTTGTGCTATTGTTACAACGGTAATATCAAGGGATAGTTGTAGAATACTGCAGGAGAATTCTTTGCCTTGTGTATTGTAGAGCAATTGATGAGGCAATAGAAATTTCAGTTTCTCTCACTCTGGCTTTTGTGCTTTATTTTCTTAGATTGAGGTTGCAGTGTTAACCTTTGTTATTAAAACTCGGTTGAGTGTAACACCCCGGGGTTTAGTGAGACGGTAACCTCGATCAGTGTTCGAGGTGTTCGATTCTCGTCTTGGGCATGAAGCAGTTTTGAAATTAATGACCAATGTTTATTCTAATATGAGCTAATAGAATACGATGATTAGTTAATTAGTTATTGGGGATACCACTTGTCATGGAAAAGTTAATTTTAGTTAAATTTGAATATTGTTATCAATTGGGATTTAATTTTTTATATCAGACTTTTTTTAATATTAATATATATATATAGAGAGAGAGGGGATAAATATTCTATACACAAGCGGTGGAAAATTTCACTGAAAGAGTATAGAGAGTTAGTTTAGGGTATAGGGTTTAGGTGTAGGGGGTTAGAATTTAAGGATAGTTGTTTCAATTTAAGGTTTAGGGTTATAATTTAGGGTTTATAGGTTAAAACCTAAATCCTCACCATATTACCCTAAAATCTAAACCCTAAACCTTAAATTGAAACAACTATCCTTAAATTCTAAACCCATACACCTAAATCCTATACCCTAAACTAACTCCTTATACCCTAAACAAAAATCTAGTAATCATGGGAGTGAGTAGGGGTGCCAAAATACTAGGACGGCTAACATGTAAGTTATGCTCTTAGTGTTCTAATTACACTATGAACAAAACTTACAGACTAATCGGTCTAGTATTTTGGTTAACCATAAACAATTAGTAGGTTAATCAAAGAGATTATTTCAGTTTATTAGGTTAGCTTGAGATCAAATGTCCAAACATGAAATAACTCAATCCAGTTAAGAAAAATAAATAAATCAAAAAATAAAATAAATCCATTCAATCATTTCTATTTTGATAATAAAATTGATTTGACTTTTTACTAAAAAATTTACATACCCTTAATTGAAATTGGACAGGAATTGAGGGCATAATTGAACCAAAATTAAATAAACAAAATAATCCGAATAGTTTATAGTAGCTAAAGATTAAAATGGCAGATTTGGATTGGAAATTGTATGAATTTATTAGTTCTGATAAAAACAAAATGAAATGGAAACCCTAGGAAAACATCTGATCCAGCAAAAGAACCAGAGCCATTGCAAATCCAGGATCAAATCCTGCCTCTACAATCAACATAAAAACCTCTACACCAAATGAAACGCCTCCGATTATTGCATCTTTTCTCTTGATCTCAGCCACCACCCGCTTTGTTCCGTCGACCACTTTACACGATCGATGCGAATACGACCCTTTGATCATATACGCATGCCCTTTTTCCGACGACCGGCACCGATATACGTACGCGAGCACGTTAGGGTTTCCATGCAAGATGTTAATGCACTTCTTTACATAGAAAATTGGCTCCTTTGTTGATGTACAATGATCACCTACTTCCCCTCCATAGACAAGCCATGTATCCGACAGTCTAAGGTTCTGTCCATGAAACAATGCCGAATTAATCCTCGAATGTGTTTCGATAAAAAATGAAGAGTCGGAGAAACATAATTGAGTTATGTAAGTACCTTGTTACGTCGCATTGCCAAGATCGATTTTCCCGAACCGTCCATAAGAACGAGTTCCTTGGGGCGACCGGTGTAATTGTCGACTCGATATACCACGTCTCCATAAGAATCAATCACAGTGAATCCATTGCAGCTGATCACAAGTGACTTTCTCCACACTGTCAGTGATGTGCATGGATCGCCTCGGGTTTCCGATGTGTCGGACCGTTCTCGACGATGTTCGTATTCTCGGACTGATCTCGACAAGGATTTCAAGAAAAGAAACATTCTTAACATGTGTCCTTCTTTTGTGTTTGTTTAAGTTGGTTGAACAACCGTTTGTGAAGCTCGACAAGGTCATAGGAAAAAATATTTATAGGGTTCAGTGTACGATATTGAAGTTAGTTAAGCTACAACATTTTTTATGTTTTGTTTTTCTGCAAATTGTGCAACAGACAAGCTTATTACCTAACTCGTTTTCTAGAGGGAATTTTGACGGGAAAATTATTAAAAAATGATGGGTTTTTGTTTATTTTAATCTCAAGTGGTGTGAAATTTTCACTGTTTTTAGTTTTGGAAATTGTAACATTCACGGATTCATAGGTTTTGGTTGGATACCATTGGCTGTGTGGTTTCTCTACATGTTGTTGATAGAGATCAACCGAATCTAGACTCGAAAAAATTGATTTTTTTTACTCGACACAAACTTTTTTTTCGAAAGTTTGAGGTATAAAAGGAGACTGAAATAATTTTTTTTAGTAATCAATGGATATGTTTTTAAGTTCGAGCTGAGTCTCTCACCTCTGTATGATACATGTATATCACATATGAAAAAAATATAGAGAAATATATACGTATATCGTAACATATGATTATAAAAAGTTGTTTAAATTAAAACCAATTAATACCGTAAAATTATAAATATTTACAACTGAATTCTAACAACTGGACTCGAAATTTTTTTAAATAAAACTTGAGTTATGAAATAAAACTCGTCGACTCAATTAATTCAAATTTTTTAACTAGCCGAATACACGCCACTAATTGTTTGATGTCCAAATAAATAGAAACAAATTAGTGAACGGTGAGACTGGTGTCTGGTGAGTTGTGTCCCCATTGGCATATTACTTTTCCAGCAAATCAGTCGTTCTTTCAAGGCCATAGTCAAAGGGTATTTGGTCACTTGGTCTTTTCTATATATATATATATATGTGTGTGTGTTAGGGTTCTTCACTATCAATAACAGTGAGGGACGAAACTACGGGTTTCAATGAGATGGTATAATTCTTTTTTAATTATTTTAATTAGTGGTTGAAAGTTTAATTTTCGTTTTGAGAATGAAACAATTTTAAAATTTGTGACCAGCGTCCGTCCTTTATATAAATTAACAAAACGCAAAAGAGTTAGTCATTGGTTTAGTCTTTTTTAATGCTAGAATTAAAGATTTAAATAGTAGTTCAAAATCGTAATAATGGTCGTTATATAGTTTGGTACTGTTCAAAACTATCATACCCACAACCGTTGTATCCAAAATAACATTTATTCATTAAAAATTTACTACCGTGATACCTGCAGTCAGTGGCAGAATTTGGTGGTAGAGTTTGGGGGACAACTTTAAACTTTAAAAAATTGAGGTTTAATTAAATTTTTTCAAAAATTTTGAAGGCCTAAATTTAATTTTTTTCAAAAAAATTGGGGTTTAACTAAAATTTTTAAAAATTTGAGAGGCTTAACGAGAACTTTTAAGAATTATGGGTGGGTTTTAATTAAAAAAAATCATAAATTTCAAAGCTTAATATGAATTTCTAAAAATTTTATAGGGGCCAAATTAAATTTTTAAAAATTGTAAGGGTCAAAACTATAGTTTTACAAATTTTAGGAGGGGCCGTGGCCCCTACCCGTCTTCATTGTGCTACGCCACTGCTTACAGTAACCACAATAGTATCAGTTATATCCACAACTGTTAACATAACACGACTGAAACTATAACCACAATTGTAATTTAAATCTCTTGGCTAAAATTTCAAGCCATGTTATTTTATGAAATGATTTCATCGGAAAGCAACAAAACAATGTTCCAATGTGAGTGAATCAAGATCCCCATAATCAAAATTCTTACATGGCAAAACTTTGTTTTGTTCAAATACAAGAGGGAATCTTTACACGGTTTGGATTTGTGTTTGTGGTTCCAGGATTTGGTTAAACAATGATCATCTCTCTCGATCACAATCGTATCAGCTTTGGCGGGTCCCTTTTAGAGATTTTATTCCATATATAATACCCAAAAAGAACTATCAAAGGGTGTGTTCAGCAACAAGACACGAGCATTTAAGTTTAAATTTTAGATACGATATTGTTAAAAAGAATAATTTTAAATATCGAACATATACATAAAAAAGATTAAAACTTATGTCAAGCATGCATATTTTCTAGTTTGAATTAGGATATAATATTGTTGGAAAAACAACTTAAACCCTGAATATAAATGGAGGAGGACAAAGAGAAGCACGGGAAAACGTCGATGGAGAAGATCCATGGCCATGAATCATCATCGTCGAATTTCGACGATGATAAGCTGTCGGAATCGTCGGTCACGACCAAAATCCTCCGTCTCTTCGGAAGAGAAAGTCCCCTCCACCACGTGTTATAGCCGCCGACATTTTCCTGTAGAGGAACAAAAAGGTTTCGGCCGGAGCTCTTGGTGTTGCAACCGTGATTTGGGCGTTGTTCGAATACAACCTTCTCACTCTAGTGTGTCATTTGTCAATGCTTGCTCTAGCATTACTTTTCTTGTGGTCGAATGCTTCTACCTTCATCCACAAGTAAGCTTGTTGCTTTTGTGGTTATATTTGGATTCGGGTTTCTTTTTGTTTATGACTTTATGCTAATGTAGTTTGTTTTTGCGTTCGCCGGAGCACAACCGGGCTTCGAATTCATTATTTCGGTGTTTGATTGCTTTTGTCGTCGACTAGATTGAAGAAGAAGAAGAATCATTTCAGAGGGAAGATTGCATTTCACCAAAATGGAATATATAATCTTCATGCTACATCATGCATGTTATAATTTAGTTGGTGGGACTTGTACAAGTTTTCTAGGCATTCCAATTTGTGTTTCACAGATACAATGAAGTAGTTTGTCGAGAAGTATACCTCGGGAAGTTGACCTGAACCGTACCATCGATCTAAATCGAGCTGATATGAGAAAACAGAGGCGGTGTTATCTCATTAAATCCAAGAACACGAAGCCATTCCAGAGGCTGTGCAGGAGCATCGATGGCAATAGATTCCTCGACCGAGCGAATATGACACCCATCACCATTCCGAGGAAAATAAGTGGCAACATTCTCTGTACATTAAAATGTGCCAGAGCAAAGGCAACTGAACTCACGAGTATTGCGCACCAAACGGGCATGTACTTCGTCAATGAAGGGAGAAGGAAACCACGGAAAACAATTTCCTCCCACACAGGAGCACAAACCGAAACTACTATCGCATATAGAGCCATTGCTACTGGATCCCTCGCTAAAATTGACTGCTCGACACTTGAAAGCGTTACGGGTGCAGAAGGCATAATGGGCAATAAGCTGAGGTTGAACTGTGATAATCGGTTGACGAGAGGAAACATGAGGCATCCTAGCATAACATCAAAAAGCCACTTCCCTCTCAAGCTAAATTTAAACCAATCTGATGGAAGGGGATGAAACCGAGACAGACAGCGGTGGAGTATCGCAATCCCGGCAAGGCCTTCAGTTACATCAGTCACAAGGCTGAACAAGGCTTGTCCTCTGAATGTTAAGGATTCCTTGGTGAACCCTGACACGTGAGCAACAAAAGGAATCATCCAAGACCCGATGAACCAGAATGCAGCTACCCAGAGAAGCATAACCTATGTGAACAAAGAAAATATCATTATGCAACTGATTGGCTCGTTTGTAATTCATCCTTGAATGATATTGACATACACAATGCCGTTCCTCGGTTCAATCCATCTTTATAGTTTCAAGTCAAAATAATCGGATTGATTCGAGCATGTAATTCATCCAAAGTAAAACAATCTTATCGTTTCAAGTAAAACAAGCTAACAAACCAACCTGCAGAATGGTCTCCGCTGTCCATGGTACGGTCCACCTGCGACCAACAGCCCCCGATACTGCATCTGCAGCCTGCAAAGAGATTAGCAAACATGTTGAAATAGACTCAATGAATGGCCAACGTTCGAATACTGGCATTGTACGTATTAAGATTGATTGTCCACAAATGAGCAAAGTTCAAATTTTCTCCCACGGCCATAAATGCTATCCAAGACTAAACTTTAGTTAACAAGTCGATTGTTTGACCAATGAAGAGACTGAATGTAATAGACTCGATCAACAGCCGATAACAGAAAACAGGCATACAGATTAAACTGAAAGTACTATCTATTGCACGTGAAAATAAATAAACATCAGAGGTTCATTAACCTGAACCAATTAAAGGAAAACATTACCTCCCGGAGAGTCGATTTCCAATCTCTTTCGCCAGCACTAGGTTTCTTGAACTCGGGTTGGACTAATTCTTCGGACAGAAAATGTTCAATATATTCAGATTTTGGGTTTTCAGGGGAGAACCCCTCATGCCTAAAGCATGAAATTTTCCATTTCTGCAAATTGAAAAACAAACAAAAACCAAAAGTACCTGTAAATTAGTAGTATAACCACAATAGACGAGATGCTCAGTTGAACTTAAAACTCAACCAATTAATAAAGCTACTAAATTCTATATTAAGGCCTATACATCAATCAAGTTTTGAGATACATAATTTCCCCCCATTTTCTCACCAACCAAACAGAACCCAACTAACTGTGATTCAGCTTCAGGGTCAAAAACCAACTTTTAAACAAAGTCTGCATTTAGTTTTCAATTTTGTAGCTTCGGACTATTTCCTCCATTTTCTTGCTAACCAAACATAACCCATTTCAAAATTTTCAACTTCAGATTCTCAAAAACCAAAATTTAACATAAGAAAGAAATGATCAAATTAACGAAACAGAAAACAGAATGCAAAACACAGAAATGCTTATGGATTAGTACTAACCTTATTTGTGAGCTTGGGAATGGGTTGAAAGATCCGAGAGCTCTGGGCTAAAGAAAAGGTACAGGGTCGGTTCGGAACCCGAAATTTGAAGAGAGGAGCAAGAACTGGGCGCTGAGATAGAGAGTTGGAACAGTAGGAACTCAACATGAGGCACTAAATTCAATAACTGTAATAATTTGAATTAAAAACGCATAATTTTACATGTAATTTGGGAATTGTAAAGCAAAATCCCTAATTTGAGATTTTTCGTTTCGATTCGAGTTTGGTAGAATGGTTTTTTCTGGTACAGAGGATTTCAGGGAGTGTTTGGAAACGAGGAATTTATTATTCTTTGTGATGAGAATTTCGGGAAATTTCCACGTATCTTCTTTCTAAAAAAATAGTGATAAATTTACTTTGTGATCCTTTTCATGTCGAATTTATTTGCATTCAGTCCAAAAATCAGTTCCCACTTGCCAAGCCGATTTTAATTAATAATAATATTAAAAAAACTCATTAATTTTTAATAAAAAAATCAAATTTTATTAAAATAAAGAGATGTATAACAAAATACACCTCAAAATATAAAGGAAAACTTGATGACTAAGTTCTCATAATCAAAATTGTATAAAAATAAAAACTTAGGGACTGAAAGAAAAAAATTAAAACCTTTCAGTACTCCACTAATAGTTTTGAAATTTATATCTTCACACTCTAAAAAACTCGTGGAGCGATCCCATTGGTACAAGATGATATATTTCATTCAGTTGACTCTAGGGATGGCAACGGGGCGGGGCAGGTTTTTGGCCGCCCCGACCCCGCCCCGACCTATAAGATACTATACCCGACCCCGTCCCGCCTCGAATAAAAATATTAATTTACCCGCCCCGACCCGCCTCGATACAATAACCCTTAAACCCGACCCCGCCCCGAAAAATTAAAAAAAAAAAATAATCTTCGTCGACGGTAAATGTTAAATTCGACCAATCTTCCACCACAATCACAAATTATGGTTTCAAGGGACTTCAAACTTATATAAAAAAATAAAATAAAACAAATTTTAAATTATACACGTGTTAAACTACATATTTAAAAGAATAAACTTGGATCATTGACCGTTAGAATCGAATATATTAAAACTTGAACAACATCTAACAAAATTTTACAAAATGTACGAACCAAAACAAAAACAAAAAATAGCTTAAAACACATAAAAATATTTAAATATAATGATATTTTTTTATAAATATAATAAAAAAATATATAAAAATATAAAAATATAAAAATATACCGGGGCGGGGCGGGGAATTTCTAGCAAATACCCGAACCCGCCCCGCCCCGACTTCATGCTTTTTCCGCCCCGCCCCGATCCCCGAAATTTTAGGAAAAATACCCGGTCGGGTTGGGTCGGGGCACCTCGGGTCGGGTCGGGGCCGGGTATTTTTGCCATCCCTAGTTGACTCGAATTCGAGCATTATGTGTAAGTGTTATTAAAGGGATAAAAAAATTAAACGGATACTACCTTGTAATCGCACCAGCATATTCAAAAAAAAAATCGCACTCTAAAAAATCCGAGTTTAAGCTAAATCGATTGATTTTCTCTTAATTTACAATATACAACACTCCCTCTCTTAATCTACAATACATCCGAGTTTAAGCTAAAGTATATATTAGCCAATACTCTCCCACAATTTGATGCAATCTTGGTCCATTTCTATGGCAAAGGCAGAAATAGACTCTACCTACTAACATGGTTTTCGAGCACAGGCTCGCGAATCCCGGTGGGGAAACCGAGATCAGGCGGTGGACAGTGTGATTGTGGTCATAACAAAACTGTATAAATTAACAAACAAGTCAAGGCACCAAATAGAAGATATGCAATTTGCATTCAAATCACTTGCGTCGCGGGTTTCCGACCAACTCCGGGTTGCCTTTTCTCATCATGGCAACAAACTCATCGTAGTTAATTCTTCCATCCTGCAGGATGCAACACATACATCGAACATGAAGATTCCATTACAATGGTCAAAGAAACT
This sequence comes from Hibiscus trionum, assembly GCA_030270665.1. Taxonomy (NCBI): domain Eukaryota; kingdom Viridiplantae; phylum Streptophyta; class Magnoliopsida; order Malvales; family Malvaceae; genus Hibiscus; species Hibiscus trionum. Next base: position 1,538,432 of record BSYR01000058.1, read on the forward strand.
AAATAACAGTTGGAATGTAATTCAGTGCCTCAATTGGAATAATTTCGTTTAAATAACATTTAGCGCGCACACACACACATCTGAAACGAGATAGAATAAGCATACCCTATCTGTGTCAACTTCAGCAATGATCTCTCTAATTGTTTTTTCATCTTTCATATTATACTTCCGAAGGGCTTGTTTAAGCTCTTCCATTGTTATGTACCTAAAACGAGTTGAAACAAATATGCTTAGACACCACAACGAGGATATATGATTCGGATTGTAAGAAAACTGTTATTCACTAAAGAAATGGTAAGACTGATTACCCGCTATTGTCCTTGTCGAAGTGTTGGAAGGCATTGTATAAGCGTTCTTCCCTTTCTATCCGATTCATGTGCATGGTAGCTGTTATAAACTCGAAGTAATCAATTGTTCCATTTCCATCAACATCAGCCTGGGCAGCATGAAGAAAATTTTGCTTAACAAGATTTGCAATTACATTCAGATTGTTCCATGGAACACATGGAATCTAAATATTCATACACATACTTTCCCTCTTTCTTTCTTTTTCCAGTACATGGCTGTGACCGAATAAAATTCCATTCATGGAAAAATTCCGAGATGGTGCGTTGCAGAACAAAAATGACATATGCCGACAATATCCCGATACATAACTTAGAGATGAATGAAAATACAAATAAGCTGTTATTGTGGGTTACTTAAGGCTGTCACTTGGTTTTCAAGTTTCTTTGAGGTCGGTCGGAGAGAGTGCTTGCAATCTATTTAGCATTATATAATGAGATGACAAGTTTCTAAATCATTCCTTGGTCCTAGAGGCTTCTATTTCTTTGAACCAAGATTAAAAGCACCGAACTTGAATTTGAACAAAGCTAATCCCAGGTTCAGCTAGGAGCACAGTGATTATCATGCAGGATAATATAAACGAGGAACGAAACATACCGCTTCCATTAGCTGCCACACTTCAGACTCGGAAAGCTTAGTACCAAGTTTATGAATGCCAGCTTTTAACTCCTCAAAGGTGATTGTTCTACTGTTATCCGTGTCCATGGATTTGAACATCTCCTTCAAACCTATGATTTCTTCTTCAGATAGATTTTCTGCAATTACCTGGAAGAAGAGAAAGAAAGTAAGCAAAAATGGCTGATGGCAACGACAATTATGTTGCCGCATTACTACCATCAACTAATAGCCAGAAAGTAATAGAACATCTTTAGCTTGTTCTCTTGAAAATGGATCCTTAAAATCCTTTCCATTCTCAGCTTTCAAAACTTTTCGGTTAGAACACCTCATCTAGGTTACTCAAACTCGAGTATGAGCGCCAGGGACAGGTTAGTGAACCAGAGCGGGATAGCATCTCATTATGTTATAATTTAATGGCACATCCCCAAGTATGATATATTATACATAAGAGGGAAAACAATTCACCTTCAGAGCAACTTTTTTGAATTTGTTCATGGCCTTGAATTGCTTCATTCTAGTTAAAATGGCAACATCAAGAAGCTTATCGGATGCATCACCATCTTCACGCATCCACGGATGATCTGCAGTAGTCAAAGCTTTATTTCTTTTTCATAAATTGCTAATAATCTTGAAGCGAGACAAACATGAATTCTACAGCCAACTTACTCAAGACTTCAAATGCTGAAAGCCGTTCCGTAGGATCTTCTCGCAGCATCTTACTCACAAGATCCTTGGCAGTGTCGGAAATAGAAGGCCATGGATCTGATAAGAAATCGATGTGTCCTCGAAGAATAGACTCAAAGATACTCTGTTCAGATTCTGCATACAAAACCAAAAGCAGAAACAAGAGAGCCTCTCACCGATCCACAACATAGCAATGTTCATTTTATACGAATTCGACAATTGCTCATCTTCATAAGAAACAATAGTACTACCTCCATAGAATGGTGGAGTCCCACTGAGGAGAATGTAAAGAATCACCCCGGCACTCCAAATATCGGCTTCAGGTCCATATTGTCTGCGCAATACTTCTGGAGCTACGTAATAAGCACTTCCAACAAGACTCTTGAAAACATCTCCTGCATTAGTAGAGAAAGTTCAGCATACATTCATGTTCGAGATCGAATAACATAGACGAGTTCGAGCTGAGTAAACCGCAAATGCTCACCCGGCTTAAAAAATACAGAGAGACCGAAATCCGTAGCCTTCAACGGAGAATCATCTTCCTTATTCAAGAACAAGAAATTCTCAGGCTTCAAGTCCCTATGGATCACCCCCATGGAATGACAATTATGCACCACCATCACAATTTGCCTAAACAAATTAGCAGCCTCCATTTCTGAATAATGACCTTTCTCTATAATTCGATCGAACAATTCGCCTCCGGCACACAGTTCCATGATCAGATTCACCGAGTTCCGATCCTCATAAGTTCCCTTCAGCTCAACAATATTCCTATCAACCCCATTTACTTAAAACCTTTAAAATTACAAAAAAGAGACAGAATTTAGGGAAAAAAAAGGTTTTTTTTGGAGGGGAAACCTGTGGCCGGTGAGATGATGCATGATCTGGATTTCATGGCGGACGTCTTCGATATCATCGCGGCTGATAAGCTTAAGCGTGGAGATTGATTTACAAGCGAACTGCTGTTGAGTTTCTTTGTGAGTGACCAAGTAGGTAACGCCGAACTGCCCGCGGCCGAGCTCGCGGCCGAAGACGTAAGTAGACCGGATGTCCTCCATCGGACGGCCGAGCACACGGCCGATGGGTGGAATGCTGGGGGTGGCGAGGCGGCTTTTGGAGGCGGCGGAGCAAGGGTGGTGGAGGTGGTGGGTTGAAGGTTTTGGGTGTCTTGACGATGAAGGACCGGCGGGTTTGACATTGGCGCCGTTACGGTGGCTACCGCCGGAGCTAGAGCCTGGTTCGGACCGGTTATCGGCGGTGGGAAGACTGTTGTTGTTACCCATTGTTACAACTTACAAAAAGAAAAATTGAGTTGGGACGAGTGAAGGGTGAGTCAGAAGGAATATATTTGTGTCTGTGTATTGTCGGAAAATGAGAATTTAACAAATTTCGTAATTGGTGAAAGAAAAACAAAAGAGAGTTAATTTCATTGCACGTCCCTAAACTATGATGCTCATTTTAGATTGGTCCCCATTTTTTAATTTCAATTTCATCCTCAAATCATAGTTCCAATTTTAAATTAGACCCTAAACTTTTTAACATTTCAATTTTATTCTAAATTATGACTCTCATTTTAAATTGATCCTCAAACTGTTGAATATTTCAATTGTATCCTCAAACAATTGGTATATACTAATCATACTCATTATTAATAAAATTCTAAAATAAACGACGCACACCACTACATGCCTACACAATTTATTTTCTAATAATTTTTAAATCAATATTAAAATTCTCAAAACTTAACGTACAATTAATTATATTTAAAAAACAAAAAAAATTATTCAATCTTTCTCACGCATCATTCATGCCCCATACCCAATTAAAAGGTTCTGAATCATCTTTCTTTCATGTCATATATACCACTTAGATTAAACCTTTCAAGTCATCATTATTTTCATTTTATACGCACTCATAATTATCATTTTCTGTTCATTATTAAATTATAATAATGATTGTGTTGTCAACCGTCAACACCTCATTGTAATATATATCTTTATGTTATCTGTTGACGTTTTTATCTTTTATCGTCGATTTTAGTAATATTTGTATCTATCTTTTGTTCCGAATATTTGAATTAAATTTTACCTTTTCTTTTCTATGGTCATATTATTGTGTTGAGACTCTACCTTCTTGCTTTAATGATTATAATATGTCCAAATTAAATTTTTTTATTTACTAATTATAAATTTTTATTCTAATTTTGAATATAACATCATTAAATAAAACTAACAAATTTCAATTAAAAAAAAGAAAAATATCCTATACACAGGCGGTGGAAACTACACAAACGCCTTAATTTTAGGGTATATGGATTTAGTTTAGGGTTTAGGATTTAGGATTTAGGTGTAGGAGTTTAGAATTTATGGATAGTTGTTTAAATTTAAGGTTTATGGTTATAATTGAGGGTTTATAAGTTAGAGTTTAGTTTTTAAGGTAATATGGTAAGGATTTATGTTTTAACCTATAAACCCTAAATTATAACCCTAAACATTAAGTTTAAACAACTATCCTTAAATTCCTAAATCTTATACCCTAAACTAAATTCCTAAACCTTATACCCTAAACTAAATTTTTATACCTTAAAACTAAGGCGCTTGTTAAAAACTTTTAATTTTCAGTGCATGTGTATAGAATATTTATCCTTAAAAAAAATTAACATTGTGAATTAGAAAAGCTACTTTCTTCTTCAAAGGATTTTTAAACTAAAATAATTAAAAAATAAAAAAGAAAGACATCTAACCTCGGAAACTAACCAGCGAACGTTTCAGTGTTTCAGATTCTTAAACTATTCGATTTTTAAACTCCTTCTTCAACTAACTCCCAATTTGTTCAAAGTTTGAATCTTTGCTTATTATACGTTACACATATATATATTTATTATATTTTATTCTCTGTTAGTAATTTAGGGTTTGAAGGTTTGGGCATTTGAGAGTGTTGAACACTGATACTTATTTTATCCGCAAACGATTATGTTCTCGGACTTCTTTCCCGGCGAACCTTCCGGTTCTGATGCCGCCGAACTGGACTTCGGCTTTGCTTTTAACGACAGTAATTTTTCCGATCGGGTCTTGAGGATCGAGGTCGTTCCGGATCTGCCGGAGGCGAAATCCGACGGTGAATGTTGCTCTTCCATCGCGGATTGGGCACGTAATAGAAAGAGGCGGAGGGGGGATTTCAAGAAAGAAATTGGTTCTTTATTTCTACTGTCAACATTATTAGTGTACAATAGTGCTTGTGTTTGTTTTAGGTTTTGACGATTTTTTTTGTGTGTTCCGGTCTTGCAGATGTTGTGCAACCTGAGGAGCAAATATTGAATTGTAACTCGCCGGAAACTGTGGATGGCGTGGCGTATGAAAATCGAGATGAAGATGCCGCGGCAATGATCGAAGAGTTGCCTTCGGATGTTGGATCGAATTGCAATCGAATTGGTAACCAGTAAATTTCATCAAATATAATGCTTTTTTAGTTAATCTTCATCAAATATAATGTTTCTTGTACTGCTTTCCCTTTGTTGTTTATGCTCTGCTTCTTCATAAGTTGCTAAAAGAACAAAAGAGTATGATTTGAAGTCGAATTTGACTGGAAATGAGCAAATGAGTAGAAGTAAAATCATGGATTCTGTTACTCAAGAGAGTTAATTTTGTATTGCAAAAAATGAAACTTGACACACATTTGTTCTTTTGTAGGGAATGATTCGTCTTTTAATCGCGATTGTTCTACGGTTCTAAGAGTCAATACCATGCATATTAGTTCTCCAATTTTAGCAGCAAAAAGCCCCTTCTTTTACAAGGTAAGGGGATCTTGGTTGGTTGGTTGGTTTTCGCCTCGTCATTGATTGTCATACTAGTTTATGCCTCTTTTTTTGCAGTTGTTTTCAAATGGAATGAGGGAGTCGGAGCAGCGACATGTAACACTCCGGATACGTGCCTCTGGTAAATGATTAGAGTATTGAGTGTTTTTCCTATTATCATATACCTTTCTTCTTGTGTGCCCTCTTGCTATGAACCCAATGAATTTCGACAGTTTCCATGCAAGAGCTGGTAATATTTGTGTGGGCTCGCTTATGCATTTGCTGATGATCTAAAGGTCATTATATTATTTATTGAGTTAGTACTTAGCAGCGACAAGGTTAACCGTAAATATGACATTGTATCTTTTTCCTCCCTCTGAGCAGAAGAAGCGGCTCTCATGGATCTTCTTAATTTTATGTATAGCAACACACTGTCGACTACCGCACCTACTGCCGTGCTAGATGTGTTGATGGCTGCTGACAAATTCGAGGTTGCATCATGCATGAGATATTGTAGTCGATTGTTACGAAACCTGCCTATGACCTGTGAATCTGCCTTGCTGTATTTGGATCTTCCTTCTACTGTTTTAATGGCAGAGACTGTTCAGCCACTGACAGATGTAGCAAAGCAATTTCTTGCCGCGAGCTACAGAGATGTAACCAAGTGAGTGCTGTCATTATCTGCTATATTAGATGATCGAGTAGTTTCTTATCTGTAGCAACAATGTCGCTTTTTTCCCGGTATACATGAATGCGTATGCAGCATTTAATTTTTTCCCTTCAAAACATGTAGATGTTGTATGAACTAATTTGCTCATTTTCCCCTCAGGTTCCAGGATGAGGTACTCAAGTTGCCTCTTGCTGGTATAGAGGCAGTTTTTTCAAGTGATGATCTCCGGGTAGCTTCAGAGGATGCTGTTTACGACTTTTTGCTGAAGTGGGCCCGGACTCGTTATCCAAAACTGGAAGAACGCCGTGAAGTTCTCACTATGCGGGTCGTCTGCCTAATCCGTTTTCCATATATGACTTGCAGGAAACTGAAAAAAGTTTTAACCTGCGATGACTTCGATACAGAAATTATATCCAAAGTTGTGCTTGAAGCTCTGTTTTTCAAGGCTGAGACATCGTACCAACAGCGTGCTCTTGCATCAGAGGCCGCCAATGTCAGTTTTCGTCGCTTCGTGGAGCGGGCTTACAAGTACCGGCCGGTCAAGATTGTAGAGTTTGAGCAACCAAGACAGCAGTGTGTTGTGTACCTGGACCTGAAGCGAGAGGAGTGCGCGCATCTGTTCCCGGCCGGTAAGGTTTATTCACAAGCATTTCATTTCGGCGGACAGGGGTTTTTCTTTTCCGCACATTGCAATATGGACCAGCAAAGCGCATTCCACAGCTTTGGGCTATTTTTGGGAATGCAAGAAAGGGGATCTGTTACATTCGCCGTCGACTACGAGTTTGCAGCAAGGTCAAAACCATCAGAGGATTATGTAACTAAGTATAAAGGTAATTACTCATTCACAGGTGGAAAGGCTGTCGGCTATCGGAACCTGTTTGGTATACCGTGGACATTATTCATGTCCGAAGAGAGCAATTACTTTATAAATGGAGTCCTCCATCTCAGGGCCGAACTAACTGTTAGACAATGAGATTGTGAGCAGGTTTAAAGAAGTACTATATGATCAGTTTTACTTATTTGGAATTTATAATATAAGATTTGTTAAGCATAACTTGTTAAAGATCTTCACTTAAAAAATTGGCATTTTGAACCGGAAGCAGAAGCTTTTACAGAACCCTCATAACTAGGGGTGGGAGAAAATACCCGACCCGAAAACCCGACGACCCGAAACAAAAATACCGGGTAATTCCCGGAAAAAAAATTACCCGACCGGGCCGGGTACCCGACCCGGCAAATTTCTCGGGACACGGGCCGAAAGTTTTCCCTTACCGGGTACCCGACCCGATAAAAATTTAATATATATTTTTTATATTTAAAATTATATTTTTATTTTATGTTTCTTAATATTTTCACTCTAAAATTAAGTTTAAATCCCTACATTTTTTTTATGTTTGTATTATATTCTTTTAAGTTTAATTTTTTTAAATATTTTTGTGTTTAACATGTGATTTTTTTAATTTTTTTTTAAAAAAAATAGGAACCGGGTACCCGGTACCCGAATTTTACGGGTACCCGGATATAATGGGCCGGGACGCGGGCCGTTTAATGAGGTACCCGGATGAACCGGGTACCCGACAATTCCCACCCCTACTCATAACCCTCCCCACTTAAAAATAAAAAGAATATTGAACGCTTAAACTTGTTCGGTTGAGATAACATCTGTCCATGAATCTACAAAGCGTCTAACGGGGTAAAAATCCTCTGCTCCTTAATCCATGAACCCTTCTATGTCTCATCTTAAAAATTATTTAAAAATTAAACTTTAAACCTTAACTCTAATTTTTGCATCTTAAACCTTAAACCCTGAACTCTAAAAAATCTATCCTACCCCTAATTTCTTAAACTTTAACTACAACTCCTAACCTTAAGCTCTAAACTCATAAATCCACTTTTTTTAAAACGGTGCATAAAAAGGGACATAATTTAAGGGCAGACAATTTCCATCCGTCTAATGGACATAATAGTACTTGTTAACCTAAAAAGGATATTATAAGGTTTTCCCTTGTCTATATATATGGGAAGAAGTCATCTAGCCAGTAGCCACCACTACAGCAAAACAGGTTTTTCGCGGCATTTTTATAACCCTATAGCGGCATTTTTTAGCGCCGCTAAAAACACTCCCGGCGTTAAGAAAAACGCCGGAAGAAGTAGCGTCGCAATAGGTAGCGGCGTTTTTATCGCATAAACGCCGCTAAAGGTTTTGTTCTATCGCGGCGTTTGTATATACAAACGCCGCAAAAGTCAATGTTCTTTAGTGGCGTTTGCATATCAAAACGCCGGTAATGCTATTCTATAGCGGCGTTTAAATATACAAACGCCGCAAAAGGTGAATGGTCTATAGCGACGTTTGTAAATTAAAACGCCGGGACTGATGCTTCAGTAGCGGCGTTTGTGTTCATAAACGCCGACATTGGCTGCTCTATGAAGGCGTTTTTCTTGGAAACGCCATAGTACGTTATGGATTTTTAGCGGCGTTTATTCCTCGAAAACGCCGCTAAACTCACTGCTTCTATAAAAATAAATTTTAAAAATGTAAAATACCCAAATAACCTGTAAAATAAATCCATAATAACATCAAATTCAAAGTCTACAGCATCAAATCCATAAAACTCCAACAATTAAGTAAACACAACAATAACAAATTCAAAGTCTACAGCATTAAAGTGAAATATAGTTCAAACGATGAATTAAAATGTAGTCCAATATTTTCATTTAAATTCACACATAAATGAACTAAGATGGCGGATTCTTTGGTTGGTTCTGCCTTAACATCGCCATCATTTCTTCAAATTTTTCTTGAAGCTTTTGGTGTGCTGCTTCTCTCTCAGCTTCTCTTGCTTCTCTCTCGGCTTCCTTTCTTGCTATCTCAGCTTCTTTCCTTTCTCTTTCAGCTTCTCTCTCAGCTTCTTTTCTTTCTCTTTCAGCTTCTCTCGCTGCTACCTCGGCTTGAAATTGAGATAACTGTTGTTTTAACCGATAAACTTCTGCTTGAGAAGATTGGCTCTGTGATGGCATGTACTGAGACGAGTTAGCCCCAAAATATTTTGTCGGGGTAACGAATGATCCTTGACAGCGAACCCGACCATATCTTTCAGGACCCAAGACGTCAACAATAACTTGATTCTCGATCTCTTCCATATTAACAGAACCATTAGTTGAAGCTGTAGCTTCATACTCGGTCTTTTTTTCCCTCAATTTCTCCTGACAATCAAATCAAAATTTTATACAATTGATATTAATTATAATCAAAATTTTCTGTCTAATTAATATACCATAATTTCTGCAGCTTCGGGAGTTATAGGAGAGCCATCCTTTTTTGTATGCGTAATGTCGAAGAGCTTTATCCGTCCAATGCTAGTGCCAGTTGTAATTTGCTATAACGTATAATAAAAATTAATACTAAACCAATAAAGTAATTCATTAAAAATTAATCAATAATTAAAAATAATAATACCTCCTCATTAGCTAAACGAGCAAAACTCTTCGACCCAGCGGTGTGAGTAAACTTCTGTTTTTGTCTGCTAGTAACTCCAACGCGCTCTCGATCCTACAATTCAAAATTTGCATTATATATAAAGTCAATATTATAATGAAAATTTTTTAAAGTGCATCGATCATACCTCTCCTTTCGTTGAACTCCAAAACCTGACTGCATCTTCCCATTGATGTCGGAGAATTCCCGGCGGGATATTTTGCAGCTTTTCTTGAAGAGTGAGATCGTTCTTGAAATATGTCTTCTTCAAGAAACTCTTACTGTCTCTTCATTTTTTTCCTAATGCATGCTTCAGATAATCATCTGAGACTTCTAAAGAAAATTTATCCTACAAGTGATACAATCAAAGCAAATATAAATATTATTTTGAATTATAATAGATTATTATTACAATGACATTATTACCTTAACAAGTTCCAGAGCTTGATTTTTGTTACCATTCGGCATCTGACGCCATGACTCATAATTAATCGGAAAAATTGCATTATTGCGTGCAACAATGCCTAAGTAACTGCCCAGAACACCTGCTTCTGCCCCAATGGGTTGGCAGACATCGTTTCTTGAAACTTTCACGCGTTCACCAGCGGGAAGATTGTATAATTCATTCAACGTCGTGTGCCCTCTACTCTTACGAGTTCGACCATTTCCACCTATATAAGAAATAATTCAATAAAATTTTTAAAATAAAGTCAATAATAACAAACAACTAGCATTTAAATAAAGTGTTGAACATTACCATCAATCTCTATATTTTCAACTGTCTCCGGAACTGTCTCCGGAACTTGCGAGGATCCAACACCAGACAAATCATCATCATTTGTTTCTTCCCCCTCTCTCGGTACTTGAACTATCCGCAAATCACTTAATTTCCTCCTAGGCATAGTATCTACAATAAACAAAAGACATTTTAGTAACTAGAGACAACAATACTATTATAAATTAATAAGTTAAGATATAAAACTTACTACATTGTTATGCAGTTAGTTTTCATTAAAATCTTCATCCATGTCCTCTCGAATCCATTGGAATTGTGAACTAGAACTAGGGATTGTTCTATCTAGGTTTTGCGCTGCAAAAGGTAGAGTTTCTGATCTTATTTCAATATCATCTCTATTTCCTTCACCGATGTCTATCAAGTCTCTAGGAGTGTTACGGAGTACAACATACCAACCCTATTTTGTTGGATCAGGGCAATAGAAAACTTGTTTGACTTGAGAAGGAAATACATATGGTTCTTCAATCAATTGGTGACCTGTGTGAATTAACCGAGAGAAGTTCACCATTATAAAACCAAATTGATCTCTTCTAATGCCTCGAGCCGTATTTACATCAGCCCAGTCACAACGAAATAACACAACTTTCTGTTTGCCATAATAATCCAACTCAATAATATCCGTAAGAATTCCATAATATTCTACATCTCCCACCACAGGATGATTGTCCCTAGCACTAGCATAACTTGTAGTTGAAGAAGTTACAACTACTCCACAATTTTGTGTCCTCCTTAATCTTTCTTGAGATTTCGTGTGGAACCTAAACCCGTTAATGAGAAAAGCATTATATCTTTTAACAATTCTATTTGGACCTTGAGAAAGCCACTTAACCTCTTCACTAACTTCTCTCCCACACCAAACCTATTACATGTAAAAGGTGAATAAGTTATCATTTATATTGATGTAGCAAAGGAAGAAAAGTTATTAAGTACGTGTAGTACAAAGATTCAGTTGCTTACCATCTTCGCTAACCAATCATGGAGATTTTCTATGAACAACTTATGAATTTCTCTTTGATGTAATCTTCGGGAGCGTACTTGAGATTGTAGCTCTTCTTTAAATTCACTACAAAGTAAGCTAAGTGGTTAAAAAATGGGGGTAATATAAAAGATGAAGTGAATACATTAGAATTTATATAAACTTACGTCCGTAAGGGCTCTGTTGAGTCATGATGGAAGAGAACATATCGATGTGCTTGTACCCAAGACTTGTCATCTAACTGTGCAATTTCAACTTTGCCGAGTGGTTCACCAAAACTTTGAAACAAATAAGTCTCAGCTAAGTTACTATTGATGCACACTTCATTTCTATGTGGTCTATTGAATCTCGTTTCAACATCTTCCAAATATCTAGAGCAAAAAGTCAAACATTCCTCTGCTAAATACCCTTCAGCAATTGATCCTTCTGGATAACGCTTATTACGACAGTAAAACTTCAACTTGCTCAAGAACCTAGACCGTAATAAACAAAACATTATATAAGTAGTTGTAATTAAATGAATTTTTAAATGGTAATCTATCTAGCCACACATATGAATACCTAATCTAGCCACACATATGAATACCTAAACCTTTGTTTATGTTATATACAATGAGTCATTTCGGCTCTGCGGAGGAAATTGGGTACAATGAGGATCTTTTAACTCAAATTCTTGTCAATTTGTCAGCAAAATCTCTGGTCAGATTCGAAGTGGTCTCAAAATAATGGATGTCTATAATCTCTGGTCAGATTCAAAGTGGTCATCTTGTACTTATAAAGTATTTGAGATGGCTGCGGATCGTTCAAGTTGGTACCTAAAGTATAACTTAAATCTTACTGATGGAACGATTTTTCAGTCCATATTAAGCTATTTTCCCCCGAACATTTTGTTGTGCTATTCAATCCGAGGAGGAAGGAGATGCCATAGTTTTAGTATTTCAAAATGGTAGCACATTGTCTTATAATCACACAATAAAGAAAGGTCTGCATTGTGCCGCTCTCATTCCCAACGATCATTCTTTAAATCAGCAGTTTCGGGGTTCACAATACTTTGAGACCTTTGCTTGTATTCTCTGAGATTATTTGTTGCCTATGATTTTATGTTTAAGTTGGATTTCAAATTGATCTTTAATTTGGAGTTGTCCAGTTATTCTTGCTTATAGTATAACTTTGAAATGTGAAAAAATGAATTTAATCCCCTCTTCTTGTTGGCTTTAAGGTTGGATTTCTCTTTGTTTGTCCAATGCATTTGATGGTTCGAGCACAAGCCTCAAACTTGTGAGAAACAAATCACTTTGTTATTAAAATTGAAATGAACAACTTGGTATAATAATAAATTTATTCTCAAAACTTACGCATTCTATTAATTTGATCCTAATTCGAAATAATTTAACAAACTTATCCATTCATATTTAAAATTTTCGACTTTGCACCATCATGACGCTCTCCGACCACTTTATCACACTCTATGTTATCGTCTATCAGTTTGATAATAGAAAGATGTGATGGCTCGACAGATATGGTCACTTTACTACTAGAATGTTGACAGACTAATGGAATAGACCCATTATAATTGAATGACTAAATTGTTATTTTTTTAGAAGAAAAGTGACATGTTCGTTATTAAACATATAATTGAGTGACCAAATCTACAATTGAACGACTAAATTGTTATATTTAAAAAAAAACGTGACTTATTTGTTACTAAACTTATAATTCAGTGAGATATTGTGAAATTTACCCTACCATTTTTTGAAGAAACCCTAAAAGAATATTGTAGGGTTTCCATCATTATATAAACAAGTAGTCATTGCTAACGTAGGAATAGCTAAACTTTTGTTTTTGTTAGATACAAAACAATGGGTGATTTCGGCTCTGCAGAGGAGATTGGGTACAACGAGGATCTTATAACCGAGATTCTGCTTAATTTGCCAGCAAAATCTCTGGTCAGATTCAAAGTGGTCTCAAAACAATGGATGTCTATTATCTCCGGTACCAACTTCTGCCTTGCTCACACTCGCTGCCTCCATGCCAAAGGTTCTGTCAAGCCCTCAGCTTTGTTTATCGTCCGGCGTTATGGACAGTTGTCGGGCATGCTTCTTCCTTTGACTCGTGATTGCATCCGACTCCCATGTTTTGATTTCGTAGATGCCCCCAACGTCAACATTCTGCAATCTTGCAATGGCTTGCTTCTTTGTGCTTCCAAGACTGGGTATCAGCCTGCCTGGACAAACGCCAGGTATTTCATATGTAACCCTACAACCAGAAAGTTCAAGATGCTCTCTATTCCAAGACGTCTACTTCAGGAGTTTATTTTCCTTAGTATTAATCTAGCTTTTGATCCTCTTAAGTCACCCCATCACAAGATTATATATCTTAGGAGGAAAAGAGAAGGGCTGCTGCCCTGGGAATTTGTGGGTTTTATTGACATATATTCATCAGAAACCAACTCCTGGAGTTTATCGATATGCAAATTCAGTTTTGGTCATGGCGTTGAATTTAGCAAAGGGGTTTTCTTTAATGGTGCAATCTATTGGTTCTGTGAGACTCACAGATCATCGTATTTCGACATTGAAAATGAATGCATGAAATCAATCCCGATGCCTAGATTTGAAACTTTTCGGCATTGGTATTTTGGGGAGTCTGGAGGCTATTTGAATTTTACAATTGCATACAGTTCTTCTTACGCTTTTCAAGTATTCGAGATGGCTGCGGATCGTTCAAGTTGGTACCTAAAGTACAGGTTAAATCTTACAGACTTAACGTTTTATAAGTCGGTATTAAGCCATTCTTTTGGATCAATTAAGTATTTTTGTGGTATTCAATCCGGGGAGGAAGGTGACTCCATAGTTTTAGTATTTGAAGATGGTAGCACATTGTCTTGTAATCTCAAGGACCGGACAATAAAGAAAGGTCTGCATTGTGCCGCTCTCATTCCCGACGGTCATTATTTTCATCTGCAGTTATGGGGTTCTCAATACTTTGAGACCCTTGCTTGTATTCTCTGAGATTATTTATGGGTTTCTTTGGATTTTAGGTTTAAGTTGGATTTCAAATTGATCTTTAATTTTGAGTTGTCCCTTATATGAACTTTGAAGTATGAAAAAAATGAAATTGATCCCCTTTTCCTGCTGTCTTTAAGCTTGAACTTCTCTTTGTTTATCCAATGCGTTGATGGTTCGAGCATAGGTCTCGAACTTGAGCTCTTTACGAAGCAAATCTACCCTGTAATCTGTCGGAGGGCATTGAAGTTTCTATGTTATGAATCCGAATCTCGACATTGTGGAAAAGTTCATTATTCGGGATATCTTGCTATGGTTCTTTCCACTTATGTGGTCTTTTGATTCAGTTTTGGTGTTTTAGTTATTTTACTTTTTTACTTCTGAACATTTTGGTTAGTTACTCCTTCGACTGTTATCCCCTTACAAGTCACTTTATTATAGTTTTTGTTTGGTAAATAATTTTTTAAGTTAAAATTAGAGATTTAATTAATCAAATCTCTATGTTTTTATTGAATTCTTTGTAGATTTAAGTTGGTTCTTATGAATGGAAATCGTTTGCTTTTTATTTAAGCTTTTTGGTGCTCTCACTTTAAAATTTAAAGTTAAGGTTTAAGGAATTAAGGATATGGTTTAATTAAAGTTAAGGTTTAAGGAATTAGGGATATGGTCTATATTTTAGAGTGTGTGGTTTAAGGTTTATGATGTAAAATTTAAGGTTAGAGTTTA
Source organism: Hibiscus trionum (assembly GCA_030270665.1). Lineage (NCBI taxonomy): Eukaryota > Viridiplantae > Streptophyta > Magnoliopsida > Malvales > Malvaceae > Hibiscus > Hibiscus trionum. The sequence continues at coordinate 1,553,517 of BSYR01000058.1, forward strand.
AAATTTAATTTTTTTATTGTGGGGCATAGAAAATGGTATACTTAGAGAGCAAAAGATTTTTATTAGATTCCTACACTTTGGAGAAGACGATCTTGCTTTCCTTAGCTTTGACTTTTCTTTTTCTCTCAAATTTCACCAATTAGCTGGATAGAAATCGTCTACCTTTACTATTCCCCTATTTATGCCCTATACTAAAATTAAAGTTTAGAGTTTAGGGTTAGAGTATAGAGAACTCGAGATACAGTGTATTTTTTAGGGTGTGGGATTTAAAATTTAAGGTTAAGATTCATAATTTAATTTTTAAGTGTTTTTTAGCATGGAGCATAAATTAAGGCATGCTTAGGGTGTAGAGGATTTTTGGTCAAATGAGCTCTGTAGTTTTCAAATCCCTAGTGAGAGATGTTTCTGCAATTCTCGGGGCATAAGCTCAATAACACGGAGCAGCGTAGGGGTGTTCGTTCCCAGGTACCTGATTCTCCCAGGTACTACATATATTGGCCCGTGTTAGCCGGGTACCTGCTATCCGAATACATAAAATTTTAAATTTTAAAAAAACTCACATAGTTAACACATAACATTTAAAAGTCCATAATACATAATTAAGCACAAAAATTAATGATTTTGAAGTTAGTTTAAGATGAAATATCTTGATATATATATATATATATATATATATATATTAAAGTTTATCATCAAAATGACATTAAAAATATTAATATCGTTTTTTTTCTTTCGAATTTCGATATGAAAATGCAATACCTCTCTATTTAATCAAAAAATATATTTGAAAATTTTAAAACTTAAAAGTACACAGTACAAACAAAGAAATAATTTAGGGATTTAAATTTAGTTTTAGGTAAAAATATTAAGAACTTAAAATAAAAATATAATTTAAAACTAAAAAAATAAATATATTAAAAGTATCGGGTCAGGTACCCGGTTACCAAAAAAAGTCAGCCCAGACCCGGCCCAACTATCCGAAAAAAGAAAATCTCGGATTGAATATTTTTTAAAGAATTACCCGATTTTTTAAGGTTCGAGTCGCCGGGTTGGATAATTTTTGAACACCCCTAAAGCATGGGCATAAAACAATAAAGAGGTGGGGGGGGGGGCACGCCACCTTAAAATTTGGAAATTTTTAATATATAGCCTTAGAACTTTGAAAAAAATTAATTCCCCAAAAAAGTTTAGAAAATCAAGTTAAGCTTCAAAATTTTTTAACATTCTTAATTAAACCCCTCATAAATTTTAAAAGTTCTCATTAAGCCTCTTAAAATTTTAAAAATTTTAGTTAGACTCCAAATTTTTTGAGAAAAATGTAAATTGAACCCTTCAAATTCTTTGAAAATTTTAATTTAAACCTCCAATTTTTTTTTAAAAAAAATTAAATTTTCTTCTCCCAAACTCTACCACCAAGCTATGCCACTAACGCAAAGTGAAATTCACTGCACCGGCATTGATAAAAAGAAGATGCAATCAATTCAAGAAGCTCCAGATTAGCTTTGGAGAATAACAAAAAAAAGAAAGAAAAAATGTGGCTTGTACACCTTGCCCGGGACTCCCCCATCTACATTGTGTTCAGGGACGGAGCCACAACTCCAATGGGAAGGGTTGTGCCCCCGGGTAAGGGAAATATTTTTTTTTACCCTTTGATTCCTTATATTTTTCCTGAAAAAATTGGGATAATTGTGAATTTGCCCCCCACCTTTCAAAATTTATGTTTTGCCCCCCCAACTTCAAATCCTAGCTCCGTCCCTGATTGTGTTCGAATCTTTTCGAATAATGGATCATCTTGTCTAATGTCTCTTGAAGGCTAAAACTTTTTAGCAAAGGTCCTCATTGTAAATAAGTGAACTCACAATAAAAGACACTATTCATATGCTATTCAATTATGGATTAGTATATATTTATACGAATAAATACTTGATTACAAAAATATTTATTTAAAATAAAATTTTCACTTTAAATTTGAATCAAAGTATAATCATAAAAAATGTACTTTTCCGGCCATAACAAAATAGAATTCGGATCATAACTTATAACAAAATATCTTTCTTCACTTTTATCCTCTTAACCGGTGGTCGACTATTAATCTAGTATTAGTTGTCGACCACCGGATCTATTATTTTTTTGACTTTTAATAAAAATCTCTTTTGTTTAATTCACATATTTTTGCATGTTCGTTTGTCTTTGTGACACGCTTTCGTCTGCACTTGTGGCACGTCTCCTCTGCATTATGGCTTATTTTTCGCCTACTTCTACAGTAGATCTGCGATTGTCTAGAAATTCTCACATCGCTCGTATCTGATTTGCGATTATTGGTGCTCTTTCAAAGGTTAGATCCCCTATCTGTGGTTGTTTGTCGATGTATTCAGATCTGTTTTTACGAAGCAGCCTGTAAGTTTGCTTTGGTTCGCTCGCCACTCCTTAATTATCTCGAAAGCGTCTAAACGGATAGAGACAAAGGAGCACTATTGACGGTTATTGAATTACTATGAATGATGGGCTTCAGATTCAAAAGAAGGTTCGACTATCAGTGCGACTATGTTTTTCTTTTCATTGTATTCTCTGTTTAGATTTTTGGTGAACATAGTCCATAATTTCCTTTCTTTGTGTGGTTACATTTTTACAATTGTACCTTCTTTTGTTTTAATACAATTCAGAATCATAAAAAAAATACTTGTTCATGAATCTTCAGAAAGTCTTAAGGATTTGATCACCTACATGTGTTACTGTATATGTGATGTATAGTTTGTCCTCTACAAAATGCCCTAGGAAATATGTTAACCTAAAAGGATATGTAGGTTTTGTTAGATACAAAATAATGGTAGATTTCGGCTCCGAAGATAAATCAAAGACTAGTCTCAGCTCTGCAGAGGAGATTGGGTACAACGAGGATCTTATAATCGAGATTCTGCTTAATTTGTCAGCAAAATCTCTCATCAGATTCAAAGCGGTCTCAAAACAATGGATGTGTATTATCTCCGATACCAACTTCTGCATTGCCAATGCTAAAGCCGCTCTGAAGCCCTCGACTTTGTTAATCCTCAACCATTTTGAACCTTGTGAGGGTCCGACGTGATTGCCCCAGACTCCCATGTTTTGATTTCTTAGATGCCCTCAACGTCAACATTCTGCAATCTTGCAATGGCATAAATAGGGGCATGGTTAGGAGATAGACGATTTCTACCAAGAATCTGCCACGCTGGGCATCATCATGCCCTAAGTCATGCCTATGTTTCCAGCCTTGATTCCAAATAAATAAATAAAAATTACAAAACATGTTCTTTTAATGTTGTTTTCTAAAAATTAAAGTCCTGCACAAAAACGAATAAAGACAACTCAAATCGGCAATATGAAGGAATCAACAAAGAGTAATTAACGATAAAAAAACACTCATCAGATGCAGTCAAAAAAATCAATGGATGACTGAAATTTTATTTTAATGTCTAAACTTCTGTGAATAAATTGAACGTATTAAAATTTCAGTGACTAAAATGAGTTAAAGAGTAAATTCTGTGATCATTTATCGAATTTATCCAATTTCTAAAGCGTATTATTCGACCTCTCGTCGTCCTCTCCTTTTAAAAGCTTTTTATTTTTAAATATTTCTCTCTTTTTTTATTTCGTTTCAGCTATTTTCAGGACTACCAGACAAACAAAAGCAATTAACCCAGGATAGGAGGATCTCTCAGCTACTTTCTCTCTCAAATTCCTCCAATTAGCTCTGTAATTTTCTATTTTTTCCTCTTTAATTTAGATTTTTATTTCTTTTTTCGTGTTAGCTTCGTTGAGGAAGGCGATCTAGCTTTGATTTGACAATTTTTTTTGTTTGTTTTAGGGTTTAGGTGATGGCTTCGAAGCGGATCTTGAAGGAGCTCAAGGATCTACAGAAAGATCCTCCTACCTCCTGCAGCGCAGGTTCAATTTCTTCGTCTTTTCTCCTTCTCTCTCTTTCTAGCCTCGGTTTCGTTATTTCTTGTTGTTTTTCTTATCATCCTTTTTGTTTTCTATTTTCTTTTGTTTTTAATCATTATATGCGATAATTATTTCTGTATATTATAGATCTGTACTTATCATTACAGATATGTGTTTGACCATCATGATTTCATTGAGTCAAACTGTTATATATTTGTTTTCTATAGTTTTAGGTTCAAATCATTAGATTCTATTTGACTTTATATTGTTAAAGATTGTTTTCTTTTTTTCTGTCATTAATTGATATTCATATGAATCATATCCATGTTTGTTATATTATTATAGGTGAATATGTGAGGAATTGATCAGGTTTTGCTGAAGATTTTTTGTTTTTTTGTTTTTGAAGAGTTTGTTTTTGCATCATCGTTTCAATTAAATGTTACTTGCGGATTTAGTTGCTCTGTGTAACTGATGTTTTACTTCGTTTTATTATTAAAATAAGGCCCTGTTGCTGAAGACATGTTTCATTGGCAAGCGACTATTATGGGTCCTCCGGACAGTCCGTACGCCGGTGGAGTGTTTCTAGTCACCATTCATTTCCCTCCGGACTATCCATTTAAACCACCTAAGGCACTTAATCTTATTCCTTAACCTTCTAGTTTTCGTTATTTCGTGGTTCACTGTATGTTGGGAATGTGTACTTTTCTTGACTGTGTATTTAAATGTAACTGACTGTCCTTTTTCTTTTAGAAACATCAAACAGGCCATTTTAAATTTCTTGGGAAAAATTGCATATTACTTTGTATACTGCATGTTCAATTTTTCCAACAAGGTTTTTTTTAATAACCATATGTACCTGCAGGCACAAATGTTTTCTCCTCCGAAATCCATACATCTGTTGTTTTAATGTGGTCAATGTTCCTACTTGTACCCATTTATATTTCGACATTTGGAGGGATATGGATTAGCATAAATGTTTATATTGATCATGATGTCTTTACAGGGTCGGTGGCGTGTGCAAACATCGATTGGCACTGAAATGAGTAGATGCTAATTCTACTTGATAGTTTGTTTTGTAAATGCTAATTCCTTCTAGCTTTTGTTAGTTTATTTTGTTGGCAATTGGCATGTATGCATTCACAGTGGTGCATGCTGGGTGTCTAATGGTTTAGTTTATATGTGAAAGGCTATTATTAGGTGTTTTTTTTTTCTTTTTACTTTTGTGAACAGCCTCAGGTAAGCCTTCTCTGTTACATGCATATAGATATTTCATTATGGCTCCTCGCATTTACAATATACTTTTTAGTTGAGCAAAAAATATTATTCATGGACACCGTGGGAATTTATTTTACTTTTTATGCAATAATAATGATGTTCGTATATTTAAGATGGAATAGCATCAAATTTACTTTTAGAAAGAAATATCATTGTAACCAATCGATTATGGCTTATCAATCCTCACCTAGTTCTGCTAATTCTAGTAATTGCATGGTAAATCACATAGGTGAAGTTGTTTCATGCTTCTTCGTTTTTTATCCATAATGGCCTTATAACTTACCCGTTTAGTAGCTGATTCATTACCAGCAATTCCTTGCTTAGTTTTGTTCGGTTATCCTTTTTTTCCTCCTTGTATTATTATTTTTTTAAGAAATTTCCTTCAATTCAGGTTGCATTCAGGACAAAGGTCTTTCACCCTAATATTAACAGCAACGGTAGCATTTGCCTGGATATTTTGAAGGAGCAATGGAGCCCCGCCCTCACCATATCCAAGGTTTGTTCAACATGCGTACATACATCTTTGAATTTGAATAATAGATTCCACTGTTATGTCATATCGAAAAACAGATTGTCATAAAACCATTAAACAATTGAACTTGCTTTTAAAACGAAAGATTACAACAAGCCCTTAAAATTTAGCATTCCATCTATTGGCCAAGTAGTTTGCTTTGCATTCATGGGTTATTGCTGTTTTATGTAAGGTCACCCCGGGTTAAACTATTAACTATATATTTTCTATCATGTAATTTTTGCTTGCTTTGGTTCATATTCGTATTTTGATTCTAGGTATTGCTCTCAATCTGCTCACTCTTGACGGATCCAAATCCCGATGATCCCTTGGTGCCGGAGATTGCCCACATGTACAAGACCGACAGGAGCAAGTACGAGACAACTGCTCGGAGCTGGACCCAGAAGTATGCTATGGGTTAGTGTGCTACTATGTATGCTATAGGAGGGCTTTTATTCCATGTGGCTTTGGTCTTTAAATTAATGTCTAAATCGATGAACCGGTATGTGTGATCTATCTCTCCACTTCATGTACTGAACCAAGTCCTCCTTAAAACACATTTGCTGCTTTATTTGTTTGTACGGAAATTATATTTCAAACTTTAAAGCCCCCAGTCTCCTATATACACCTTGTCTTCTGTCTTCCTCCCCTTTTTTATTTTCCTCGTGGAAAAATCCGATCAGGTTCAGCTGCTTAATTCCGGCATCAGCCCCTTGTGTTACGGTTTCACCGGAATTGTTAGTTGAAGTCCATTGAGTTTCAGATAGGGGTATTTATTCGGTTAATTTGATCGGTGATCAAACTGAATTAATTGATTTTTTTCTTTATTAGTTAACCAAACTCAAATTTATTTGAAAATTATTAATCAAACCGAACAAAGTTAGGTTAGTTTTTGAATTAACTTTGTTATTAGTTTTAAAGTTTTTGATTTTTTCTTTAGTTATATTATAGATTAGTTTCAGTATTTTTTTTATTGGGTTGCAAATTGGTTGAGTCTTGAAATCTTAATGGGTCTAGGGTTAAAAATTACTTGAGTTTCTTGACATATTAATGGTTCCATTCTTAAAATGTATATGTAATGTATATAAATTATTAAATATTTAATATTTTCGGTTGATTTGGTTAATTAAATGGTTTTGAACCAAATTAACTAACAATCAGATTTTGAAGAAATTTTTTTAACTGCTGACCGATTGAGCGCCTAATTAACCAATTAAAAATCTAAAATAAAATTCGATTTGGTTGGTTAATTCAATTTTAATTGAATAAAATTTTTAACTGCACGAACTAATTTGTCTCGGGAACAGTTGTTCTTCCTAGAGGTCACGGGTTCGAGCACCAGCAGCTGCACATTTAAACTGATTCGCCTTCCCCTTTTGATTCAATGCTATAAAATTTTATTTATAGTGATTTGAAATTTTCAATTTTACATTCAAAATGACACATTTAATTCAAATGTATAGTTTTGTTAAAAATTAAATTACATTTAACACTTACTTAACATACGATTTAGTATTCGACGCCGGTTCAGCCTGTGTTTTTATATTTTTCTTGTCCAGAAAACTTCGCGAGAATGCTAGACAAGTAGAGGCAAAAATGGGGAATATGGCAAAAAAAAATGTGATAACGAAACCAAACATTAAATTACATAATCAATATCCGCACACAAAAATCCAACAATTAGTCTAAAGTTACATCCGAAAGAACAACCATGGTTCCACATCAATCACCAAATCTATGAAAACCGCATAAAATTATGAATCGTATCGCAACGCAAGCTCTCAAAAGCTGAAGCAGAAATCCGCGGCGTGAATGAGGTACGTTAGCGCCAGAGCAACCAGCATCAACGCGTAAGCAATCCCTAGATCGATCGACGTCCCTGCCGCCCCCAATTTAAACATTTGAAAAGAAAAAAAAAAGCAATGAAATGGCTTTTGATACGGGAAGTCAGATCTGAAGAAAAACGGAGAGAAAGAGAGAAGCAGAGAACTAACCGTCGCTTGTTGGAGCAGGAGCGGGAGCAGACGACTGTGCGTCGACAGCAGAAGGCAAGGCAGCCATGGCGAAAACCAGAGCTGCGAAAACAGCCATGAAAGACACCTTGGAAACCGCCATTCTTATTTTCCAGGTAAGTCAGAACAAAATGCTCTCTCTCTCCGCGGCGTCTGTCCCTTGAATGTTTCAAACTTCAAAGAGCAACGGCTCGGCGGCAGCCTCGCAGACGACGGAGAGAGAGAAAGAGAGACTGAATTGTTTTTTTTTTTTTTTTTTGACGATGCGAAAACGAATGGCGAGAAAGGGTTGAAGCTGATTTTATATATGAAAACCAGAATTTATTAAAGGGAAGAATATGTAATTATTAATTATATAGTCTGTCATATTAGTTGGAACCATCTGCTTGGATTCGGATTTTTTCCATGTGCTTCTTCCCCTTCTCTCTCTAAATAATTTCAAACCATTTCCTTTTTTTTACTTGTGGGAAGATTATATAACTAATTGTATTAATTGTATTGTATATTTTTAAATTACGACTCTTATTTTATATTTGTATTTTAATTTTATTTTTATATTACAATTTTCATTCTAAACTGATCTTCAAATTTTTGAATGTTATAATTTAATCTTCAAACTATAACTTTTATTTTAAACTGGTCCCTAAACTTTTGAAGGTTTTTCATCTTTAAATTATCGGTATATGTTAATCATATATCGTATTAATAAATTGTTAATTGGCATGTAAATATTGATGTGTATTATGATGTGGCATAAACGATAATTTAATAAAAAAAATTGAACTTTTAAAAATTTGAGGAGCTAATTTAGAATGAGAGTTATAGTTTAGAGATGAATTTAATATGTTCAAAAATCTGAGGATCAATTTAAAAACAAGATTATAATTTAAGGATGAATGTGTTTATTTTGTTTCTTATACTTAGAAATTTTTTGAACAATAATAAATGGGCTTTATTAGAAACAATGGAAGCTCAGTAAATGTAACGCACATAAATATAACAAAAGATTTGAAAATTATATTCACTAAAAACCTCAACAACAAAAAACATAAAACTCAAAGGTATAAAGAACATCGGAACCTTCTCCTGAGACCTTAAAAATCTAGTAACCGTCATAAAAATTTCATTGTCTCTATCTAATGAGACGCATACAATATGATGTAAGAGTGGTGAGTGGAACAAGCAATATTGCATGCTGCTCCCCCGCACAATTCTGGTTACATCTCCGCTGCACATTTCTGATTGCATTAACAAACAACTACAAAAGAGGATCAAACTATTTGTGCCCACCAATAAATCTCAAATCAGAATCTAATGTTGTGATGATCTATGTTCGAGCACCAAAAGATCTCTAAGATACACATAAAACATGTCATAAGGTAAAAATTTGACATAAATACGAAAAAAATGTGCCACAAAGATAACAAAAACGTAACAAGATGTGCGAAGTATAAAACACATAACAAATAGGTTCTTATTTAAACTTAAAAATAACATAGAAAAAGTAAAACAACAATGAAATGTAATAAATCAGAGAGAATATTAGTTATCGGCCGTCGATAGCCAACACCTAAACTAATGATGTCGTCGATTAAACAAAAAAATAAAATAAGGACTGACACGATTAAGTTAATTCTACAATAATTAATATCTCTCTCCATACAAATACACTATTATATCGAACACTTGTTAGGAAAATTATATTTATTTGTTGTTGTTAAAGGTCACGGGTTCGAGCACCAGTTGCAGTATGGTGATTGAGTAAGCATTGTCAAATAATTAATATCTCTCTCCATACAAATACACTATTATACCGAACACTTATTAGGAAAATTGTATTTATTTGTTGTTGTTAAAGGTCACGGGTTCGAGCACCAGTTGCAGCATGGTGATTGAGTAAGCATTGTCAAATAGTTGAGAGTATATTCAAAACATATACTACTTGTAATCACCTTAGCTTTCAAAAATATATATATTTAACTTACTAATTTATTTATAATTTTTATTTAAAAATAATAATAAAAGCAATAACATTTTCATCACTTTAACTAATAGATTAAATGTAATGCCAAATCTGATTGAAGTTGGAAAGTAATCTATTTATATTTTTCTTTTTCTTTTGAATTTCTGCTTTATGCAAATTAATTTGGAATTATAGAGAGAATATGTTCTTTAGTGCCACCAAATGCCAACAAATTTTTTTTGTAAACAATGCAGATGTTTCTTTAAAACTCTGTTCATTAGATTTTTTTTCTTTGATACACGTCATTAAGATTCTTTTTCTTTGATAATAATTTTAGTGTGTTATTGACTCCTATGTTTATTTCATTTTGATTTTTAGCTTCGAAGAAAAAAATTTATATGTTTTGGTTTCTTTCTTTTTTTCCGCATCTTATTGTATTTGTTTGTCTGTTTCTATGAGATGATTTTATTTGACTTATTGCTTGGTTTTTTATTTATTTTGTGGTAGTTTTATTTACGTGTACCAATCATCATAGTGCGCCCTCTTATCAAAGAAGGTCAGTAATCTAGTATGATTAGATCTTCATTTGTCATATTTTACTGATGCAATCAAAATCGTTAACGTAACAGTCTGCGAGATAGATTTTCTCAATCATGCCTCTTACATCGATATTTTTACTTCTACTTTGATAAAACAAAGAAATTTTAACGACGGTTTTTGAGTTTCTTTAAAAGACGAATTTTTTTTTTAAAAAACAAATTTTTTCAAGCTCTTTAAGTTTATGTGTTTAAATTTTATGCCTACAAACATGGCCCTTAAAGTTCTCTTTGGAATTATGATTTTTTTTGATAATATTAGAATTAAGATTAAATTATCTTTAATGACGCAATTTCAAAATCAACATGATTAAATTGCACCGTCTTTTAAGAGGAACTAATTTGTTTAACATCAAAACTTAGAGGGACTGGAGAGATATTTTACTTGAGAACCATTAGAACCAATATTTGTTTTTAATCTGGGCCGGGTCGAATCAGAAACGGCCTTATTCAAGAACCAATATCGAATTAAAAATATCCTTCGAAATATAAAACAGAAAAAAGAAAAGAAAAGAAAAGACGAGGAAAATTGATCGAGCACTGAAACAAAGCTTGCTAAGGTTGCTCCGACCTCCGCCCTCCGCCCGGTAACACTCTGATTTTCCATCTTTCTCGAATTTGTTAGATTTCAATTATTTGCTTATTAATTTTAGTGTTCTGATTTGCTTAAACATGAACGTAATCCTCCGACTTGCTTCTCCTTCGATTGGGTTCGTCATAACCTAGGTTTTTGGATTGCGGCTTTTTCCTTTTCCTCCTTATTTTTTAAGCTTTATTCTATGATAAATAACATGTTTTAAGTGCTGAAATTATATATCAGTTGTATGTTTTCCCTTTGTTTTGCGATTTTAAAAATTATATATTAATTCGGTAGGTTTCTCTTGTTGTAGAATGATGTAGTTACTGATTTTTGTATATCTATTTGTTTTTACAGATATCGCATTGTATATTCGACGTAAGTTCCGGGACCTAACGTTTCAAAAACCATTTACTAGTCATGGGATCTAAAGATGCAGATCCGTCACTCGGGTACTTGACGCGTAAAGATACCGAGGTCAAACTCCCTCGACCGACACGCGTCAAAAACAAAACTCCGGCTCCTATCCAAATTACTGCAGAACAGATCCTTCGTGAAGCTCGGGAACGGCAAGAGGCGGAAATCCGACCGCCTAAACAGAAGATTACGGACCCAACTGAACTTGCTGACTATCGCCTCCGCAAACGCAAGGAGTTTGAAGATGTAATCCGCCGTGTTCGGTGGAATGTTAGCGTTTGGATTAAGTATGCCCAATGGGAAGAGTCCCAGAAGGACTTCAATCGAGCACGGAGCGTTTGGGAGCGTGCTCTGGAAGTTGATTACCGGAACCACACTTTATGGTTGAAATACGCTGAAGTGGAAATGAAGAACAAGTTCATCAACCATGCAAGGAATGTTTGGGACCGTGCCGTCACGCTCCTCCCGCGTGTGGACCAGCTATGGTACAAGTACATCCACATGGAAGAGATGTTAGGGAATGTCGCTGGAGCACGCCAGATTTTCGAGCGCTGGATGTCGTGGATGCCGGACCAACAAGGTTGGCTTTCCTACATTAAGTTCGAGCTTCGTTACAATGAAGTCGAACGCGCCCGTGCCATTTACGAACGTTTTGTTCAATGCCACCCCAAAGTTGGAGCTTGGATTAGATATGCCAAATTTGAGATGAAGAACGGGGAGATAGTACGGGCAAGGAAAGTGTACGAACGTGCGGTGGAGAAGCTGGCAGATGAAGAAGATGCGGAGCAGTTATTTGTTGCTTTTGCTGAGTTTGAGGAACGGTGTAAGGAAACAGAACGTGCTCGTTGTATTTACAAGTTCGCTCTTGATCATATACCCAAAGGGAGGGCAGAGGACTTGTATAGAAAGTTTGTGGCTTTTGAGAAGCAATATGGAGATAAGGAAGGGATTGAGGATGCGATTGTGGGAAAAAGGAGATTTCAGTATGAGGATGAAGTGAGGAAGAATCCTTTAAATTATGATGCTTGGTTTGATTATATAAAATTGGAAGAGAGTGTCGGCAATAAGGGGAGAATTAGGGAGGTTTATGAGAGGGCTATTTCTAATGTTCCTCCAGCTGAGGAGAAGCGATATTGGCAGAGATATATTTACTTGTGGTGAGTTTTTGTGCGCCTAATGGTGGTACTCTTGGTTTATTGTTGTTGTTCTGAACTGACTGAATTATGGTTTATTTGTTATTTAGGATTAATTATGCTTTATACGAGGAGCTTGATGCTGGGGATATGGAGCGGACAAGAGATGTGTATAGGTATCTTTATTTTCCTCCAATGGTTTATGGTTATGTTAGTTGTTATTGTCGCTAAATTGCAAGTGAAATCAGTGCTTTCCTGATAAATATTGCCAACTAAACTTTGCAATAAACCTGCCAATTGCCAATATTTGAATGTTTGAATATGTCTGTTTCACACCCTACATGCTTGTCCATTTCATTATGCTTCTGGTGAATTTTTTATCTTCTCTCTCGGAATTTTGCTGATGAGAAAGGATAAAGAATGAGGAAATCTCAAATTTAATGAGATACCAATTGCAAAGGAGCTAAGTTATTGATTACAGCTATCTTTATTGCACCTTTTTTTTCTCATTGAGTGTTGCATTTCTCTGTTCTATCAGCATCTTCATTATTTTGATGGTTGTCTTTCCGTTTCATATTTCCTTGCTCTGTATCGGTTCCTGTCTTTGGATTTGTCCGTGAGCAGCTCTTTATATCTAAATGCTATGAGAAATGATGTTTTATAAGGAAAGAGAACATTTGAGAATACTTATTGTTTATCTTTGACATGAGCTATAATATATTTTCTCATATTTTTTTTGCAGGGAGTGCCTTAAGCTTATTCCCCACGAGAAGTTTTCTTTTGCCAAGATCTGGCTTCTTGCTGCACAGTTTGAAATAAGACAACTCAATCTCAAGGGTGCACGGCAAATTTTGGGAAATGCTATTGGAAAAGCTCCCAAAGATAAGGTAGGTGTCTAACCGATGCTGAAAGTCTATAAATTTGCCCGTTTTTATCATGAAGTATTCTCATTATGTTGTTTTGTTAACATTCAGATCTTTAAGAAGTATATTGAAATTGAGCTACAACTTGGTAATATTGATCGTTGCCGAAAATTGTATGAGAAATATCTAGAGTGGGCACCTGAGAACTGCTACGCATGGAGCAAATATGCCGAATTAGAAAGATCATTATCTGAAACAGAGCGGGCAAGAGCTATTTTTGAGCTTGCCATCACACAACCAGCTTTGGACATGCCAGAGTTATTGTGGAAGGTATTTACCCTATCAACAGCTATTTGATGAAGTTTATCCTTTTTATTATAGTTAAACCAATTTATTGTCGGCGCAAAAACTTTTTTTTACCTAGTCCTGGGTGTGAGGGTGAATTAACTGTCTTTTTTATCGGTCATGCTGCCTGCTGGATAATTTTGTCTTATCGCTTCGTAGTTGACTTGATCCAATGAAGTATTCCCATCACATGATTAAAGGTTTCTCTAGTGAAATGACTGATGATTTTCTTATGAATCTTCAGTTTATAAATAGTTGCATGTTTTCTGGAAGATATATACATGGTAGTAAAATTTCGGATAGCAATGGAGTCTTAATGAGTGGTTTCTCCATTTTTGCTCGTCTTTTCTTTCTCGACTGATAGCTTTCGGTTTTTTAAGAATATCGTTTCTAATGATGTTATAGTAAATACTAAATGGTGGTAATGCTTCTTATTCGTTGATGACAGGCATACATAGATTTTGAAATTTCTGAAGGTGAATATGAACGAACCAGAGGATTGTACGAGAGACTTCTGGATCGAACCAAGCACTTGAAGGTCTGGATTAGTTTTGCCAAATTTGAAGCTTCTGCAATGGAGAATGATGGGGATTTGGACGTGCCAGAAGACGGGATTCCGGAATATGATCATGAAGCAAAGAAGGGATGTGTTCAGCGTGCGAGAAGTGAGTCCGGACCAATCCAATTTCTGCTGCCTTCTACACATCTACTTTGATAATTTACTAGTAAAATAAATTCTCACCTATTTTTTTTTTCCACCAGGAGTCTTTGAAAGAGCAATCAACTACTATAGAACGTCAGCACCGGAATTGAAAGAAGAGCGTGCAATGCTCCTGGAAGAGTGGCTTAACATGGAAAGCAGTTTCAGCGAGCTTGGCGACGTAAGCTTGGTCCAGTCCAAGTTACCCAAGAAACTCAAAAAGAGGAAGCAAATTACAAGTGAAGATGGTGGTGTTTCCGGGTACGTAACTCGCCTCATTTACTTTGCTTCTACCAGTATCCGCATGTGTATTCCGCTGGAACACTAAATGTTGAATCATTTGGCTTGGCAGGTACGAAGAATATATCGATTACGTATTCCCCGAAGAAAACCAGGCGACGAACCTCAAGATTTTAGAAGCCGCTTATAAATGGAAAAAACAGAAGCTTTCTCCCGATGATGAGTAGCATGATGTCTGTGATGTAACTTTGTTTTTGTAACTCCAAATGTAAATGCAAGCATACCAGTTTAACTGCGTATTTGTGTTTTGGAAAACTAGCTTTTTTGAGGGAAGGTGAACTGGAGACGACAAAAAATCAAATGAAATTAGTTAGCAATTAGCATAGCATTGTTTAAGAAATCTTAGATTACCCTGGAATTAAGACAGTAATTTTGTTATATTGTTCGTTTTAAAACACGTTCCATGGGCCATTGTCTTCAGTTCTGACTTTGAGAACAGGAACCAAGCTCCCATATATGTGTTTATAAACATCATATGCTGCAATTTTTGTTAAATTTTTAGATATTCGAATTTGGACCGTAAAACGGATATGAAGAATAAAAAAAAGTTCGAACATACCGAGATTGATCACTGCAGAAGAAAGTGTTGTAATTGCCATCGGATCCTTATTTAACTTATACATCATGTAAATGGGGAGGTATAAATTTATTCTAACTTTTATAAAATTAATCTTAAATTGATATAATATACAAATATTAAATGTTAAATTTATTATTATATTAATTAAAACCAGAAAAATATTTCATACATTGACGTTCACAAGTACCTTTGATCTAGGGTTTAAGGATTTAGTTTATTGTTTATGTTTAGGTTTTAGAATTGAGTGTTGTTAAATTTTAGGGTTTATGTTGTAGTTTAGGGTTTAGATGTTAGGGTTATATATTAGGGACTTAGGTTTTGACTTATAAACTCTAAGTTCAAACCACAACATTAAATTTTAAACACCTAAATCTTTAATTTAAGCCGTTTACGAAAACTCAAAGTTTCTACCGTCCGTGTATGATATAATTACCCATTAAAAATATACAAAATGGATGAAAACGTTAACATCGTGAGTAATTGTTCACTTTTTAAAGATGATAGAGACTAAATTACTTTTTCTGAAGGATCAATTTGTCAAAGTCTAAAATTGAAAAGGACTTAGAAGGTCTTTTTATCGTCAACATTGTTGACTATCACCGTGATTAAGTTTGAGATACGGTTGTGATAAGCTTGAGGTCGAATTAAGTTCAATAGTAAAAATTTGAGTATTTTGAAACTTGATTAAATTTTTATTTTAAAATTCGAATTCGATTTAAAATTAAGGGTAAACTATAATGGAGGTCACTCAATTATCGGTAATATTACATTTGGATCACCTAATTATTAAAAGTTACATTTGAGTCACCCAATTATGGATAAGGTTACATTTGGGCCATCCAATTATTAAAGGTTACATTTGGATCACTCAATTATGGATAAGGTTACATTTGGGTCACTCTTCATATTTAAAAAAGTATATCAATTTAGTCATTTTTCTTCCTAATCACTTCTATACCCTCGTTAACATTAGACTACTTCATTTGAAATCATTAATTAATCTAATACACAAATTGATATACTTTTTTTAAATATGAAGGGTGACCCACATGTAACATTACCTATAATTGAGTGATCCAAATGTAACCTTTAATAATTGGGTGACTCAAATGTAACCTTACTCGTAATTGAGTGACTCAAATATAACTTTTAATAATTGAGTGACCCAAATGTAACCTTGACGATAATTGAGTGACCTCCATTGTAATTTACCCTAAAATTAATTCCATTCTTTGTATTTGTTTAAATTAACCTCGATTATCTTGCTAAAAATGGAACATAACTCAATTGTCCATTTATGGCAACTCAACAGTCATCTTATTTTTGAATTTGAAAAATCAGACCGTTGCTTTCCCGCTCTGCCCCCTCTTTAAAAGCCCACTTATCTGAACATCTGAAATCAAAGATTAAAAATTTCTTCCAATTTCCCAAAAAATGGCGGATACAGCGGTTGCCGATGTGCCCAAGAAATCGAAAAACAATGGAAGAAAAGCCTTGAAACAGAAGAACCCATCGACAAACGAAGCCAATATTTTGGCACAAAAGCTCTCCCCGACACCACCGGTTCCTTCTCCGATGGAAGCCGATGATCCCGCCAAAGAGAACTCTCAAACCCTAACTTCTCCCAAGAAAGGAAAGGCGGCCGCCGCCAAGGCGAAGCAGAGCAAGCAATCTTTCGAGAAAGAGTTGCAAGAAATGCAAGATATGCTTCAGAAACTGAGGATCGAGAAGGAGAAGACGGAAGAGTTATTGAAGGAGAAAGATGAGATGTTGAAGATGAAGGAAGAAGAGATCGAGACCAAAGGTAAAGAACAAGAGAAATTGCAGATGGAGTTGAAGAAATTGCAGAAAATGAAGGAATTCAAGCCCACTATGGTACAATTTTATTGATTTGCTTAGATTTCCTTTTCTTGATTCAAATTTTGGGATGATTCTTAGTACTGATCTTCCTTGTTCAGACTTTTTCCATTTCCCAGCCTTTGAAAGAGAAGAAAAATGGAGGATCTGAAACGAAAAGGCCGTCGCCGCCTTACATTTTATGGTGCAAAGATCAATGGAAAGAGGTAAAGAGTACTGGGTTGAAGTTATATTTTTGTTTTCTTTTTAATTTTGGGAATCTGGGTGTGATTTTGTTTCAGGTGAAGAAGGAGAACTCAGAGGCAGATTTCAAAGAGGTTTCGAATGTTTTGGGTGCGAAATGGAAGATGATCACCGCCGAAGAAAAGAAGCCTTACGAAGAGATATACCGAGCCGAAAAGGAAGCCTATCTGCAGGTGATTGCGAACGAGAAGCGCGAGAGCGAAGCCATGAAGCTCTTGGAAGACGAGCATAAGCAAAAGTCGGCAATGGAGTTGCTCGAACAATACTTGCAGTTCAAACAGGAAGCAGAGAAGAAGACCAAGAAAGAAAGGGATCCATTGAAGCCGAAGCAACCGATGTCGGCCTTCTTTTTGTTCTTGTCAGAGAGGAGGACAACTCTTCTAGCCGAGGACAAATGCAAGAGCGTTTTGGATGTGGCGAAAATCGCCGGCGAAGAATGGAAGAACATGACCGAAGAACAAAGACGACCTTACGAAGAGGTAATTAAGACCAAAACCCTTTTGAAAGAGCTCTCAAGTGTCATGTAATTCTGTGGATTTTGCTTGCAGATGGCAAAGAAGAACAAGGAAAAATACATGGAGGAAATGGAGGTGTACAAGCGGAAAAAGGAAGAAGAAGATTCGAGTATTCGAAAACAAGAGGAAGAGACAATGAAACTCCATAAACAAGAAGCTCTGCAATTGCTTAAAAAGAAGGAGAAAACAGATAATATCATCAAAAAGACAAAGGAAAAACGCCAGAAAAACAAGCCTATATCAGACCCTAACAAGCCAAAGAAGCCTGCATCTTCATTCCTTTTGTTCAGCAAAGAAGCAAGGAAAACTCTGGTGCAAGAGCGAGAAGGGATCAGTAATTCTACACTCAATGCCCTGATTTCAGTGAAATGGAAGGTATACGAATATGAAACCATCTTAAATTTCGATTTCCGGGGTTCAAGTTTCGATCTTTCTTGTTATGTGACATTGGGTTTGTGTTGTTTTTTTCGGTTTCGGGTGATACTAGGAACTGAGCGAGGAAGAGAGGAATGCTTGGAATGGTAAAGCAGCTGCAGCCATGGAAGAATACAATAACAAATGTGCAGAGGAGAACGAGCAGCAGGAACAGTGAAAGGCTTTTTCT
The DNA here is from genome assembly GCA_030270665.1 of Hibiscus trionum. Lineage (NCBI taxonomy): Eukaryota > Viridiplantae > Streptophyta > Magnoliopsida > Malvales > Malvaceae > Hibiscus > Hibiscus trionum. The sequence goes on from BSYR01000058.1 coordinate 1,571,926, forward strand.
TTTTCGGTGTTGTGTTTGAATTCTCAAGTGTTTTGTTTGAACATCAATCCTTTTGATGAACTGTGTTCTTCCATCTGGGATCTGATTGTTTTGAATTTCTGGTCTCGTTTTTTTCAATAAAATAGGCAAATACAATGAATTTGTAGAAGTCTAATTCTATCTCCAATTAATGCTATTGCTCTCTGAGTCATGGCAACTGAGAACTGACGCGTTTTATTACAAATATAAAACATTGTCCTCTGTACAAATCTTTCATTTCTGTTTGTTTTCCCAGAAAATATGGAGAAATCCCAGGAAAAGCTTCGATGGTGCAATCATCTTGTATGGGACTGTGGTAGCACACTTTATGACTCGTTTGAACTCAATGCTTTCAATCGTCAACTCGGCAATCCACTCGAGAACCATGTCCATGCCTCATTTGCTCCACACTGATCCTCCTGCTTCCAAGAAACTGCCGCAATCATCGAAGCTATCTCGATCGGTTCAGAAACTGTTGAAATCCATGTTCAAGTTCAGACAAACTTGTAGTTCTTCATCTGTTTTGTTGCCGAGACATAGATCAAACTAGGAGCATTACATTGTTTACGACAAGACAAGTGCATTGACAAAGATCGAATCTTACTTTGATCCAATTGTAAGTTTTTTTAGGGTTGTTTTGTTTGTCCACGTCTAAATTGTATTATCAATAAAGAAGATAAGCTTTAGTGGGAAAGCTCTTTGGTTCCCATCCCAGTTTTCATGCTAATAGAAATTTACACATTCTTAAGGAAAAACATGAACCATGACATTGATTATAGAACATCAACACCAGAATTTGGTATAAAACAATGTATTAGCCAACCTTAATTAATGCCCTAATCACAGACATTAACAACATCTGAGTGGAAATCTACCAATTTCTCTGCCTTGGGTGGAGCCTTTCTTTTCTCCAGATATATTTGTAACCCCTAAATCCGGCTTGGAAGAAAAAACTAAATTTAAGAAGTCACATTTGAAAACTTAATCCTCATCAAATTCAATTTTAAAAATTATACTTTAGAATATATATATATATATAGTTGAACGATGGTAATCTAATATAATAGTAAAAATAAGAATTTAAGTTAAAAAAAGGGAGTCAATTGAGCCGTGGGGAAAAAAATTAAAATTCAATTTGAACTAAAAAAGATTAAAATAATAAATTAAACAAATTTAAAAAAAAAAGACAAGTGAGCTTTTAAAGAGAATTGAAATTTAATTTGATAAAAGTGTTATTTATAGAGTCAATACTTAAATATTCAAGAAATTTCATATTAACTTCTAAGTTTGATAAAAAATTCCCAATTAGTCTCTCATATAAAAAAAAGTTAGGGTTCTGAATTAAAAATTCTCAATTGTTAGGGTTTTCAATTAGTGATTTTAAAATTAAGTTTGGATTTTTCAAATCTAAGATTTACAATTTGAACATAATTTTTGAGGTACTACAATATCTGCAAATACCACAACAATCCTTAAATTTTACAAAACAAAAGATGATCATATTTTAAATAGGCTAAACTACACCAGATACAACTGAACTTTTGAGTTTAACATCGATTATAACACCGAACTAAAAATCGAAAATATTTTAGTACTGTGTTTTAATTTAGGCTTCAATTATACCACTAGAAGTTAAAATCCATCTACATCATTGCACACAACTATTAAAATCTTTCTACTTTATCGATTTTAACGGCTCAATGATACTAAACTTAAAGTTTAATGGTATTTAGTGTAGTTTAGCATTTTAAATAAACAAATCCAACTTCAAATAATTTGAAAAGAACATGATTAAGCTGAGAAGTGAACTTACAAGAGTAATCAAATGTCACTACTTCAACAACATTCAACGCTTTCTTCAACATTTCTTTCCATCTGCAAAAATTCAACTCACTTAACCATTAAAAAAAAAGCTAAATTTAGAAGATTTCACTTCCTTCTCGTTTCCCCAAATTGAACAAATAATCCGATCTTTGGGATTTTTTTTTGAATATGCTAGTGCGATGCAAGGGTAGCATCTGTTCAACTTTTTTAGTTTTTTCAAAGACGGCACACACATCATGCATTACTAGTGCTCGAATCCAGGTCCCAAGGGATGATGAACATCAACCTTTGCCACCAGGACACAAGGTGATGAGCTTGCTTGGATTATTATTACCGAGTCAGATCATCTTTTTTCCAGAATCAACAATTCCAAAAACTGATTGGGATGGAAATACTGTGCTGATGATGAATAAGGAGCACAAATTTCAGGACCATACACGGTAACGGACACAGAACTGTATGCTAGGGATTGAACTATAAATTTTTATGGGATAAAAATAGATTTTTTAATAGAAAATATATATTTTCTTAAAAAAATCTATATCATATACGAATTTTCAATTTTCAGAGGACGACCTGCACGTAGACCGGCCCTATTGTCCAATTTGCAAGATATGCACCTGGTTTTAGAGATTTAAAGGCAAAGGAATGTCAATGGAGAATTAATCTTAGCGTTGACATTATGGATAGACAATCATATTCATGCATGGCTAAAGATAGATGCCTAAGCACCATATTCTCTCTTTTTTTTTTTTTATCTTAATGCCTTGTCAAGGTTCTTAAAGGGCCAAATTCCCCATGTGATTTTGGAAATTCTTGAATAATTTCAAGCTAAGATAAGCTCTAAAATCATTCAAATTCTGATTGTAAAGAACATAAAACCCTGTGCTTTTATGATTTAGACCAAGCGATAGACATGAATGTGTTCGATACGAATATCGAATCCGAATGTTTCAAGAAAAATGAAGACTCGAAACAACGAAGACGTCCATTGTCGAATACCAAGAGATGGAGTGGTCCATTTCAGAATAATCTCCACAACTTTTTTCGAGTCCTATAAAATGGGGTTTCTTATAGCCAATTATCTTCAATGTAAATCAACCAAACCAATCAGCTAGTAATTTACAGTGGTGTGTTCATTGCTCACTCTCCCTCAATGGCTTCCGAATTTGCCTGGATTTTCAAGGGCTTAAACTGAAGCCCCTGGGGCGAGAGTGGATAAAGTTCACCATTCTTCCAAGTTACATGCTTTTTTTCCGATGTTTTCCGTGTCCGTTTTATAATCTATGTTCAGAATGAGGTAAATGATCACCAAGTTCATGTTGCAGGGCTTTTAGTAATCCAAAAACATGTTTTTTTTCACATGTTAGACTTTTATGACATTTTAGGTTATTCTTTTTGTGATTTGTCGAAAATAATCTAAAATTTATCAAAAAATCTAATAATTTTAGGTTCTTTAACAAAAAATTCTAAATTTATCGTTTTTTAACCCCACCCTACGCCTGCCGGTTTGCGGACTCCCCGGTGTGAGAGATATTGACACATTTGTGCCTGTCAGTGTGGGGGGACAAGAGTTTTTATGGACTTTAGCAGTAATTCTTTGTTGTGTTTTGGATCACAAATTAATCAGTTTCCCTTATCTAAAACATGTTCAATGATGTTTCTCAAACAGTTTGTCGATTTCTTGAGGTGTCGTTTTAAGATTGGACTGTCAAAAATTACTCAATGCTGTTCATATCTGAAAGGTAAAAGAAATGGTGAAATCTAACAATGTAATGGTAGCAAAATGGATATTTCTTGACTTAGAACTTCATTGAAATGATCAAAATCTCAACTCTTAAAACCCTTTTTTATTGAACAAAAACAGCTTAAACCTACATGTATACAAATGTTCAACAATCTTCTGCAACCTTCAAGCTTTTTTGTTCATATTGCACTAAGCAAGCTCTTGATTCTTCTCCACAACTCTCACCCCATTTGCAGATCTAAGCACATTGGCCTGATTTCATCAAACAAACAAAAACACATAAATATACACACTCCAAAGACTATTCATATACACAGAATCTCTCCGAGTTTGAGAGATAATCAAACTCGGAGATGATAAAGATTGAAAGAATCTCTCCGAGTTTGAGAGATGATCAAACTCGGAGATGATAAAGATGAGATGACCTGAGTTTCTGTGATTTCGACTGCGAAACCATCGACGATGACCAGAGACAAAGTCTTGTTGTAGGTTCCGGCTTGAAGTGTGCTTGCCAGAAGCTCGTCGTGCTTCTTGCTAAGATACAAATCAAGCTCGTACGCCCCTTTCTTAGTTCTATCAAAGAAGTGAACATGGAGATTAGTATGAAGCAGTGATATTATATATAATTGTAATGAAACTCACCGATCAGCTCGAAGACGCTGGTATTCGGGATCATAGTTCATGAAAACAAAGTACAACTCAGGGTTTGTGCTCCCCATTGCCACTGATCTTTTGCTTTTCTTCAAGCTTGGGTTGGTCAGTTATGGATTCTCAGCTCTATATGGTAGGTATTTATAATTATACATGAACAGTTACATTGACCCACATTCCAAACATATATATATATATATATATATATATATATGGGATGGGATCAAGTTACATGGTATAAAACTCATTTAGTTTTACACTAATTTAGGACCATTGGATAAAGGAAATGGATGGATGAGATTAACAGTAAAAAATGTGAAGATTATCACTTGGGAAAAAAAGATAAGGAAATAATCTGAGCCATTAATTACCATCTGTAGAAAGTCAAGCATGCACATGTTAATTGAAATTTCAACAATGGAAATTTCAATGGCAGCCAAGATTGAAAAATGGCATGGGAAAATCACAATTTTGGTCCCTAAACTTTAGGTTATTTATAAGTTAGTCCCTAAAGCTCAACTATAAATAGCCTAGCCATTTGCCATTCTTACCCATCCCAAATCATTCTAACATCCTCCCAATACTAGAGAAATTAGAGAGTTTTCATAGAGTTGTTTTCTCCTTTCTTATCAAGAGAGAATTGTCATTGTTTTCTCCTTGTTAGACTGAGAGAAGTTGTAATTCCTATTTTCTCATAGTGAAATTCTTCTACCTTTGTCCGTGGTTTTTACCCTATATTATTTAGGGGTTTTCCACGTAAAATCTGTGTCTCCTTTATCTTCATTATTATTTTCTCAAATTATCAGTTGCGTTTTTGCTCTATCCGACGATCGTATTCCGCAACAATTGGCATCAGAGCCAGATTTGGGTGCGTATATCTACTTACCGTATTCTCTGTTGCTTGCCACTGAAAAGTGGATCCTCCATCATAAGAAAGTAAGTTAGATATTACTCATTCATTGAAGGTGGTGGGCACTATTCACGTCAAAAAGGTGAAATAGTGGGAGCTATTTGAAATAGAAGCTATGGCAATGAAATTTGATATTGAAAAGTTCAATGGGAGAAATTTCTCACTGTGGAAATTGAAGAAAAACTTATTATCCTACGGATTGTTGGATAATAATGCAAGCAAGATTGAAACACAGAAAGGAATCATGAAGGTGTTCCATGGAGCGCTTGTGGTGATGAAAGGTGAAAAGATAGCGGCAAATTTGTACATGCTGAAGGGAGAGACTTTGCTAGAAGCTGAAGCCTCTGTTGCCTCATGTAGTTCAGATTCTACCATGTTATGGCATCGGAAACTTGGACACATGTCAGAACAGGGAATGAAAGTCCTTGTGGAGCAAAAGCTACTTCCGGGTTTAACAAAGGTATCACTTCCTTTGTGTGAACATTGTATTACAAGTAAGCAGCATCGATTAAAATTCAACACATCAAATTCTAGAGGCAAGGCTGCTCTAGAATTGGTTCATTCTGATGTATGGCAAGCACCGGTTACATCCCTAGGCGGAGCAAAGTATTTTGTCTCCTTCATTGATGACTACTCTAGGAGATGTTGGGTGTATCCTATCAAGAGGAAGGCAGATGTGTTTTCAACCTTCAAAGTTTTCAAAGCGCGGGTGGAACTTGATTCTGGAAATAAAATCAAGTGTTTCAGATCAGATAATGGAGGTGAATATACAAGTGATGAATTTGATGACTTCTGCAGAAAAGAAGGCATCAAAAGACAGTTCACAACAGTATACACTCCTCAACAAAATGGAGTGGCAGAGCGGATGAACAGAACTCTGTTAGAAAGAACACGAGCAATGTTGAGAGCTGCAGGGCTAGAAAAAGCTTTCTGGGCAGAAGCAGTTAATACCGCCTGTTATTTGGTGAATCGGGCTCCATCAACTGCAATTGAGTTGAAGACACCGATAGAAATGTGGACTGGTAAACCAGTTGATTATTCAAACCTCCATATATTTGGAAGTATTGTGTACGTGATGTACAATGCCCAAGATATTTCAAAGTTGGATCCAAAATCCAGAAAATGTAAATTCTTGGGGTATGCTGATGGAGTAAAGGGGTATCGCTTGTGGGATCCCACTGCCCGCAAAGTGATTATCAGCAGGGATGTTATCTTTGTAGAAGATAAGCTACAAAGAAAAGAAGAAGATGATAGCACTGATAAAGAAAAGCCAGAGACTACACAGATACATGTTGAAAATGAGTTTGAACAGAGAGATTGTTCTGAAGCAGAACCAGAGCTCGAGGAATCAGAACCAGAGAATTCTGAAGCTCCAACAACTCGTCAATCAGATCGTGTGAGAAGACGCCCCAATTGGCACTCAGATTATGTTATAGAAGGTAATGTTGCATACTGCCTTTTAACAGAGGACGGTGAGCCATCAACATTCGAGGAGGCAATGAACAACTCAGATGCTTCGCAGTGGATGGCGGCAATGCAAGAAGAAATCGAAGCCCTTCATAAAAATAATACATGGGAACTTGTGCCACTACCACAAGGAAGGAAGCCAATTGGTAACAAATGGGTCTTCAAAATCAAGAGAAATGGTGACGATCAAGTGGAGAGGTATCGTGCAAGACTGGTGGTCAAAGGATATGCTCAGAAAGAAGGTATTGATTTCAATGAAATCTTTTCTCCTGTGGTTAGACTAACAACGGTTCGAGTTGTCCTGGCAATGTGTGCTACATTGAATTTACATCTAGAGCAGCTAGATGTTAAAACAGCTTTTCTTCATGGAGATCTTGAAGAAGAGATTTACATGCTCCAGCCTGAAGGTTTTGAAGAAAAAGAAAAGAAGAACTTGGTTTGTAGGTTGAACAAATCTCTGTACGGTTTAAAGCAGGCGCCGAGGTGTTGGTACAAGAGATTTGACTCCTTCATCATGAGCCTTGGATACAACAGACTTAATGCAGACCCTTGTGCTTACTTCAAGAGGTTTGGTGAAAACGACTTTGTTATATTGCTGTTGTATGTAGATGACATGTTGGTTGCAGGCCCCAACAAAGATCATATTGAAGAATTAAAGGCACGACTGGCTAGGGAATTTGAAATGAAGGACTTGGGACCAGCAAACAAGATTCTAGGGATGCAAATTCACCGAGACAGAAGTAGTAGGAAGATTTGGCTTTCACAAAAGAATTACTTGAAAAAGATCTTGTCACAATTCAGCATGCAAGATTGTAAGCCAATTTATACCCCTCTTCCTATTAACTTTAAATTATCCTCCAGTATGAGTCCTAGCAGTGAAGAAGAGAGGATGGAGATGTCTCGAGTACCGTATGCATCAGCAGTGGGAAGTTTAATGTTCGCTATGATTTGTACAAGACCAGACATTGCACAAGCAGTGGGAGTGGTTAGTCGGTACATGGCGAATCCAGGCAGAGAGCATTGGAATGCTGTGAAAAGGATCCTGAGATACATCAAAGGGACCTTAAATGTTGCATTATGTTACGGGGGATCAGACTTTCTTATCAGCGGGTATGTCGATTCTGACTATGCAGGAGATTTGGATAAAAGCAAATCTACAACAGGGTATGTGTTTACACTTGCTGGTGGAGCTGTAAGCTGGGTTTCAAAACTGCAATCAGTTGTGGCTACGTCAACAACGGGGGCAGAATATGTAGCAGCTACACAAGCCAGTAAAGAAGCAATATGGTTGAAAATGCTATTGGAGGAGCTCGGGCACAAACAAGAGAATGTATCTTTGTTTTGTGACAGTCAGAGCGCCTTGCATCTTGCAAGGAATCCTGCTTTTCACTCAAGAACAAAACACATTCGGGTCCAATACCACTTCATTCGTGAGAAAGTGGAAGAAGGGACGATAGATATGCAGAAGATCCATACCGATGACAACATAGCAGATTTCATGACAAAAGCAATCAACACTGATAAGTTTACTTGGTGTCGATCCTCTTGTGGCTTGTTAGAGACGTAAGCAACATGGAAAATACGAGGTAGAAAGAATGGTGTGAAGATATAATTATTCCAATCAAATCTTCAAGTGGGAGATTGTAGAAAGTCAAGCATGCACATGTTAATTGAAATTTCAACAATGGAAATTTCAATGGCAGCCAAGATTGAAAAATGGCATGGGAAAATCACAATTTTGGTCCCTAAACTTTAGGTTATTTATAAGTTAGTCCCTAAAGCTCAACTATAAATAGCCTAGCCATTTGCCATTCTTACACATCCCAAATCATTCTAACATCCTCCCAATACTAGAGAAATTAGAGAGTTTTCATAGAGTTGTTTTCTCCTTTCTTATCAAGAGAGAATTGTCATTGTTTTCTCCTTGTTAGACTGAGAGAAGTTGTAATTCCTATTTTCTCATAGTGAAATTCTTCTACCTTTGTCCGTGGTTTTTACCCTATATTATTTAGGGGTTTTCCACGTAAAATCTGTGTCTCCTTTATCTTCATTATTATTTTCTCAAATTATCAGTTGCGTTTTTGCTCTATCCGACGATCGTATTCCGCAACACCATCATCCAACGGTCCAAAAACTGTGTAAAAGTAATTGAGTTTTACACAGTGTAAGTTGATCCTAACCCTATATATATATATACAATAATTATTTGATACACTGGTGGTGGAAACTAAAAGTTTCCACACAAGCGCCTTAATTTTATGGTTTAGGAACTCAATTTAGGAGGCAGTGTTTAGGGGTTTAGGTTTAGTAGTTTAGAATTTAAGGACTGTGAATAGAATTTAGGGTTTAGGGTTAGAATTTAGAGTTTATATGTTAAAACCTAAACCCTCAACATATTACACTACAACATAAACCTTAACCTTTAAACCCTAAATCTTAACCCTAACCCCTAAATTCTAACCATTGCCTCTAAATTCTAAACTTCTACACCCAAACTCCTAAATCCTACACCCTAAACTAAGTCACTAAACCCTAAAACTAAGGCGCTTGTGGAAACTAAAAGTTTCCTCCGCCAGTGTATTAGATATAATATATATGTATATATTACTATCCTATACAGGCATTGGAAACTAAAAATTTTTTTTGAAGAAGGAAACTAAAAGTTTCCACAAGCGCTTTAGTTTTAGAATTTAAGGGCTTAGTTTAGGGTGTAGGGTTTAGGGTTTAGGTGTAAGGATTTAGAATTTAGGAACGGAGGTTAGAATTTAGAGTTTAGTTTTTAGGGTAATACGGTGAGAATTTAGGTTTTAATCTATAAACCCTAAATTATAACCCTAAACTATAAGTTTCAACCACAATCCCTAAATTTAAAACTCGTACACCTAAACCCTTAAACCTTACACCCTAAACTAAGTCTCTAAACCCTAAAACTAAGGTGCTTGTGGAAATTTTTAATTTACACAGCCAGTATATCAAGTAATTTCTCTATATATATATATATACAAATACAAATTAAACTTTTTTTCAAAAACCAATAAAGAAATTACAGACTATACCAATTTCCATCTACCTCTATCCCATTAACCGCAATGAATGTGAGAAAAAAGTCAAAAGGAACCCTAATTCTGAAACCTGAGCTGTGTATAGCTAGTGAGTGTATAAATTAATTAATAAGGTGTGAACATAGGTTTTCATTGACCTTAACAGATCCTTAAGTGTCCTGGCAACATTTCTAACATATATTATGTTATCCTATCCCTAACCTTGTTGCCGACAAGGAGAAACATTAACCCTACCTAATAGGAATGGACCGAGGTGCTGGAGAGCAGTTGTCTTCTGAAAATTTAAAATTCGTACATGATTTAAAAAAATAATAATTTTTATGTGTTTTCTATAAAATTTTATTTTTATCCCTTAAAAATTTTATAGGTTTGCCTTTTAACATGAAATTTTGGCTTAGATTCTAATCATTCTTGTGAGCTCCATGAACAACTAGCTTCAAACTTCAAAGTCAAAGATGCATTTCACACCTCAGAGAATCTATCTATTTAATAATAACATTTGGTTGATATTGTCATAGACTAACAATTAATCTAATAGAACAAGAGGTTAGTTTTTTTTTTAATCATGGGTCAAATTATGAGGTTGTGAACTGAATAAACTGGTTGATAGAGTTGTTCTCAATTCTCATAATAAGCTTCTAAATTATTCGATTCTGATTAATCGACCAATGAATCAAATACCGATGATCATACAAAAAAATATTGACAAGAGAATGGTAGATAACCTTCATTATACACATTATATAGAGACGTGTTACATCCTCAAGATAAATGTCCGGATTCAAATTTATACAAAATAAAATAACATGAATATCCATGATCACTCGATCAATAAGTAGATTTCTTCGTTAAAGATGCATTAATTTAATAACATATTGTAATAGTAGAACATGCCATGATTGGGTCTTAATATAACTTTCCGCGAAATTCATGCATATGATTAAAAGGGAATTTAATATATGAATGCAAGGGTAGCATCTGTTCAACTTTTTTTTAGGCTTTTTTCAACGAAGGCACACACAACATGCAATACTAGTGCTCGATCCCGGGTCCCAAGGGATGATAAACATCTACCTTTGCCACCAGGACACAAGGGGATAAGCAATTATTCTTAATTCTTTTAGCATGTAATTTGATCTAATATTTATATTATTCATACTCTTTTTCATTTATAAATAGAATATATTAAACCTTAAACATACTCAATTCTTACTATTTGGGTAAGAATTTATATAAGATTGAGTAATAATTTAGGTAAAACTGCAATTCTTACTTAATGTGTAAAAATTTGTGTAGACTTTGCCTTAGGTAAAAATTTGTGAAGTTACACAAATTCTTACAAACTTAGTAAAAATTTGTGTAACAGCACAAATTCTTACCAACTGAGTAAGAATTTGTGTAAGGTCGCCTTATTTTAACTGGACCAATGGCGGATGCACATTAAAGGTTGGTGGGCATGTGCCCACCCTGAACTTTTCGAAGTTTACATATTTAAATATATTTTTTTAATTTTTATGAATTAATCCTTAAATTTTATGATCTGTGCTACCACTCAAAAATATTTTAACATGCGTCCACCTCAAAAAAATTTCTGTGTACGTACCTCCAACTCCAAGTGGTTAAAAAGGGAGTGCACGTGGGAACATTACGTGCGTGGTAGGAAAGAAGGGTGAAAGTGCAGTGGCAGACTGGCAGTCCAATGGACGGGCCACCCTTTATTTTATCCACGTGTCGGTTCATCAGACTCAACGGAGGGGACCGATTCTTTTTAAGAATTTAATTGCCAATTTGAATTTGGACACAGACAGCTGTCGGTCACATGGATTGGTGGTCCCGTTTTACCCTTCTCACACAAAACCCGCACGTGCGATTTTTTTTATCCATATAAATCACTTATATCCTTCTTATTTATCAACTAATTCAGATTAAATAATACAAAGACATATTAAGGAGGGATTCTCCTCGTCTATTTTTTTTTGAAGTAATCTGATTCAAATGTTTGGCCTTACTTAATAGAGGTGTTCATTTCTGAATGTCAGGTTTTTAGGTGCCCGATTCTTCCGAGTACTTTATATGTCAGCTCGTCTCTCGGCCCATTTTATTCTGGTATCCGTTACTTGGGTATCCATAAAATCCGGATACTCAAAAAATTGAGTAACGTGTACCCGGTTTATATTTTTATTTATTTATTTTTAAATTTAAAAGTTTTAAAATTTCACATTGTAAACACATGAAAATTTAAAAGTTCATAATGCATAATCCAAACACAAAAATTAGTGATTGGAGTTAGTTTTAAGATGAAATATTTGGAGATATATATATATATATATATATATATATATATATATATTAAAGTTTATCACCAAAATATTAATCTCGTTTTTTTTCTTTTGAATCTCGGTATTGAAATGTAATACCTCTCTATTTAATAAAAAATATATATATTTGAAAATTTTAAAATTTAAAGGTACAAAAATACAAACATATAAATAATTTAAAGATTTAAATTTAGTTTTAGGTAAAAACATTAAGAACCTAAAATAAAAATATAACTTAAAACTAAAAAAACAAATATATTAAAAGTAAGGGGTCGGGTATCCGATTACCAAAAAAATTGGCTCAGACCCGGCCCAACTACCCAGGAAAATCCCGGGTCGGGTACCCGGTCCTGACGAGTAATTTTTTAAAGGATTACCCGGGTTATGTAAATTTGGGTCGTCGGATCAGGTATTTCTGAACACCCAGTTACTTAAAGATTTTATATCTCGTTTTACTAAGTTAATAATAATGAAATCATCGAATGATCACAGTGAAAAATGGAACGTTATTATCCTTAAAAGATTAAGATTCTTATAATTTATCTGCATGATATGTTTGCCTTATTAAATAACAAATGTGATCACTCGAACAATTATGGGATTTCTCAGTGAAATAATAATACATACATACATAGAACACATTCTAAGATTATTGGACCTAGACATGGCCGGCACATGAATCACTCTGTTGAGTGCTAGTGAGTTGGGCGCATGGCCATGGACTTACCTCAATTGCAGCTCCACTCACATCAGAGCACTTCCATGGAGGAGATCTTGGTCCGGTCACGCCATGGAGATTGATCTTCGAAAGACAGATGCCGGTGAACGGCGCGTTCTTCAGGCCTTGTATCGAACCGGCTTGCTGGACTCTCACGCCCCAAATGTTCTTCAACGTGACGCCCTTAACGTAAGGGAGAGCGTTGGGGTCGAACCCGTTATCAGGGTGATCACCGGTGTCGCCTGCGATTTTGATTCCGGTTCTTACGTTCTCCATGAAGAATTGTGATACTGTGATGTTCCTTATAAACCCTCCCCGGCCGATGTTAGTCTTGATGTTTACACCGATTCCGGAGTTGTAAAGAACTATGTTCTCGGCCAAGACATTTTCCACTCCGCCGGATGTTTCGCTTCCCACTGCGATTCCAGCAAACGGGGATGACCCTGTTATGCGTCGGATGGTGATGTGAGAGCTGGGGCGTCCGTAAGCAATCCCGTATTCGTCCCATCCACTCTTCACAGCAACAAGATCATCTCCGGTAGAAATGAATGAGTCTTCTATGCAGACATTGGAGCTTGAATCTGTACCAATGATGCATGAAAGTAAACAATCTTAATCATTCAGAGAGTTCGAGTTGTTCGATTCGATACAGTTCTTCATGTATGCAGGACATGGAACCTATATTTCAATCTCTAACAATGGCATGAACTTGAACATAACCAAGACTACTCTGAGTGATTGCATGTGTGTGAAAATGGAACCCTAAGCAAGTGAATACTTGTTTTTTTACCAGGATCGATCCCGTCAGTGTTCGGGGAGTCGGACGGAGCCACGATGGTAACATATCGAATAACAACGTTGCTGTAAAGAAGAAGAAAAACTACACAAGGTTATGATTTCATACACATATCGAATAACAACGTTGCTTGGAGAAGAAGTTACCTGCAATAAACAGGGTGAATGTTCCAGAAAGGTGAATCTCTGAAAATCACATTGGAAATGATAATGCCTCTGGAATTCATGAACTCAACAAGATTTGGTCTTGTAAACTGGAGGCTTCCCTTTCTCCACATGTCCCACCAGATCCCACCTTGGCCATCAATTGTGCCATTCTCACCTGATTGGGTTGGAAAACAGAGATCAGTCCTGGATATTCAAGTGAACCATTAGCATAAACCGTATTGTTATCGAGGCGCACCGGTGATCACGACATCTCGTAGTCCATCTCCATGAATGAAGCTCATATATCGTCCTCCCGGTCGCTCTCTTCCTCTTCCATAAGATGGCAGCGGAGCAACTAAAGGCCAATTCAAGGTGTCCTAATGTAAGAACATCCAACAAATCATATGTTGCTACTGTTATTCCGACTCTTCATTTTTCTAAAAACATATACGTCCAGAGCTCGTATCTAATAATAATCGAACAGGGTACGAAGATACGACTCTCTAAATACAAACTCGAACACATACACTTAGACTCGAATCCGAATAACTCACTATCATAATCCACTAGTATAGGTCTAGAAATACAGCTAATTAAGAAGAGTACATTTATTACATTGGTTAAGAATCTTTAACACTGTAACATGATTCTGACAGATTATATCAATCCAGATAGAGCACCAAGTTGGACAACAATGGTTGCCAGCTCTCTCTCTGTCCGGTCTCGGTGGCATGCACATGCCACCGTACTACGGAGACCCACAATGTTTTTATTTTTCCTGCTCTTTGCTCTATAATGCCTGGACCCTAATATTCAAAGAGTCACCATACAGCTCATTTCCTTGTGTCCTGGTAGCAAAGGTTGATGTTTATCATTCTTTGGGACCCGGGTTCGAGCACCAGTAATACCATGTTGTGTGTGTCGTCTTTGAAAAGACTAAGAAAGTTGAACAGATGCTACCCTTGCATCACACCAGCATATTAAAAAAAAGAGTCACCATACAAGACTCGATAGTATTAAATTGTGGCCGCAATATAGCATATAGGGGCGGACCTTTATAAGAGCATGTAAGGGTTTTTTAAAAATTTTAATTTGGTCTCTTCAAAAAAATTAAAATTTATTATTTTATTTCAAAATTCTTAAATATTTTTAATTAAATCTCCTCTTAAAATAGTCTATCTTTTATGAATTAATTAGTTAAACCCTATTTTTTATAAAAAATTTAATATATACTTTTAATACTTTTAGAAAATTTTTAACAGACCCCTTCAAACCAGTTTGCCAAAATCTGCCTTTAATAATGTAACGACCGCATTATAACGATTTTTAAAGTCATCAAGATAATGCAATTGTAACCACAATTTAAAAACATAACAACATTAGGGGGAAAACCACATAATAACATATGTAACATCTACAACTACGATATCGCGATCGCATCCGCATCTACAACCGCAATTTAGTACTATCACTCGACTAGCACTTAGATTACATTGACTCCCTAATTTATGATGTCAACCAACAAAAATTTTAACCAATAATAAGATGGATTGAGAGGCTGGAGCGGACGGTCGTCCTTGAAAATTTATAAATCGCATATAATTTTATAAGTTCGCCCTAACATACAATCCTATGTCCGTCTCTGATTGTACTCCATGTTTACATAAGATTTGGATTGGAATAAGGATTTCAGGTTGGAAAATGTAGAGTTTTCAGCAACAATTACAGGAAAAATTTAGCAAAATATTGGTAAGAAATGGAAAAGATTTCTCGGCTTACCTGAGTGGCTCTGATAACGGCGCCTCTAGCCAAGTAAAGAGTCATACGGCTAGTAAGATTAAAGCTTTCCGTTAAGTACACCCCCGGAGGCACATAAAGTAATGTGCCACCTCTCCTTCTCAGATGTTGAATCCGAAAAATAGCTTCCCGGAACGCCTTCGTGTTGAGCGTCTTTCCGTCGCCGACGCCGCCGAAGTCCGTTATCGACACAGTATCGCTCCGGTACCTCATCGGAACTATCCCCGAGCAGGTTATCAAGTGGCCGAAAGAAAGGCGAAACCAAAAGAAGAAGCAAGAGAGGAAAATCGGAACCAATGATCGAAGACGAAACATTGTTTTTAAAAAAAATGGGAGTTTTAGTGATTTGGAGAGTGACAAAGAGAAGGAACAAAATGAGCTTTTGGTTTAGGAGAAGATCTGGAGAGTGGTACAAGGAGAAAACTACAATGGGTATTGATTATTTTAATGAGTTCAGAAAAAAGAAGAAGAAATCGAATCAAAAACTGGGAATCTGGAGAGATGAGAGAGATTGACAGTGGAACTGGAGGGAGCAAGAATGTCCCTTGTAATTAGCAAAAAAAAAAAAAATGAATGGAGTATCCGATGCACGGTTTTATTATAAAATGACAACTTGGGTTAATTTCAGTGTGATAGATATTAGAGGGAATCACAATCAATTGAGACTCGAGTTAATTTCAGTTAAAATTTTAAATTAGATCAATTATTTATGCTCCTAGCCAGAATCAATTTATGTGAATGACTAATAAGAATGATCGAGATGAACATGGATTGGTTTGAGTGATAAAAAATTAGTATCACTTAAGTATGTCTCGAATTTTGAAGTGTTGTATATACAAAAAATCTCTGTTAAAAATCTCATGCACCAAAACTAAATATGCGACGCGGGTCGGTCAGAATTAGTTAAAATGCAACCTTAAAAATCCAAAGGACAACCTAAAAAATAAAAGTGATCCAATAAACTCTTACGAGAAGTGTCAGCATAAATTAAGTTAAATACTTATGAGAGGAAAAAAATCAATTATAAATTAGTGGAAAAACATATAAAAAATAAAATGTTATTACCCTCCACGAGTATAAGTTTTGTTAGAATATTTTTATTTAAAAGTTATCATGACACGCATATAACAATTCAATAAGAACATATATGTTTTTATTAAAATTCGAGCGTAAAAGTTTTTGAAGGTGTTTTTTTTTTCGATTGAATCTGCTTGTGCCCTTTTGCCTAATGTGTGTTTCAGAGGCGAATGATTACAATATTTTCTTGAAAAAAAAATATAACAAAAAAAAATAAAGATCATTGAAAGTATTATGAGTTTATAATTTTTTTTTATAAAATTTAATCTTAATTTTATTTAGAGGGAAGAGAAAAGATTATAGGGAAAAGAAATAGATATTCTAATAGATCTAAAACTCATGACCTAAGAAAAAATAAAGATGAGCAGCTTAACCAAACTAAATATACTTGCTTAAGTTTAACTTTATTTTAATTTTTTTCATTATCGGAGCATAAAATTATTATATATTATGTGTCATAACACTTACCATCACATTAAATCCATAACTTTTGTTCGTTATAAACTTCTCTCACAATGCAACTCTGGTACATATAAAGTTACAACTCACCCACTTAAAAAATTCCTAAAGAGAAAGAAATTGTATTCATTAAAATCTTCTATTAAATAAACTTAACTAACAAATAATTTTTAATTAATAAAATTATTTCTTAAATTAAAAATAAGATAATATCAAACTATCTAATCAAACAGGGACGAAATCAAAATTAAAATTAATAGTTCAAAGACAAATAATAAACGTTGAAAGAATTAAAAAAAGGAGTTAATTCATAACTAATCTACATTTAAAAAAATATATATAAAAAATATTATTTTTTAAATCTGGTGGGACAGGAACCCCTCCCGAGACCCACATGGATCCGGCTGTAACCAGATTTGCCAATAGGATTTTAAAACAGTAATAAGGATAAGGGCAGCACAAACTTCCATAAAGCCATCAAAGTTTGGGCTGTTTGTTTATGTTTGTTACCTACTTTCCTTTTCCATATTTATGTGTATTGTAATGTATTAATGGAACGGTTGGCCCCCAGAGCTTTAACATTGTATAAGGGCTGATAGATGAGAAATCGAGCACCGAAAAAGAACAGAAAATTTCCATCCGCCTCATCAATTCATTTAATGGATAATTGGAGCCTGTCTTGCATTTAATGGGCGACCCAAACATTTCCCTCAAGGTGCCCACACAACCTTAAGTACGACACACCAAAACCCTGAATGTAAAAACGGTCCAGGTTTTTCACTTTTTTGGACCGTAAGATGAGAATAAGTGAATGGTTGGGATTATCCCATTCTTTTTTACCTTCACCCAACAGTTAAAAAACACGTAGTTTACCTATTACTAACATGCATATCGAATAGCTTTTTTACAACCGGAGCATGCAAAACTGGAAACATGAACATAAAAGTACCTATCCTGCTTAGCTATTTACAAACAACTACCGATTCACCACCCCCATTATTCAACATAGAGAAAACACCACAAAGAAACTATTGATTCGTTTCTTCATTAAGTAAATCCGTAGGCAGCGGACGAGTTTAATTGTCAGCTACTGTCAGTACAAGACACCTAAAGATCATTGTTCTAATCAAAAGCAGCAGCATAAAAATGCAGGGAAATAGAAGTTCACTCGGGTGGCAGGAAAGCCCTAATCAGCTTCTAATAACAAGAGTATCTCACTTATCACCCACAGCAATTACCTTGATGGTGTTGATACAGACCTGGATTTTTCACACTCTTTCAATCGGCTCAGTCCGATCCTGAACAGCCAAGCGCTCTGAAACGTCAGCCAGTGACTTGAGGTTGCACTTGATCAGTGCCTCGACAAAGTAGCATGTTTCATCCTTGGTGTTCCCTTCTGGTACATCCACTACAAAGGACTCAATCACCAATGTTCCTGGTCTGCCATCAATGACCTCGGGATGCACTGTAACAATGGATGAGTAGTTCTGCCAATTTGCACATAAGGACAATTTCGCAGTTCAGATCATGATAAAAGTTTAGGACATTATAAAGTTCAAAATTTGACCCCGAGGAGAGAGGTAAATAATGTAGAATTGGTACAATAGCATTCACGTAAATTTAAGTAGTAAAAATAAAAGGAGGCAGTATAAAATATCTCAGAACCAACAACTAAAACATCTTCAACGACATGTTAAACATCATTGCTTACCCACACGTGTATAAACTAAAAATGTTACCAGATCCATTACATGCAAAAAGTGCCAGGAAGCCATTGGCTGTGTCCAGGTCAAATGTTCCCTTAGCACAAGAACCATAAATAATTTGATTAAGGCCACATAAGGGATAAGAATTTCCCCAGGCAGAGTGCAGGCAAGAAGCTCATTCATGCCACTAGTCAAATTTCAGCAGAAATAGATTCCGCAAGTTAATATGTATGATATATATCACTTTCTTGTTTCAAAACTCCAATTTCGAGTTTCATAAACATATAAAAAAGGATCCTATAAGACTTAATAGATTAACTAATGATTTTGGCAATTTGTACTCAATCCAGTTTTATCCCAATGACTGGAAACAGAAGCTAGCATATTCAGTTCTCCATCTAACAGGTTACCATATCCAAAACCTTTATACATTTTCAGGTAATTTATGTATCGCATAATCTAACAGAGGAATATCATATAATAAGAAACAAGATAAGTTAATTCAAGATTAATACTTATATTTCAGCCAAGATCATATGTTGAAAAACTAAAAATCCATAGGAATTCAAAGGGCAAGCATTTTAAGTTTCGTGCGTGGTGTTTAACTAATCCAACCAAATGGAAAACTCATACCTTCAACCTATGGTCTCCCCCAACAATCTTCATGCTCAAAATATGCTCATCATCATCTAGATACTCTAACCTTTCTTTGCTAGTTGTGGCCGGCAAACCTGACTTAACATTGACTTCTCTTACACTTCCAATCTGAAGGTCACCCTGTAGAACACACCTGCTAACAAATGGCTTATACTTCTGCGGTTGATCGAATCTCCTCACCAACGACCAAACCTGATTGATCAAAACCCAATAATCATTCATTAGTGAAGAAAACAATGCCAAGTTTTCCTTCAATCAAAGCAAAAAAAATCTGAAACTTAATCTCAAACTCAAAGTAACTTTATTTGCAACTACATGGCATTCCGATTGGACAAGTTATTTCAAATTAAACCAGTTCAAAGTGAAGTTCATAGCTATTTGAAGATGAAACATATGAACCCAAGTTATCATTTCCATACTTGGGTGCAATGAAAATTAAACGAAAATCTTATGTTCCATATACATTCAAACAAAGCAAATACTTAGCAATTCATTATACAAGAAAACAACAATTTTAGAGAGTGAATTCTACTAATCAATCCCTAACCAGAAGTCATCAAGCATGTAGCATTCCATCTCTTAAAATTCATAGGCTGAAGTTTGCGTTTAAAAGTGTAAACGCAGATTGTCCACAACTTCGATTGATTCACAAAATGTTTAACATCATCATATAAAAGTTCAAACGAGATAACAAACAGGCTGATATTTTTCAGTGATAACTTCATAATTCTAATCAATTCCAACTTTAATTTCAATCTCCTATATGTTCTCTCAACATGCAACGAAAAATAAAGGAAAATTAGCGGACTAAGCAAGAAAAGGCTCCTACCTCCTAGATCTATGTACGGATCTAACGCGAAAAGAGAATCGAATTGATTATATTAAAATAAATAATTACTGAAATCATATGAAAGAAAAAGAAACCATACGAGATGAACCGGAGCTTTGATGTGTTTAACGAGCGAAGAGCTGCACTGATTTTCTTCAACGTCGTGTTTATGGTGCTTCTTGATGAACTCTTCTTCAATCTTACTAAACTTGTTCCCGTTCATGTCGATACAATCATCGGTCACCATCGAGGTAACCTTAGCAGAAACCCTAGCCCGTGGAAGTGCGGCGGCGGAAAAGAAACCTGACGGCGGGAAAGAGGGGGAGGATTAGCGGGTTCCGGTGCCGTTACAGGGGAGTCGCAGAAAGTCCGAAAGGAAACGACGACGGGCAGGCTGAACGGCGAAAGGTCCAGATTGCTGGTTTCTCATCTCATCGCCTGGAAGTATTATTGTTTATGCGTACCTTTTCATGGTCAATAGCGACTGGGGTTTTGGATTTTGCCCAGGCTGAGTTCTGATAAGGTCTTGCGGATTTTGGACGGACATGGTTGAAGTCAAAAACGGCTGCGTACTTAGAGGCTTTTTTTGCTTTGTATTGGGCCTTTGAAATGTTGGGCTGATTCTTTAGCCCATGATTTCCTTCCTAATGATCTATTCGAACATTTGAAATTCGATTCGAGTTTAATTGAGGTTTTTTAATAGTAATGTGATTATAGGGTAGTATGTGTTTGTACTTTTCTTAACGCTTTATAAATATACACTTTGCAGATAAAATTACTCGAACCCTTTACAAAAAATCTATTATTTCGTTCTATTAAACCAATTGATTATTACTACGTTTAAATACTTTTTAAGAGACAATAACCGAGTTAGAATCTTAGCTGTTAAACTCTAAATGATTTTCTTAGGGTCTGTTTGTTTCACTGTAATTGGTTTTCCAGAAAATCAATTTTGAAAAGTGAACTACATTTTAAGAAAACAGATTACGGAAAGTATTTTCCAGTGTTTGGATGTTGCTGTGTAATTCAATTTTCGCTGTTTGGTAAATTTTTCTGAAAATATTTTAAGAAATATGTTTTTAGTACAACAAACACACAACTTTGTTTGATTTTTAAGTTGATTTTATCTATAAAATTATATTTTGTAAAATTTTAAATATATAGTACAATATTTTATATATATTTTTAAGTACATCAAATAATTTAAGAATAATTTTACAATATATATATATATATATTTGGAATTAAAAGAGAAATTTAAGATATTACAAAATCACAAATATATTACCCAACAAGTTAATGAAGACAACTATAATTAGAATACTCAACAAGTTCATATCATATCATATTAAAACACAACTACAAATTTACTATAAATATGTTTTACTCTACAACGTGCAAAATACGGCTACAAATTTACTTTTATCAACATAATATGATTGAATGCGACAAATAAAAAATTAGTATCATATCATATTAAACAATTTTATAATGTATAATTAGTACTACACTATATTAAAACAATAATATTGTCCAAGTGTATAATTAATATTACACAACTTTAAAACAATAATATTATCGAAATAGAAAATTAGTAGTATATAATAATTATAACACAATATTGTTTAATTACATAATTAGTGCTACAACACGTTAAACAAACCATATTGTTAGAGTGCATAATTAATACTACAACACATTAAAATAACATCATATTATCGAAGTGCACAACTAATACTACAACACATTAAAACAACAACATTAGTTAAGTGTATAGTTATAATTAAACGCCACATTAAAACTACACATTTTTACCCTTGAGTAAACTTTTGAAGCCAAATTTTTTTATGCTTCGATTTTTTAGCCAAGAAAATTTTGGCCTCAGACTCATTCTTCCCAAGAAAATCAAACACATTGTAAAGAAATTCATCATCAAACCCCTCGAATTCCATAGACATCACTTCTTCGTAAAGATGTGGTGTCTTGTCCTCATTAAATTTTTTTAATGCTTCAGCAATCTCACCGAGTTTCTCACCTACAAATTGAAGGCGGTCATCCTCATCACTTTCTTTGATGTTTTTTCTTTTACGCTTTGATGTGCCGGATGAAGATACTTTTGTTCCTTCTTCATTAACATCTTCAATGTTGAAGTTTAACGGGATTGAACTTTCATTATCATCATCCAAATCTATATTCGCAAATATTTTGGCAAAACTACCCGGTGCCATATCTTGACCAACAACCAAAGCCATCTCATCATAGAAATCAATTTTTTGTTAAAAAATGACGCATATTTCGGGTGTGCCTGTAAAAAATTATACACAATTAGAATAACTAGTAAAATATAAGTTTAATATACTAAAATAAGAATATGTAAAGATTACCGTTATTGCAGCATCATGCGTCACTCTATCACATGTTATCATTTTCATGTTGTCATCCCACCCGAATCCACTTTCTTCACGAATTTTGCATATAATTTTTTATGTGTTTTTGACAGTCCTCAAATGATTTTTCACATGTTCAGTATCACACTGAACTTGAAATTTGTCAGAAATGGCTACAACAACTCGTTTTATAGAATTCATACGAAAAGTATTAGATGGCTTATTTCTTTTTTGAGCCTCCTCTGCAAGTATTTCTAAGAAAATATGCTCCATTGGTTTTGTCCATCTGAAATATTTTGATGTGCCCCCTTCTTTACTTGATTTAGGGTTACTCATTGTTGTTTGCTACATTAACAAAATATGTAAAAATAAAGTAGTCATATAAGTAATAAAAATTCAAAACTCACTGCAACAATAATTACTATAAAGAAAGAAACAATTTCCAACAAACTTAAAACATAAAATTAGAATTCTATAATAATTTGTAATATTGAAAAGACCAAACTTACATAATGTAATAATTTTCATAACCAACAAACTTAAAACAAAACACTCGACAAAAAGTTCTAAAACAAATTGATGTTTAACTTACATAACATTACAATCCTAATATAGTAATTTTAATATCCAACAAACTTAAAACATAACAATTCTAATGTCCAACAAACTTAAAACATTACAATTTCAATGTCTAACGTACATAACATAGAAATACTTGACAAAAAGTTCTAAAACAAATTAATGTTTCTAACCATGTAGTCAGTCCACATAGCTTGTGCAATTTCATCTCTCTTAGCAGACCATTCTCTAGCTTCTTCTCTCTCTTATCGTTGCGTAAGAATTGATATTATCAAATTAGACCCATCTTCCTCATATAATTCTTCATTAATTAAATCATTAGGATCCACTCCCATAATATGATTATGAATGATACAACAAGCTAACACTATATCGACTTGTGTTTGAAAATCCCAAAACGGTTCAGCATCTAAAACACGAAAACGTTTCTTTAAAATCCCAAAGACTCGCTCAACAGTAGTTCGTACTGACGAATGATGAAGATTAAAGAGTTCCTTTGTATTTTCTGGACGATGATCATTAAACTCTTTTAAATGATATCGAACACCACAATACGGAGAAATAATTCCATTTCGGATGCCATATCCAGCATCAGCAAGATGATATTTACCTACAAGTTGACAAAATGTTACTATTACTTAATACATTATGACTTTAATTGAAATATTTTGTATATTAATGCTAATTGTTACCTTCTGGAATTTTAAATCCTCTTGGACGTGTAAGTGCATCCGTTAAAATACGAGAATTATGTGCACTGCCTTCCCAACCAGCTAGAACATAAAAAAAATTTAAATCAAAGGTAATGGCAGCCAATACATTCTGTGTCGTTCCCCCTTTACGACTACGAAATCTTCCTTGAATGCTAAGTGGGACAGATGCACGGACATGGATGCCATCTAATGCTCCCACACAATCTTTAAATTATGGGTAAAACCTTGGATTGTTTCTTATTTCAGGAGGAGTTGACTCATCGGGTAATCTAATGACTAGTTTATATAATTTTGAAATAGCTCTTAACACAATCTTAAAGTAACGGTGAATTGTCTCAGTTGATCTATTATATCTTGATCCAATCACTCTAAACCTTACATTATGACCAATTATATGTAAAAATATGATAACTTGCTCCCTAACACTCACTGCTCTTGTTGATTGTAACAAGTTATTCCTAGTAAGGATATCACACAAATTAAAGAAAGCAATTGGTCGTATCCTTATTATACCAATACAATTTTGGTCACCTTTTTATAGAATACTATTCATATAATTTTTTCTTTCGTAATCTCGGTTCACATGACATTCACGAGTTATTCGTTTTCTAGATCTTAATCTTTGAATCAAAATAGCCCCAAAAGCTAAAGCTGAAGCATCGACTCACGCTATTGCATTTTAAATAGAATTACGATCCATCTACAAAGAAATAATAATAATAATAATAATAATAATAATAATAATAATAATGTTATTAGCTCAAAAGAAGTTACTGAATGTTGATAGATTGTTGGAAGCTAAGACCAACCAAGGAGGTGTTCAATAAAGATGTCGATAAGTACATAGTAGAGAAAACATTATTAAAAGCTAAACATTTGTATCAATAAAAGAAGTGCATTTTACACTTTCAGATATAGACAATTCTTGTTTTATGGGGATAATTAAGAACAAGCATATTCTACATTGTCATGAGATTTTAGCTCACCCTTTTGAAAAGTTAATACCTTGGTTAACTTCAAAATGAAGAGAAATTTAAATGCCAAAACCATAACAGAAAATGCAACCCAAACTTATTAGACTTTCTTATGTAGCAAAATATATAAAATTTCACAAATAAGATACCTTCCAACTAAATGTTACTTGAAAACAATAGCTAAAAATTACGTAAAATCAGCAACTAAAGTGTTAAGGGCTTAATTAGTTTTTAAATTTTTTTACTATAGTGTTAAGGGCTTAATAAGTTACCTTCCAACTTATTAGAGTTTAATTAATTTTTTACTATAGTGTTAAGGGCTTAATTAGTTTTTAAAATTTTCAGTCAGGGCTTTTTAACCCTTGATGCAAAAAAGAAGAAAAACATATTGATTTAATCATCATTTCTCTCCAAGAGAAAAATAAGCTTGAGTAGTCACATGTGGATATACTGATAGAAGAAAATAACATAACTGCAAACAAGACCATGCATTCAATTATTTAATCAAACCAGTAGAAAGCAGTTTTAATTTGAATAATCAAACTTCTCAAATTGCCATAACAAAATTGCCAATACCTAGCATTTAATGGCAATCGATTAATCATCAGCTTCCGTTTAAAACTTTACACTTATTTGTCCGAGCATGCCAAGTTTGTGTAACAGGTTAAGTGTTTAGCAGAGTGGAATCAACCCAAAACACACCAAGAGCAAATCAGCAAACCAGAAATCATCAAATTTGTGTGTGAGCGTATCACTTACAAAGATTACAAACTAATCTTTATAAGATAGTTAGACATTGAAGCCTCTCCTTAGTATTGTAATGCTAAACGTATACAAAATTTTAATCCACAGTTTCATAAATGAAGAAGAAAAAGTTCAAATGTTTGAAAAACATACCTCGTTTTTTCAATGAAAGATGAAAAGCTCCTTAGATTTTGAATGAGTTTGGCAGACCTGAAGAGAAAAAACATACATTATTTTTTCAATCAAGAAATAAATAATAGTAAAAGAAACTGAACCCACATAAAAATGAAGAAAATAAAGCAGATCTGAAGAGAAAAAATTAAAGATTTTTGTATTTGTAAGTGGAGGAAAAAATTTAAGAAGTGCAAAAAAATACAGACAATAGAAAAGGAAATAAGAAAATTTTGAGACGGTCACCTGAGAAGATGAACGGCCGCCTAAGTTATTATCGACGGCAAGGGAAAGATGACGGTGATGGTATTTTGCTAGATGCCTTTGGGTGTTAAGAGTTTAGAAAAAAGTGATGCTTTTAGGTTGTAAATTAACTTACCCTTTTTCTGCTAGTAAGTTGTTCTACGGGAAAATGAGTACTTTTTTCTTTGACTTGTAATTTATTTTCCATTGACTTTGTCTTTTACCTTGAACCAAACATAGGAAAACAATGAAAATGTTTTCCGTAAAAGGGTCTGTTTGTTTCACTGAAAACTGTTTCCGGAAAATGAATTCTGGAAAATGAACTACAGTTTTTGGAAAACTAATTGCAGAAAACATTTTCCGGTGTTTGGATGATGTTGTACAATTCATTTTACACTGTTTGGTAGAGTTTCCTGAAAATTTCATGAACAGTCCACAAACAAGCATCGATGATGCTAAAAACAAGTTCCAACCAAAACATGGTTTAAGGTTTAGGTTAGTGTTTAGGCTTTAGGGTTTAGGATAGCATTTATGGTTTATGGTTTATGGTTTAGATCAATATTTAGGGTTTATGTTAGCATTTAGGGATTAATATTTAAGGTTTAAGGTTATATTAGTGTTTATAGTTTAGGGTTTAGGGTTTATTGTAGTATTTAAGGTTTATGGTTTAGGTTGGTGGTTAGGGTTTAAGGTTTATGATTTAGGGTTTATAGTAACATTTAGGGTTTAGGGTTTAGGGTTAGTGTTTAGGGTTTATTATTTAATGTTTAGTGTTTAGGTTAGTGTTTAGTGTTTAGGGTTTAGTGTTTAGCTTTTAGTGTTTAGGGTTGAGGTTATCATTTAGGGTTTATGGTTTATGTTAGCGCTTAGTGTTTAGGATTTAGTGTTTATGTTAGCATTTATCGTTTATTGTTTAGGGTTTAGGGTTTATGTTAATGTTAGTGTTTAGGTTTTAGGGTTTAGTGTTTATATTAGTATTTAAGGTTTAGGATTTATGTTAGTGTTTATTGTTTATGGTTTAGTGTTTATGTTAACATTTAGGTTTTATGGGTTAGTGTTTAGGATAAAGGTTTATGTTAGTGTTTGGGGTTTAATATTTAGGGTTTAAAATTTAGGGTTTAAGGTTTATGTTAGTGTTTATGTTAGCATTTAATGTTTAGGGTTTAAATTTTAGGGTTTAAAGTTTTGTTTTAGGGTTTAGGGTTTAGTGTCTATGTTTAGGATATAACATTAAGGATTTTGTGTTTAGGGGTTAGTGTTTATGGTTTAAGGTTATGTTAGTGTTTAAGGTTTAGGGTTTAGTGTTTAACATTTAGTGTTTAGGATTTAGGTTAGTGTTTAGGGTTTATGGTTTAAGTTCTCATTTAGGGTTTAAGGTTTATGTTATTGTTTAATGTTTAGGGTTTATTGTTAGTGTTTAGTGTTTATGTTAGTATATAGGGTTTAAGGTTTGTGTTAGTGTTTAGTGTTTATGGTTTAGTGTTTATGTTAACATTTAAGGTTTATGTGTTTAGGTTTAGGGCAAATGTTTAGGGTTTAACATTTAGTGTTTAGGGTTTAAGGTTTGTGGTTTAGGATTTAATGTTTAGGGTTTAGTTTTTATGTTAGTATTTAAGGTTTAAGGTTTAGGTTTTAAGGTTTAGGGTTTATGTTAGTATTTGTAGAGATAATGAGAGGAAGGAAAACGACTTACCAAAAATCAATAGGTAAGTCATTTTACACTGAAACAAGGTCTGTTTTCCATTGACCGTAGTTGATTTTCCTTTGACTTTTTTATTTTCCATGAACCAAACAGCGGAAAGTTTTGAAAACGTTTTCAAGAAAACCAATTACAGTGAAACAAACAGACCCTAAATCTTAGTTTGCTTTGCATGGAAACAAACCTAAATGTCGGATTAAAAGTCAACGTTACTTTGATTCTGTCTTCTTCGTCGGCTGACTTCTTGAATTTACTCCTGCTTTTTTAAGCAATTTGTCAACCCAATGTTTGGGTATTTTTTATTTCCCAAAGAAAGTGAAAATGTGATGCAACACTTAAGGTGGACAAGACCGGATACCCGACCAATTTGTTCAGAATTGGTCCTAATTCTGGTAACTATCAGTTCCTGAAAATTAAAATCAGTCATGGTTTTGGTCAGATCGGGTCTAAAATTTTAAGAACCGGTCTCGGTACTAGTAGGAACCGGTACCAGTACCGGGTACCCGATCAATTAGTCTATTATTAATAAAATTTGAGCAGTAGCCAGCAGGGGGAAATTTTTAATCAACAATGATAATATTAAATAATAAAGTTAGAATATTGTAGACTTAAAGGTTGAAGTCTTAAAACGAGTCATACTCATAATATTTATACATAAAGATAGAGAATAAACTAAAGAACTCTATCTATCGCAAGCAAAACCACCAGAAAGTTCAATAAGGAGAAATAAAGGAGCGCCTTCAATTGTTTCTAACCTCTTTAACTCCATTCGATACCATACCAGTATCAGGTACCCGATACTGGTCCCGGTCCCATTTGGTACTCACCGGGTTCCGGGTCTAAAAAATCAGGATTCAATCCCAGTCGCAATCGGGACCTAAATTTTAGATTCAGTCTTGGTCCCACCGAAATCAATTCCAAGAAAATTTAATTGAGTCCGACCAGGTCCAAGACCAAAACTAAATAATCGGGTTTTTCGCCTAGCAACACTTATTAAGCAATGGGTAATCTTCACCAGTGGTCCCTTTAGTTTAGGGTGTGTTCTATTTTGGTCACCAAAATTCAAAAAAGATTATTCTTGTCACTTACGTTTAGAATCGTTTCTATTTTGGTCCCTTGGCCGTTAGTCTCCGTTACTTAAAAAAATTAATTTCTAATTTAACCCCGAAACTTTCAAAATTTTATTTTTCACCATCTTCCCCAAAAATTATAAAACTAAAACCCCATAAAATTAATTCAAAACCCTAACCTCTGCCTTCCCTCCCTTATAAATTCACTGCACACAAAGAACACAGAAAATCACATAACCGAAAATTCGTAGGCAAGGCTCAAGCGGCATATTGCTATCTTTCAAAAGTATTGTATTCTAATTAATGAGTATGCAATCAGAATCTACATGGATATAATTTATAGTGAGATCTCGAAAAACAAATAATTTCTGAGTTTATTAATCCCTTTCTTCTTTTTTATTTATTTTAAATTATTGAATCTTTTGATTTTTACTTGTTAGTTTTTATCTCGGAAGTCGAAAGTGAGGTACATATAATGTAGTCGTTTAATTTTTTATTAATTTTTTATTGTTTAGTGTCTTCATGTTTGGACAAATGTTATTAGGAATGCGAATGATGGGTACCGGTCTAATACGAAGAATGAAAATTAAAACACAAATTACAACTTATATGAAATTTAATTCGATAAAGAATAAACACTTTTAAAAAATTTGGAACTTATATATATAATTTATGTGTTTATATAAATACGTGAGATGTGAACGGGTTTTTAATAATCTGATCCAAGTACTTGTTTGGTTTTGGATTCATGGTGTAATAAGTCTGAAGAAGAGTGAGCACAAGTCCAATGATGGCGGTCAGAAAAGCAACCAAACTCCAGTTTACACCAAAATAATCGGAGTACATCCTTATGAACCACGAATTGCAGTACATTTGGATTTTTCAAAAGATTACCTCATAGTTATTCTCACGATCATCTATCATCAGCTCCCTGCTTATTCTACGGAAAAGATCAGCTCGTTTCTCGTCACTGCCCAAGTAATTGTGAAGTACACCTCGAACTCGCGACTCCTTAACATCTTGTGGTGTTTGAATGAGAGAAGCAATGAAACATATGCAATTCTTGATAGCAGAATCATTGATGAAATCTGACAAACTTTTTAAAGCTATCAAGTTCATCAACATGGAAGTTCTTGCGTCACTCACAACCAGGGTTGGCACCTTCAGGATCCCTAGGAGCTTGCAAGGGAAGCTGACGCTTTTAATCTTGGGGGAATAGGTTGTAGTGCTAGGTTATAGCCACTGATTTAATTTTCTGGGATTTTAGTTTTATAATTTTTGGAGAAGATGGTAAAAAAATAAAGTTTTGAAAGTTTAAGTAACGGAGACTAATGGCTAAGGGACCAAAATAAAAATAATTTTAAATCTAAGTGACTAGAATAATTTTTTTTTAAGTTTTAGCGATCGAAATAGAACACACCCAAAACAAAAGGGACCGCGAGTGAAAATTACATTAACCAATTTGTCAAACCAATGTTTGGGTATTTTTTTTATGGATAATATATAATTAATGATGTTGGGCCATTACATCAAATGTGCATTTCCCCTTCGATCAAAAAAAATCAAATGGGTATTTCCCTACAGATAAAAAGTGATTTTCGAAAAGGAAATTATCAATTTAAGGGTTGACTTTATTGTTTGTTTAGCATTTTCATACGTATTTTTGAAAAAATTAATAGATAAGTTTAGCTCACCAAGTCATCTATAAGCTCATTTAATAAAATTTTTCTATCTCATTTTTTAAGATGAATTTTCACATTTTTTCTACATGTAATTAAAGAGTGTGTAGTTACATTAAAATCAGTGCCGTAACTTGGAGTAAAAGTTTGAGGGGCCCAGCTTATCTCTTTTTAAAAAAATTAGAAGCTTAAACAAAAAATTTGAAGGTTTAACTAAAATTTTTAATAATTATTTTGGAGTTCTCAATTTTAATTTTGTACCACTTTTGAAGTATTTTATTGTAAATAATAATAATAATAATAATAATTTAATTTTATCTAATTTGTTGCATGCCTAGCTGCATTCGATGGCATTCGATGTATTCATCGAACCATGTATATGATAATGCTGAAGTATCCGTATCCGACACTTGCTTTCGAATATATTTGAATATTGAAAAAGTTAAAATACGCATCCGTGTTAAACACATACCTATATCCGACAATCCTGAGTCGGAAGTAATATACGTTGATAAAGAAATACAGAGAGTTAGCTACATCAAAACCTTCCAACATGTGATTTGCTTATTTATGTTTGAAAAGGGAAGTCCTGGGGAAAGGAAAATTCTCTAACAATCATTACTTCTTCTGGGGCGAAAGATTTCTCACCTCTTCATGCTCTTCTTCCTTCCCTTTACTTGTTTCTCTAATTGTTTAATCCGCTGGCGGATAGTCGAAGAAGAAGAAGATGTGCTTCGGTTCGATACTTTTGTTGGTGCACTGGATCCCGAGGCAGACTGTTCTGCTGCTGTTCTAGCTTGTTGGAGAGTTTGTTTGAGAGCTGAATACAGATCAATGGAAGGCCGTGGGGAAGTAGCAGCTGGTTGATTCGGTATTTCAGGAATGCCTAAAGCCTTCTTCACCCCAGGAGCCTTGAGCACTGCAAAAAAAAAAAAAAAATCGAGGCAAATGATACATCGACATAGTCGGAAATCTCGAGAAATCAGAATCGTAAGGACTCACCTAGTCCATAAGAGAGGGAAAACAAATTTGATGTAATCCAATAACAAAATATGGCCTGTAGAATAAACCGAGATGGAAATTATCACCATCAACATATGAACACACACGACACGACAGGCAGATTTCCATTAGAGCATCAATTCTTTATGGAAAAACATTGAATATCCACATAAAGCTCCACGAGTTGTGATGATTATTTCTTAATTCCTTAATGCAAGATTTTAATCTCGTTTTATGCCACCGTGCTGCTTAAAAATATGGCATATGACTTGAAGATTTCTATACTACTAGTTGAAATACATACATACATACATACATATATATATAGGGCTAGGATTCATTGACACAATGTAAAACTTAAAGAGTTTTACACGCTTTTTTGGATCATTGGATTAGTGAAAATTGATGGATGAGATTAACAATAGATAATGAGAAGATTTTACAGGAAAAAAATAAGTGAATTATTCTTAATTTAAAAGTTTCAATCTCAGCTATTAAAATCATTTAATCCAACTATCCAAAAATGTTTTACACTGTGTAAATGGATCTTAATCAGTGTATATATATGTATTTAAAACAAAAACTCACAAATGGCACAATTTGCACATACTAGCAAAATGGGTAGCCAAAATGACTAATTCTAGTAAATATATAAATATATCTATATATGTTAATATGATTTTGATAATACCTTTGGGAAACTCATGGTAAATGGAACTGTCAAAAGGGCAATAACCCTAGACACATTTTTCATAGTTGCTGCAGCGGGATTGCCTTCCATACCTTCTTGCATGTTACACTGCGACCATATTAATTAGAACAGATTACAAAAATAGAAAAGGCATAGTGTATTACTGTTCCGTAATTAAATATCATCGAGAACGGAGAAACAAGTACACTTACCTCCACAGTTATCAAAAACGTCAATGCTGTCAAAACGGGGAGGACATATAAACTATCTGGAGTAGTGAGATCCGTAAACCAATATGCTCCCCCGCATTTAAATGACGGCATTTTCTCAGCCATAGTTGTAATCTGGGGCAAAAGAGAAGTCACCAATACTACATCCAAATGAAATATATTCAATTCTAAGAAAAAACCAGTAATATTATAGGAATATTTGTCTTACAGCTATGTAAAAGCTGACAAAGATGGGCCCCTGAATAAAAAGCCCTTTCAGTGGAGTGAATGGTGTCACGCCGTATCTGCAAATAATGAAATTGTCCGATAAAACACGTTGAGTAGACAATGAAGTGAACCACTATATCAAAGTACATTCCTGATCAACTTGAATTTAGGTACATACCCACCAAATGAACTATCATCTAAAGCAACTCATGCCTAATATACGTTTGCTTGAAACCTTATATGTATAGATTAAAATCATTCAGAATCCTCCAAAACAGAACTTAAGTGATATGCTAACGTTAAGAAGCTAACAAGAATTCGAACTAAGATGGAGACCTAGACTAGTTTGTCATCGGGAAGGATAACGTTAGAATAATTGATTAACTAAAAACACATTTAAATGAAGGTGAAGCTACCGGCATATTCTCCCTTTACAAAATACTAAATTGGAATCACAAGCCAGGAACAAAGGGGTATGCGATCTATGACAAAGTCAAAGAGTACTCTCAACAGGCATATGAGCTTGTAATAATTGAAAAGTTGCTTACTCCTTGAAAAGCTTGGTCATTTCGTATTGGCCTTCAGCCATCGCTTGGGGATCCCCACCCTGAAGAAAAATAGGCAGACAATTGTTAAAATTGTATTCATACCATGTTAAAGAAACAAAAACATCCATGGAATAAGAACATGCTCCAAGCTTATGAATGACCGCAGATAACAGCTTGCTATCAACAGAGATTAAGTGGTTCAAATAAAGAACACAATCACAGTAGACGTTGGCACCAAACCTTGCTTGTCATATGCTCCCTGATTTGCTCCAAGCGTGGCCTCATTAGCTGTGCAGGATAAACACAAATTACAATATATTCTTTTTTGTTAATGAAGCTACGAGAGAGAAAAAGAAAGAACAGTCTCTAAGTTGCAAAACTGAAGTCTCTTACGAGGCGAAGGAATACCTAAAGAGAGACATCCCTAAGTTCCTATTCTTTGTCCATGCATAAGTCTTAGGTGGGAAAAAAGTTAAGAGATAACAGTTGACTCCATGCTAAAGCACACTTGGATCTTTTTTTAAAACAAAAATGAACAAGACAAAACGAGCTGAGGCATACTAAGTTATGGTACTAGAAGAATAAGATGATGGCTCTCAGTTCTTTCTTTTCCATTTTGCACTATTAACAAGGTCAAAGGAAAGATTCCACACCGCCCAAATTTCCGTAATTTTATTACTAGATCAGGACATAATTAGCATCATCAAATTATTCAGTTGCAGCTTCGTATAATTATAAAATATATACATGCACTAAATTCATCAAAAAATACAAGGAAAACATAAAAATAATGTCTTCAATGTAGACTTAGGTGCTACAAAAAAAGGCGACGTAAGCAGAGCACACTACGAGTAAAAACAACACGAGGACGGAAAAATTAAACAAAGAGAAGTAAAATTACACACCGTCATTTTAGAAGTAGCTTTAAGTTGATTAATCAAAAGCGGAAGAGTTGCTCCACGAATCAAAAGTGTTGTCACTGCTATGGCAGCCCACCTGAAATAAATAATAAACCGCCAAGTCACAAGATACATATTGCATAAGATGCACAGTGCCGATTCACATCAACATTTATTTGTGATCATTTTGCAATTTGCAACAACAAATTGAATTCAACCATATATAAAATATATAATAACGAATTGATTTGACAAGAAACTTAAGCCAAGTCTAAATAAGTTTTAATCAATGTTGCATACATAGGAATCCTTATATTTACAGCCTCGATAGTTTATGCTGCGTCTCTTTCAAGAATTGAATTACAGCTAAGATAGTTTGATGCATCGGTCTTGAAGCCAATTGATCGAATCATTACCATTGAACACACAATGCATTCTTGACACATTTGCGTAACTGCGAAAACATAAAATAAGTAAAAGAACCAACTTACCAGTTCAACCCGGTAAAAGAATGAACTGCATCAATAGCATACTGCAAGGTAGCAACAGGTAACCAACAGTCAGCAGCAGCAATGGCAACCTCACTCACAGCAGGAGCCTGTGAAGCCACAGCTTCAACAGAACCATCCTTGAGAACTTCCGCAACATCACCAATGAGCTCGAATTTATCTGCCTTGTCATTAACCGTAGTCGACATATGCCGATAAAAACACCCACCAGAGCTAGGAAAAAAAGATGGTTGGGAGGACATTCTATCTTGGAACAACACGCCAAACCCCGAGGATGAATTACTAAACCCAGTTCCGAAAGACCTTCCTTGAGCAAAATTGCCAGGATTTTGATAAGATTGGAGCTCGTTTGAAGGTTGATTTTTACGGTCATCTTCATGGAGAGCGTAAGCAAAAGAGGGCTGATATCGTCTAGCTATTATCGTTGCTCTACTGGTAAGACTACGCCTAAACGCCATTGATTCGAAGAACTAAAATTCCACTAACAAAATAAGAATAATCAAATTAAAACCACAACCAAAGCAAGATAAGCACATTAAAACTATAATTAAACAGAAAAATATATCGAGATTCGTTATTGCCAATCAAACAAAATCATTTGGAAGCGGAATGTAGTAAGATTTATGGACCCAAAATCTGGGAACTTGAAACAGAGTAAACAAATTATACAAATCGAATGATTACCGTTTCAATCTATTGTGTCGAGAAGAGAAAAGGGTTTTCTCCGGAGCTTAAACGAAGAAGCCACTCTTGGAACAGAACAGGGTTTACTCCATGGTTGGTTTCTCCCTTCCTCCCGCGAACATTTTGGAAGGTAAATAAAGTATCGTCCTTTTGCGGTAGAAAGAATGGGCCGCCATTAACGATCAATAAAGACTAAAGGCTGAAGGGTTTGTTCTTCACAAAGGAACTGAGCCCAATAGCCAACGGAAATGTGCCGGCCTTTTTAACATCTTCCTTGAAACGCCACTTTCTTCTGGCTTTGGAGGGCTCTCAGAAACTGAAATCCTAAAACTAGCTTCCAATTTGTAAGAAACTCAAGAATCCTATGTCGTCATGGGGGTGTAGCTCATATGGTAGAGCGCTCGCTTCGCATGCGAGAGGCACGGGGTTCGATTCCCCGCACCTCCACTTAATCAATTCCAGGGTTCGTTTCATTTTTTTGGGGATTTTGTAACTGCTCTTTTGTTAATGCAACAAGTGTATTCTTATTCAACTATTGTTGTTTATTACCCTTGTTGAATAGCTTGTTTACTATTTTTGGTAATGCTGTATCGATGCCAATTGACAGCTTTTATCTTTGTAGCCACGTCATCATTAGTAGCAACAGCAAGAATAAGGGTAGTGTCACACCAGACCAATGTTGTACGACGTAATGGTGGCGGTCGGCAAAGAGGCCGATTTGGCAACTGATGGTGTCTGAGATGCACTCCCTGTAATGTTTGACAAGCTGTTCAGCTTCGCAAGACCTCTCAGATGGTACATCCCTTTGGCGGTCGGCAAACACGCCTTAATGCCATTTCCACTCTGTTCCTGCCTGAATCTGCCTTCCAACTCCACTTCTGGCTTTGCAAGACCTCTCAGAAACTGAAATCCTAAAACCAGCTTCCAATTTGTAGGAAACTCAAGAATCCTATTGCATCATGGGGGTGTAGCTCATATGGTAGAGCGCTCGCTTTGCATGCGAGAGGCACGGGCTCAAGATTTCAGATGAAAAACCTTGGTTCTTCCTCCTGTTTTCCAATGTTTCAATCTCTAACATTAGGTTCAAACATCAAAGGTTTTACTGAAGTACAGTGTTTATATGCTCCACTGAAGTTAAACTTTGCTTTATTTTACAACCTATTGAACATGCAAATGGCCTATACAGGATGACAAAAATTTGCTCTAATTTTCCTGGATGTCTGCTATAGTGGCCTACCAGATCAAGTTTATTGTTTATACCTGCCTAATGGAAATGATGTATTTGTTTTTATACATTGCAGGTAGCTCGGATGATAGACCGGCTCAAATGGAAGACGCGGGGATAGTTTTTATCAATTTGAATGCTGGTACCTATAAGAGGAAGGTGCTGCGGGCGAGGGGTCCAAAGCAGAAGCAGCAACGGGTCAAGTCGCGCACAAGATGTCCGTGGCTCGCGTGGACTTCCCCCTCTTCCTCCTGTTACTGTTAGTGGGGCTGTTGTTCGGAACGTATTTGTGTCTAGTTAGTGGTTCAACGGTAGAGGGTGTTGTTTGCCAATATGAAGGAAGAGCGAATGAGGGTAGTGTCACACCAGACCAGTGTTATATGCATATTAATAGCGGTCGACGGAGATGGCCTTGGAAAAGAGGCCGGTTCGGCAACCGATGGTCTGCGAGATGCATTCCCTGTGTTGTCGGACAATCAGTTAGCTTTCTCTACCTCATCTTTCTTGAGCTTTTGAATTTCATAATAACTTAAGCAGCTGGTGTCATCCAGTGGGGGTGTAGCTCATATGGTAGAGCGCTCGCTTCGCATGGCTTAACTTAGTTGCCCAATCTGCTAGTATTGTGCCTGATGGCTCTTATAATGTGCAAGTCTTTGTGATTTGGCAACAAAAGTTTGATTAATTTCTGCATACCAATGCCAAATGCAACCGTGCATCGTGCTTTCTTAATAATCTGTGCCCTTTTACAACTCTTTTGGTACATATGACATGGTGGCCATGTTAGTGTTTCTCTTTCCGGAACACTAAATTGCCGTTTCGATCCTATTCCTCGGGTACTTTTGAATCTCATTTTCGAATGCGAGGCTGGTATAGCCTCTCGGAAACACTGTTTCGGTACCGGAATGCCCTCTCAATACCGATGCGTAATGTTTTGTCTGTCAAACAATATATGTGAAATACTTCTGCAAGGAACCATGTATTAATGTTACTTATACCCCAAGTCTGCCCCCACTGCTATATTTATTGAACTGTTGTAACTCCCCTGGTAGTAAAGGGAACCACAAGTCTTCGACTGTTATCGATGGGAACCTCGAACACATTCGATGGCGCCGGATTCCGGCCCGCCACCAAAGTGTTCTTGCTGCGGTTGGAACCATCCTCATCTTCTCAGACTCTCAGTCCAAGGCATCGGTGTTCATTTGTTTCGGCAAAATATTCACTAATTTTCACTTCCGAACTCCATTTATCTTCAATGGCCGCACACTTTCATAGCCAATCCACTAATTATTGAATTCTCAACGGAATCTGTCAGGTGACATCTTTCGTGGCACAATCAAATGATATCATCCACTAATTTATATCTCACATAGAAACTTAACCATATATAATATTAATAATTTAGTATTTAGGTTTAAATTTTAAGACTTTAAAATTTAAGATTAAGAATTTGGATTTTATAGTTTAAACAATGGATAAGTTATATTTCAATACAAAAGATGTGTAAAAAAATTACACAACACTTCGTATTTAAGCCATAAAATTTAGGGTTATATTTTGATACCCATTTCAAAAAAAAAAATTACATAACCTTTCATATTTAAGCTATAAACTTAAACATAAACCCTTAAAATTAAACTCTAACTATAAACTTTAAATTTTACACCCTACGACGTAAACTCTAAACCACACACTAAATCACTAAAGCCTAAAATTGAAAGGCTCGTGTAAACCAAACTATTTTCCATAATGGACAAGCCGTATAAAAACTACAACTCTTCCTATTTAAACTATAAAATCTAAAACCTAAATTCATAAGCCTAACACCTTAAACTCTAAATTTTAAACATAAACCCTAAACTTTGATTCATATAAATTAAATATCTAAACCCTAAACCCCAACTTAAATCTATAAACCTTAAAATAAAAGACTTGTGTAAACTTTACAAGATTGAGTATCAAAATAATTTTTTTAAATAAGGGTTTTGTAAAAAAATTTGTATCAAAATATAAATCATAATATAATTGTAACAAAATTTAATCTAGTGCGATGAATCACTAGATTCTTTAGACAATATTAGTGCTCGATCTAACGTTGTAAATAAAATAAAATAAATTTAAAAAATCGCCTATATGAGTCTTTACATTATCTAATTTGAAATAATTAACTCATAAATTAGGTACGTATAATTAAAAAACAATGTTACGAAATTCGACCCCAAATAACGTAAACCTCAAGTTTTAGGTCCACGTGGCTAAACCTCAACTCCTCAAGTATAGAACTCAACCACATATCCAATAAAACAATCGGCAAAGCCATTGTCAAAAGAAAAATCTCGAACCGGCGTGTCTATCACCCATAGGTCCACGTGGCTAAACCATACACCACTCGATCATCTTAAGGCTTAGATCAATAATCCCATCAATTTTAGAACGTAACGCCTAAAGGATAAAATACCCTTCCATCACCACACAAATTCCCTACACCATTTCCCTCCATAAAAACACATACAAATCTCCACTCTCACCACCCAAATTTCCAAAAATGGGCTGCTCCGCCTCCAAAAGCAGCACCGCCACCGTGGATTACTACCGTCCTCCTCCGTCGAGTTTCGCGGTGTTCGACATAAACGCCATAGATGAACCGTGGGTCAAGGCGGAGCAAGGCCAGCAGGAGAACCGAGAGAAGCCGACGCATGTTCCGGCTGTGCTTCTCGAGAAGCTCAACGCCTTGGAAGCTGCTCCTCACTCCTGGGATGAAGTTAGCAAAGCACTTGAAGATCTCAAGCCCGCCATTAACGACAACAAGAAGAAGCTCCAAGCTCCGGCGTCGCCTCCAAAACCAGCAAAGCAAGAAAACAAGAACCAGCCTCGAAAAAGCTTAACTTTTCACACTGTAGAAGAGCTAGACGCGAAATTGTCTTCGAAAGAATCAAAACCAGCTGCGAACGAGTTAAGGAAAACTGAGTCAATGGGGAAAGAGACGAAAACGACACCAACTGAGTCGAAGAACCCGGAGCCACGAGTTTCAGTTCAGCCGGTAGCGTCCAAGTTGAAAGATAATATATTCATAGTAAAGGACAGGGAAGAGAGGGAGAAAGAAGGGAGGATGGCGAATTACGATAAGATAATAACCAAACGAGACCCGTTAAGCGAGTTCCCGGAGATATGCCCGCCGGGCGGGAACGACACGGTGGTTATTTACACGACGTCGTTGAGGGGTGTCCGCCGCACGTTCGAGGATTGCAACAAGGTGCGGGGGATACTCGAGGTCCAACGCGTGGTGTTCGACGAGCGGGACGTGTCGTTGCATGGTGAGTTCTTGAACGAGTTGAGGGAGTTGTTAGGGGATGAAGCCACCGTGCCGAGGGTGTTCGTTAAGGGGCGGTACCTCGGCGGAGCCGACGAGGTGAGCGAGCTGAACGAGACGGGGAAACTGGGGAAGATACTCAGTATGGGGCGCGTCGAGAGAGGCGTGGGGAGGCTGGCTTGCGGCGGCTGCGGCGGAGCGAGGTTCGTGCCGTGTGTCGAGTGCGGCGGAAGCTGTAAAGTGGCGGCGAGTGGCGCTGACAAGTGGGAACGGTGTGGGAAATGTAATGAAAATGGGCTAATCCATTGTCCAACTTGTGTTTAGTCCCATCGGGTTGGGCTTAAGAGTTTTGGAATTTTCTACATTTTGCAAGTTGTTGCTTATACATACACTATTTGTATGTAACTATTTCAATGTGCCCAAAAAAAAATAGTAATAAATTTCGGTCTTTTACTTTTATGTAAACCGTTAAGTTAGTTGTTTTATTATAATTTATTAGAATTGAGTATTATAAAGGCGTATTTGAAGGATGTCTTGGAAAATTATAATTTTATATATTAGTACATGGGAAAATTATAATTTTATATATTAGTACAAGTTAATATAAGGATAAAATACTTTCTGACTTCTATAAAAGTTTATAATTCAAATTGGGGAGAAATTATATCATGAGTTCTTCCCACCACATCATCCATGAGACCTACCAATAAAATACATTAATTTTATTATTTTTTTCAAGTCATTTTTTTACCAAGCGAAAGATTCACTTGTAAAAACTATTTTTAAATTTGATTTATAGTAAATATGAGTGAAGATTCACTTAGTAAAAAGATAAGATGAAAAAAATTAATGAAATGGATACATTTTATTGGTTAGTTCCATGAATAACATGATGAAAAATACCCGTAATATAATTTCTCCAAATTTGGATTCTTCAAAAAAAAATATAAATTCTCATTGAATGTGATTGCATTAAATATAAACGTATATAATATATATTTTTATTGAATAAAACATGTATATGTACTAGGGGTGGACAAAAAACCTGGTTCTGGACTTGGTCAGATTCAGTGGATTTTTATTCGAAACTGATTTCGGTGGGACCGGAGCTATATTCAAAATTTAAGTCCTGGTTACGACCGAGACTGGATCTTGATTTTTTGGACCCGATACCTGGTGCGTACCTAATACTGGTTTGTTAGGACTATTTTAGCTGATATTTTGGTGGATGTAGACTTAGAGTTCTTTAGCTTATTCTTTCTCTTTATGTATAATATTATGAATATGACTCGTTTTAAGACTTCAACCTTTAAGCTTACAATATTATGACTTTGTTGTTTAATATTATTATTGGTAGTTGAAATTTTTCCCCATGCTGTTTAAATTTTCTTAATAGTAGACCAATTGACCAGTTATCCGATACTAGTACTCGTTCTCACTAATAGCGGGATCAATTCTTAGAATCTAAGACTCGATTTGACCGAGACTAAAATTGATTCTAATTTTTAAGAACTGGTGGCTACCAAAACTAAGATCAATTTTGAGCAAACACCGAGTAACTGGTCTTAGCCACCCCTAACATTGACAATGAAGCAAAGACATCATTCAACTTTAAATAATTAATTTTTGATTTTTTAGTAATTGTTTTTTCAGCTAAAAAAAATTGGGGTTTCCATCTTTTGTCATAAATCTCCTTTTTGCTTATTTATATACATGGACATATTTTAGGACTTGAGCGAGGCAACCCCGACCCAGGAATTATTTAATATGAACACCTGTACATTTTTATTGTCCTGATCTTATATATTCGTGCAGGGAATTTTTTTATAGGGATGGGCACGGGTTGGGTAGAGTCGAGTTTTTGGCCCATTCGGACCTGACCCGAAAATAAACACCCTAAATCCGCATCCGATTCGACCCGAACATATTCTTTAAAAAATCCATCTCGACCCGACCCAAAAATAAATATACTAAATCCGACCCGGCCCGGCCTATATAAAATAAATTAATTTTAAGAACTTAATTGTAAAAAAATAATTTTAAGGGACTTAATTGTAAAAAATTATAATTCAAAGGACTAAATTATAAATAAAAATTTAATTTTAAAAAAATATATAAAAAAATTATAAATGTCAGCAGAAAAAATAAAACTCGAACCAAAAACTCTGCAATTCTACTATTGCCATACGAAATAAAAAAAATACACTCTAAGCAATCCTCAAGATTAAAGCAATCAATGATTTGCCTTGGAAATACTTCACTGTCCAGTCAAATTCAGCATCCTAAGAAAACACTTCCCTGCTAATGCAACAACATCCAAAGTGCTCATTCCAAACATGTTTAGAATCACCACAACAACAAAAATAGATGATTTTTGGTTTCATCAAACCGTCCACATAACATGCAAGTAGCCTCAACAATCACACCCCAAGAGATGATTTTGTCCTTAGTAGGCAACCTTCCTAGGA
This sequence comes from Hibiscus trionum, assembly GCA_030270665.1. Lineage (NCBI taxonomy): Eukaryota > Viridiplantae > Streptophyta > Magnoliopsida > Malvales > Malvaceae > Hibiscus > Hibiscus trionum. The sequence goes on from BSYR01000058.1 coordinate 1,614,137, forward strand.
TCGCCATCCATGCGATAACAGTCCTTAGTGGGATACCTTCAAGGAAATTGATGCCATGAAGCAAAACAGCATGGCGGATCATTTGGCGAAAATTGGAGTCACTAGACCAATGTTATTTAAAGCATGGTGGTGAGTTGGGTTTGAACCTTGTTTTGTAATTGAACAAATGGGTTACTGATGTAAAGAGTATCGCCTTTGTAGATGATACCAAATTAGATCGTACTCTTTTTCTCCAATAGGATTAGGAAGATTTTTAACGAGACGTCCAATCTTGGTCTTTAATAAAATTAAATAAATTGCTTTTGCTGAGCAAAAAAAAATCTTCACCAACTATTTTTATATCCAACTCAATGAAGTCTTAAAAGGCAGCTGTCAAAAAGAGCCCCCTTCAAAAAATAGTTATAAAGAAACGATGAATAATAGAAAACACACAGTTTAAGTATATTTTTATATGCAAATTTCCTTTATAAGTAAATAACTTGTCCTATAAATAGATATTACAGATTACATTTTTAGTGATAAATTGAACAAGTCTTACCATGTATTTAGACAAAAAATTTCTTGTAATCTCTTTTTCGACAGAAATCTTGATATCTTATATCCTCAAACTATGATTTAGATTTAAAATTGACTGAGTGACTAAAGATAATCATGTTGTTCTATCTTATATGGATTTGAATCTCAATATTTATCTTGAAAATATAATATTCTCTGCATAATAAAAAAATAATAGATCAAACTATAGACGTGTACATATTTACTGTATATAAAATTGATCATTATAAACATTAGTAGAATGATTAAGGGGCAATTATTTATTCTGATACTAAAATACACATGATCATTTTAATTCGTTTGTAAAATTAGCCACTTAATCATTTATTTTGATATATATTATACATCCAGTTTCTGATTGACCTTACTAAAAAACCAAATCCTCAAATCTCTCTCTCTCTCACTATTTTTTTTTAACTTTTTATCCTGGATTTAAGGAAGTTTCTTTGCGAATAGGGTTTCAGATTGAATTTTCCGGGAAAATACAAAAAAGAAAAAACCCAGAAAACTCAAAAGAAAATAAATAATATGAATATAGCTTATAATAATAATAAAAGAAATCCCCATCCATTGCACTGGTTTTTTCCCAGTTCACCATGAAAGCTAAGAGACAAGCTACCTCATCAGCATTCACATGTGTGTGCTTATTTTCACTTGTCCTTTTCATTCATTCATTCATTCATTCATTCATTTTGGTTCCACAATTATTTCTCTTCTTTTTATTTTTTTTATATATAACCCAATTACTTTTACATATTTTCTATTCGTTGAATGTGAGTAAATAAATTTTAATTGATAATTAATATAGTTTAATATTAATATACAATTTTAATTGATAATTAAGTTGAATTTTATTATAATTTTAGTGGTTAAAGAACTATTTTGAAGAGATACGTTTCGTAGGCAATAGCAGATTTATGTGTGGTTTAGGGTGAACAATAGACAATAAAATTCCTCAGTTAGTTATTCATTTTACTAATTGTATGCATTCTGAAATCTGATTTTTTTTATATTAGTTATTTAATTTATTAATTGTGCCTACTCTGATATTGGTGTTATATATGTGTCCACTCTTAAAAATATTTTTAAATCTATCACTATTTGTAGGTAAATTAGAAGTGTGTTTTAGAATACACCAAATTTTGAGGTATACTGATTATGACATACATAGGATATCACATTGTATACTTTTCCATATATAAATTTCTAACCAATATTCTTATCTTGAACTAAAAACATAAAAATTTTTAACTTCTCCCACCTTCTAGAAACAAAGTAAAAATATGCATATGAAAGGTATTCATATTTTAATATTTTAATGTACTAATGAGGGATTTAAATTGCGGTTGTAGTTACGGCCGCGTTACGTTTATTGCAGTTGCGGACATAACATATGCTATTGCGGATATTGCGATTGTAAATTTTTCAAAGAACATATACTATTATAAACACAACAATCGGAGGTATCGTAATTTCAGACAGCGCTAACTCACCATATAATAATCGTTATACTGGTCGCATACCGCTATTTAAATCCCTAATACAAATTATGATCTTAGACAAATCCATAGTTTTTCATCAATTTTTTTAGGCTTATCCCTGCATGTAGTGTGGTCTGCCAGGTTGTGCCCACATGGGGCATTTTCACTCAAAACTATTGAAAATGCAAATCCCATGGCTAACCCCTCCTCCATTCCTCTATAAAAACCCTTGCCCTGCTTCACCATTTCATCACACCAACTGACTGATATATCCACTAAGTTGTTGTGATTCGAAACCATGGCTTCGACCACTGTCGCATCGGCTGCACTTCTCGTTGCCCTCAACCTGTTGTTCTTCACCTTGGTGAGCTCGACCTACGTGCCATGCCCACCGGCACCCAAGAGCCCCAAGCCTTCACCGAAGAGCCCGCCCTCGGGACCGAAAAAGCCAGCCACTTGCCCCAAAGACACACTCAAACTGGGTGTCTGTGCTGATTTGTTGGGAGGACTAGTGCATGTCGTCGTCGGGAGCTCGTCGAGGACCAAATGCTGCTCCCTCATCTCGGGTTTGGCCGATCTTGATGCAGCCGTATGCCTTTGCACTGCCATCAAGGCCAATGTGTTGGGGACTAACCTCAATGTTCCCCTTTCATTGTCCCTGCTGCTTAATTCATGTGGCAAGAAATTGCCTGCCGGTTACAAATGTGCTTATTAAGCTTAGTTCCAATGTTTTGGGTCTTGTTTGTTTTAATAATCTGTTTTGGGTGTGTTTAATTTGGAGTTTTGGTCTGCCATAATCATTGATTAAGTGCTAGTTGTGTACCTTAATTTCAGTGCAACATTTCTATAAATAAACAACTTTATCGAAGGTTTATATTTGATGCATGGTATGTTACAAAAACATTGTTTCCTTAACCACAGTATTTAAGAATTTTTTCTACTTTAATTAATGGTCGAAAGTTCGATCCTCATCGTAGATATGATGGGGGAGGAATTGTTTCCTTCTTGGGCTTTGTTGATGTTTTCCATTTTTATACTATTTTATCTATTTTTGATGTTTAAACTATAATTTTTTTTTTTGCTAAGCAAGCTTTTTATTAATAATAAAATTTATGCCGTCATTAGGAGCCTCATTAAAAACCTCCCTAAACCTAGGTGGAGGAAAATAGTACACTCCAACCAAGCTACAACAAAATAGCACAACATCTTAAAGACAAATCCGAATTGCTTCATCCAATCTACACTGGTCGTACACATACAATCCTATCAAGCCACAAAAAATCTGAAATTACTACCAAGCTTTGAATAACTTGACTCGAGCCATTCCACATTTTGCTAGGTGGTCTGCCATTCCATTTCTCGCTCTTGGTACGTACTCAAGCATGACCTTCTTAATTCTACTCAAACAAGAAATATAATGTTATAATACATACTGATTGCAATTTTAAAGGCTTTTTATATCCATATACGTTATACATATATATTTCTTCATATTTCACATGTGATATACATAATACATCATGTAAAATTGACAGACTTGACTCGAATTAAAAACTGATCAATTAATTACTAAAAATTTTGAGTTATTTGAATTTCCATTTTATAACTCAAACTTTATTTGACATTTTTTCGAGTCGAATTTTTTTTGCATCTATTTTTATAATTCAATTTTTTCGAGTCTAATTTTGTCTACCCTAATAATGGCTCTCTGACAAGAGATCAACTAAAGAAATATAAAACACATATAAATCCTAATTGGATTAGCAATACTATCTATAATCAGGTTTAGGGAGATTTTTAACAAGACACGCAATGTAGTAGTGGTTTTTAAGTTTCAATAAATATCTTATTTGCCGAGAAAAAAAAATCTATAATCAGGAAAATGCAATTTTGCGAGTGGAAATTTATATTATTTTAAATTTTCGTTTTTAAAAATATCTATAATAAAAAATATATGACCTTTCAAATAAAAAAATAGGGTAAAGTACCTATATATAGTAACTTAATTATTTCCGTGTTATTATTTTAGTATCTCAACTATTATTTTTTGTAAAACAATATCTAACGTTATATTTTTATTTCGTTTTAGTATCTCACTCAAATTTTTATTTTTAGATATGCTAATTTAATCTGAATTTTCTAAATTTCGTTGTTTCTTGTATTAGCTTTCTTTTTTTAAAGTAAGATGGGCAGGTGATTCCAAATCCTAACCAGAACTATTCATAGTTATTTCTGACCACAAGAATGGTTCACGGGTTTGAGTTAGTGCTAAGCGACACATAATAATATGGGTAGATTACGTAAATTAACACTGAGCTTTACTCTTAAATTTATTTTGGTCATTGAAGTCTCAAACCGTTTAATTTACTCACTGAATTTAGACATTGAATATTTTTTGTCGGTTTTGGTCACTCTTAAACCTCAAACCGTCGTAGAGGGTGGTCGTTCGGTCCCAAGTTTTGTCAATCACTTTGTCTTGCCCCATAAGTCTGAATTTGACCTCCATTTTTCCAAAAAGTGCTCTGTAGTTCACAAATTGGCCAAAAACCTACTACTTTTTTCTCTCGTTGATCTCTTCTCTACCGTCAGATGAAACTCGTTTCTCATTACGTTGCTACTCTCGTACCAATGAAGTTTTCTACCGTTCAGATCTTGGAGAAGTTCCTACGTTCGCCGATAAATGGATGTCGTAAAAAATTTAACGGAGGAGTAACAAAAACGTTCAATGTCTAAAATTCAGTGAGTGAATTGAACGTTTTGAAACTTCAGTGACCAAAATAAGCATGAGAGTAAAGTTTAGTGATGATTTACGTAATCTACCATAATAATAATACTAATAATAAACATAATAAAAATCTACACATACTATAGTACGTGTTTACGAAACCATCATGTAGTTAGATTTGAGTGTAATTATACAATTATAACATATTTAGAAAATCATTGTAATTTGTGGGACATATTGAATCGAGTGACCTTCGATTATACTTCTCAATTCTTAGGAGGAGGAGGCGTAAAAATTGATGTAATTATACAAATAATTAATTTTTTAATAATTCTTAATTGATTAAAAATCTTTTTTTACTATCAATTTGTGCATTAACCATTAACTAGACGTATAATATTCAACGAGTTTTTAACCATCAATCTTTTTCCTCCATTCTAGGTTAGGGAGATTTTTTAACGAGGCACCGGAGTAAGGACCTATATACTCCGGAAATAAATTTAAAAATTTCAAAAAAAATATTCAACGAGTTTAGAGAATAATAATCATCAATGTATTAAATTTAGAATACTTTGGTTTAGTGGAAATGAAAATGTTAAGAAAGTCCAAAGGAATCTTTGTTTTTTTGTGCAGTAAAATGAGCTTTCTTCTTTATCTTTTTTTTTTTAAGTTTTCCATGTGACAATGCTTACATATTCCTCAACAAGTTCACTCACGGACCCGAAACTATACTTGCAAGTGTGTTTAATTTGTTTTGTTTTTATTGTAATTGCGAATATAAATAAATATTAACGATGGGTTTTAATGGTATATGGTTGATTAAATTCTTTTTTCGATGATTTAAGTTCGAATAACGATATTTGTAGATGAAATTTCTGAATAGTAGAAGATATTATGAATAAAGATTTATTTGATCAAACTGGTCAAATACACAGATTTCATTAATAAATCAAACAAGCTGAATAATACAATTCTTTTCATGTCCCTCAGAGATTCAAAAAGCTCTAAGAATAGCACTTGAAGAAAAGTATTAAACTTATTCGGTATCAATCTCCAAAAGGGAATGAAAACAACAGAATTACAAACGAAAACACTGATTCACTTGAAATAGTGGAAACCATAAGTTTCAAAATCCATAAGAAAGATTGCGCCTCACGGCGGCGAAGTGAGTCGGTTTAGCATTGGAAGCCAGTAGGGACATTCCTTGAGCAAACGTTGAGGAGCAAGCTGAGGGAAATTGGGATGTTAAGGTTAATGCCTAAGATGTTAGCTCTGATGGCAGTGCAGAGACAAACGGCGGCTTCGAGGTCGACGAGACCTTGGAGAAAGGAACAACATGGCTGCACCGGGGGTGAACCGACGGTGGCATTGACCAAGTTAAGCACATTAGCACATACACCTAGCTTAAGGGCATCCCTGGGGCATCTGCCTCGTGCAGATGGTGTGGGGGTGGGGTTCGGGTTCGGCCTCGGGTTCGGGATAGTAGGGTTGGTGGAAGGGCAAGAGTTACAAGCACTGCCTAGGGAAAAGAAGAGAATGTTGAGTGTGAAAAAGAGGGCAATGGAAGCTGATCTTTTTGAAGCCATTTTGAATTTTTTGAAAACCCTAGTGGCTTGCTTGGATTAGAGTTAAGAGTACAAGTGTTTGAGGATGGGGAGTTTGGGGTGAAGGGTGAGGGGTTTTTATAGTGTTTTCAATAGGGCTACTTGCTTGTTTATATTAATGTTAGGTTAAATGATCAAATTGTAGAATACATGAATTTAATTTTTTATGGCAATTTGGGCTGGCTGGTGAAGTTTGTATGCTTGTGAACTTTGAGATATAAATTAGCATATTTCCATGTTACCACTGTCCTATAGCATCAACTTTTGGATCTGTCTTGGCATAAATTATGTAGTTGGTACTTCGAGTATGCTTAAACGCTCAATATCTTTTAATTTATAGACGGAGAGGGTCGTTCTTTAGCGGTTATCGTCTAAATATTTACAAAAATTCATTCACTTTCAACTTGGAACTAATTCAAGTATCCCAATAGAACTTAACAAGGTTTAATGGGAAGAGACCATTTTGAGATGCTTCCTTAGTATTCTAAAGCTTAATTTTGTTGGTATGTAGGGGCAGAGTCTTGAAATCTTGGCATGTTGCCGATGGAGGTTGTCTGGCTGGATTCGACTGGTGTGTCACGGGCGAGCTTAGAACCGACCATTGGATTTCACGCCTTACTCTCGTGGGATTAATTGTTTATATTTAAGTTGGAGTTTGAATTCATAAATTTTTAGGTGTTAATTAATATAAAAAATGTTCAATAAGGTGGTTCACCAACTAAAATCAAGTCTTGAACCTAACAAGTGGTCTCAATAGAAAAACGAATGATGTTCATCTTAAGAGAATCAGGTTCAATCGTTTTGTCTGCAAGGTGCGTGCATTGTCAAAAAGTTCAAAATATCTATAAACAAATACTACCTTGTAATCACCTTTAGACTATTTAAAAAATAAAACTAAAATCAAGTCTTATGGAAAGGGTCCAATCCAGATTCGGATCGTTCTCAAGTCAGGTGTATGTCGAGTTCAAATCTAAATTAATCGGCTAATTCGAGTTCAGATCAATATATCATATCGGATTTGGGTTGAGTTCAGATCATCACCACCAAAGACGAAGCCATGTATCGGTTGGGAAAGGTTGTTGCCCCTTTCAAAATCTTTTGGTATAATATCATTTTAGATTTTTTTAGTTTAATTATTAGTCAAACAATGCTTTTGTTCCTCCCAATTTTTAGACTTTAAGGCTTAATATATTCTTGCCCCTTGCAATATTTAATCATAACTTAAGTTACAACTTATTTTAATTCGAGTCGATTTCAATTAAATTTTTAGATCGAGTCATTTTTTACGGTCCTAGACACTACTGTACTGTTGAGTAAATGAAACCAAACTCATGTGGGGAAAAATAAAAAAACAGTGTGGGTCACGGGTTCAAGCATCAGCAGCTGTAGCAGAGTGATTGAACATATATTGTCAAATAGTTGAGAGTATATTCAAAACAGATACTACTTGTAATCATCTTAACTTTTAATAAAAAAACAGCGTGGTTCGCGTCGCCGAGGTCGATAGCTTCGCAGGGCCGGCCCTGGGCAGGGGTAGCAAGGGCGCCCGCTCAGGGCCCATTGTTCAAAAAAATTAAATATTGTATATTTTCGAATTATACTTAAAGATTTAGTTTGTTTTAATATTTGTTATTAGGGCCTATTTTTTTTAATATTTGTTAACATGGGTTAAGATTTTTTCAACATTTATTATTAAAGATTTACACTTAGTATTTTTTTCTAATACTTGTTATTAGGGGCCTATTTTTTATATTTGTTATTAGATGCTGAGTATTTTTCAATATTTATTAGTAGGGGTCTACCCTTAATATTCAATTTTTTTTCTAATACTTTTATTAAGGGCCCATTTTTTAATACTTGTTATTAGGGGCTGAGTTTTTTTCGATATTTATTATTAGGGATCTACTCTTAATATTCAATTTTTTTTCCTAGTACTTGTTACTAGGGCTCCAGTTTTTTCAATATTTGTTATTATGAGCATAGTTTCAAGGTAAAATTTTGATATACATGCTGGTAAAACTAATTTTACACAAGCCTGCATATTTTCATTATAAAACTCAAATCCTAAATTCTAACTCTAACCCTAAAAAACTAAACCATAAACCTTAAACCTTATACCCTAAATTCTCAACACTAATCTTAAATTTTAAACCCTACAACATAACCCCTACACTTTAAACCCTAAACTAAAACCCTAACCCCTAAAACTAAAAGGCACATGTAAACTAAAGTTTACACGGCATGTGTATCAAAGTTTTTTTTAATAGTTTTAAAATTTAATTTTTTCAATACTTGTTATTAGGGGACCAATTTTTTCAGTACTTGTTACGATGGACCAACTCTTAAAATTTAATTTCTTTCATTACTTGCTATTAGGGACAAAGATTTAAATAGCGGCATGCAACCACAACAACGATCGTTATATGACGGTAGTGACATCATCTAAAACCGCGATATATGAAACCATTATGCCAACAATAGAATATGTTACTAAAAAAAATTCATAACCGCGATACTCGCGATAAAAAAATAACATCTATTATATCCACAATCATGATAAACACAACACAACCAAAAATACGACTATAAATATAATTATAATTTAAATCCTCAATTTAAGGCACATTTCTTAAGTTCGTCTCGGGCCTCCAAAAACTCAGGACCGGCCTGTAGCTTCGACATCTTGTGAGAAAGATGAAGGAAAATCTTTTTATTTATTCTCTTTTGACATCTGTGATTCCACCTTACGAGGAAGACCAAAGAAATCGATTGCTTATACCAAAGAAATAATATGCGGATTTAAATTTGATGCACTTACCCGAGATTTAAATTGCGGACGCGGCTATATTTTCAGCCACGATATTTTATTACAATTATAGACAATAATAGATGTATTATAGTTATTACAATAACAATTTCGAATAATATTTCTATTATTATATAACTGTTGTGATAGTGGATCACTATTTGAATCCCTGACACTTATTGTATATAAATTCTACGCATTGTTTACTGAATTTATATTGTCTTGAAAAGAAATTAATCCGTGTGGTCTAATTATCTTTTCAGTCCTTATTATTTTGAAACAATAGATTTTAAGCCTTAATTTTTATTTCATTGCCGTACAACTAAAAATTAAGCCTTGACTCATTATTTTTTCAATTTAAATATATATTAAGTTCTTGTCGGTTTTTTTTTTGAATATATTTGTGTGATGCAAGGATAACATCTGTTCAACTTTCTTAATCTTTTCAAAGACGGCACACACAACATGCATTACTGGTGCTCGAACCCGGGTCTCAAGGGATGATGAACATCTACCTTTGCCACCAGGACACAAGGGGATGAGCAAGTTCTTGTCGATTTTTGAAATTAGATAAATTAAACCATAATCTCTATTTCTGGTTTAAATGCTTTTTAGGTCCTTGTTAATTTCAAAGTTAAACAATTTACTGTCATGATTGATTGATTTCATCATGCTTTTGTCCCTGCTAAGATCTTTATTCAATGTTATGACTATAAAAGCAGGGGGCGAAGGTACTATAGCCAAGTAACCTTGTCCCTTTGGTTAAATGGTACAATTTCAATTTAAACTACTCTTAAAATTTAATAATTCAATGCAGTCCCTTGTAACCTCCGATTAAATGTAAAATTTTCATTTTTTTACCCCTAAAAAATTTGATAATTTAATTTAAATATCTTTAACACAAAAGTTTTAGCTTTAACCCCTCAAAATTATATAATTTAATCGCTACTTCCAAACAAAAATTAATGACTTAGCGTTTGTATGAAAGTGTGTATGTGGGCTATCGTAAAAAGATCTCTTAGGCCCCTTAATTTTAAAACTGGGCAAATTGGTCCATGTTAAAAAGAGGAACAATTCATTCTCTTATAATCTCTGAAAGTGATCAATTAAGGACAATTAATCAAGCTAATGTTTTCCTTTAATTTTAAATAATTTTGATTAATAAAAAATATTGCCCTTAACCGTTATACATTATGTCAATTTGGTCATTACAAGGTAGTCTATGATCATACTTTTTGTTAACTCTTTGAAAAGACATACACACCTTGCAGACAAAGCTGTTCGAACCCGAGTATCTTAAGATGAACATCATCATCTTTTCAATGTGTAAATTAAATGTTGAGCTTTTAGATTTAACTAATTTTTTGAATTGTTTCATGATTAAATTATTAGTTTGATGTATCTTGGATTAATTTAAATGATGATAAATTTTGATTCGGACAGGTTTTAACATTTTCTTATGTTGAAACATTTGATATGTACTTATTCATAACTTAATGTTGATTATCTTAAGGGTTTACATGATAGATATAATTAAAAAAATGAAAACCTCGATAATTTAATTTCTAGAGTGAAAAAGACATTATCTAATGGGTCAGGTTCAAAAACCTAAACATTAAAGTATTAATATCACTTAATCACCAAAAATCGGATGCCGGATGTTGTTCATCTTAGAAGACTCGGGTTCAAATTGCTTTGCCTACAAGGTGTGTGCATTGTCAAAAGGTTAGGAATATGTATGAACATATACTACCTTGTAATCGCCTTAAGATTATTAAAAAAATATAATTTGTCTGCAAATAAAAATAATAATACAAATATTTTTATGAGATACAAAAATCCGAAAGACTGAAAGATAACACTTGAAGAAAAGTACCATTACACTTATTCAGTATCAATCTCCACAAGGAATTGAAAACAACAAAGTTACAAACAAAAACACTGATTCATTGGAAATAGTGGAAGCCATAAATTTCAAAAGCAATAAGAAAGATCTCGACGGTGAAAAGAGCTAGCCGGTTTAGCATTGGAAGCCGGTAGGGACATTCCTTGAGCAAACGTTGAGGAGCAAGCTGAGGGAAATTGGGATGTTAAGGTTGATGCCTAAGATGTTAGCTCTGATGGCTGTGCAGAGACAGACAGCAGCTTCGAGGTCGACGAGGCCTTGGAGAAGGGAACAGCACGGCTGCACCGGGGGTGAACCGACGGTGGCATTGACCAAGTTAAGTACAATAGCACATACACCTAGCTTAAGGGCATCCCTGGGGCATCTGCCTCGTGCAGATGGATTGGGGGTGGGGTTCGGTCTCGGGCTCGGCCTTGGGTTAGGGTTGGTGGGAGGGCAGGGGGCAGAAGCACTGCCTAGAGAAAAGAAGAGAATGTTGAGTGTGAAAAAGAGGGCAATGGAAGCTGATCTTTTTGAAGCCATTTTTGATTTTTTTTGAAAACCCTAGTGGTTTGCTTGGCTTAGAGTTAAAAGTACAAGTGTTTGAGGATGGGGAATTTGGGGTGAAGGGAGAGGGGTTTTTATAGTGTTTTCAATAGGGCTACTTGCTTGTTTTATTAATGTTAGGGGTTAATTGATCAAATTGTAGGATAGATGGATTTGAATTTTCTTTTTCCCTTTTCCAATTAGGGTTTGCTGGTGAAGTTTGGATGTTTGTGATATTGAAGTGGGAATTAGTACATTGCCACGTTATCACTCTCCTATACGTCCAATTGGATCCCTCTTGGCATAAATTATATGATTTGCATGTGTTTCATATAAGTTGTTAAGTTGGGTGTTAATCATTTAAATTTCCCCCGTATAATCATATGTATCCAGTTCATTGACAGACTAATCTGTATCGGATACTATAGAAGCTCATTATGAGACTGACCCTCCCAACCTAATTTGTTCCATTCACGACGTCAGAATTCAAACCCCTAATCTTGCTTAAAGAATCTAAAGCCTCATCCGAATCAAATATTGCAGAGATCTATTATAGAGAAGGACCCTCCTCCAATTTACTTACATTTACAATGTCAACAATTAAATTCCGGATGCTATTTAAGAGATCTAACAATTCATTCCGCCAAATACAGACAAAATGGATTACAGATCCAAAATAATAATGTATTAATCTCTCTTTGAAGGCCAGCTGATCAAATAACAAAATGGTCGGAATCTCGGCATGTTGCCATGGACAGTTTCTGGCTGGATTCGATTGGTGTGTCACGGGCGACCTTAGAACCTACCATTGAATCCACGTGATTAAGAAAAATGAGCTTAGCCTCATAATTCATAAGTTGATTATAGAAAGTAAAATGGTAGTCAAATTTATAACTATTTGTGTTCAACTTAAATTTTAATAAGATTAAAGTCTCGAGATTTTGAGATTCACTAATTGGCTTAGTGGCTAAGAATGTTCATATTGTCCCATCTTGTATAGATTCAAATTTCGGTATGAGAATGTAATACCTCTTTAAATAATCAAAAAAATCTCGAGAATTTTGTATCCCGTCAAGTTTGAGACCAACTATATGTAAATAATGGTGTTCTCCTTTCATGCAAATTTTGCATGTTTTATCATGGTTGCCTATACTCTTTTCTCTATTTAGGTGTAGGATTTTTTTAACGAGACATGCAATTCAGGTATTTAGCTATATAATTAATCTAATAAAATTATAATTTACCAAGCAAAAAAGCGATTCAAGTTCATTTCTCTATTAATTTAAATTTTACCATGTATAACCGTTGTCTAAATTTATTTTAATATAAATTCAAATATTCTTATATTATCAGTTTGATCCTACGTAGTAATGATTAATTGATATTAAAATTACTGGAATTTTGGATTTTCTCTCAATATTTTTGTGTTGCCCTCTTCCTTTCCTTTGATTTTTACTTAGCCGGCGACGACACCAATTTTAATATAATTAGTTGTCGACTGTTGATGTTTATTATTTTTTTTGTTTTTTCATACTATTTTCTTTGTTTCCTTTTTTTGGTGTTTTTTTTCTTCAAATTTTGAATAAGAATCTCTGTCATTGTGATACGCTTTTCTTTGCAATTGTGGCATGTTTTTCTTTGCTCTTGTGACACGCTTTCTCTATGATTTTTGGTACGTTTTTCGTAAACTTTTGCGGTCGTTTTGGTGGCCGCACAAAGACTCACGACATTTGGTTTCTGATTGGTTTGTTGGTGGTCACGTATAGTCAGATCCTCTTATTGATAAAATGTTGCTTGCCGATATAATCAGGATTGTAGCGAAGCAACCTGCCAAAATAGTTTGGTTCGCTCACCACTCCTTTATCACTTCGTAAAGCGTCTCGTTCGACAAAGACAATGAGTTTTTATAAAGGTTACTGAGTTCTTTTGATGTTAGACGCCACTCTCAAGGAAATGTTTAATTTTTTTTAATCTTTAGGTTTAATATTACTGTTTTATGTATGAATTTTTTGGTGATTATTATTTCCAATTTTCTCTCAATAATTTGGTGCGTTGTAATTCTATAATTCATTCCATTATTTTTATTATTGAAACCCAGTTAATATTGTTAAAAAAATACTCGAATTTTACTGCAACGTTAAGATTTTCCTCCATATCCAATTTTAATTCAACTTAGAAAGTCACAAGCGCATTCCCGTCATGCTATCCATAAAGGGCCTTTCCCTACCAAAATTCTTTTAATCACTTTCAAAAGTACATTTTCTTTATCATATATGTTTTTTAACCACTGATATCTACAAAGCTTATTATAAAAATATTCTTTCATATTGAACTAATTTGCCTCAGTGGTTAAGAAAATGATTGTTGTTTTTAGAGGTCACGGGTTCGAGCACCAGCAGCTGTAGTTATGATCAAGCATACATTGTTAAATGGTTGAGAGTATATTCAGAACAAATACTACTTGTAATCATTTTAGCTTTCAAAAAAAAAAAAAATCCTTTCAACCCAATTTTCTTTATCATATACATTTTAGGTAGGCTATCCATATAGGTCCTTTCCTACCGAAATTCTTTTAGGGTAAAGTTCAATAATATCATTGAATTATCTCAAAATATTTTTTTTGGAAATTTAACTTTTAAATATTATAAAATGAACATTGAACTTATAATTTTGTTATAAAATGCTTGTCACACCGTTTACTGTCATTAGAAGGTGACATAACAGTTAAAACATTATATAATAGTACATTTAACATTTGATATTTGTACATTTAATAAATTTAGTCTTAATTTTAAAAAATTAATAAATTTAGTCCGTTAAAACCTTTTAAGAGTAAAAATTATATTCTCATCGCTCCCGAGCTGTGAGGGTCAATACCATATTCGAGGGTTGTTTCTGAGGGTGAGTTACGGTGAAGCTGATAGAGTTATTTAGAGATTTGGGTATCCGAATTCTTTTCGGGTGGAGGCGCGGGGCTTTAGTGGAGGTGTGTGGCTTTTGTGGAGGGATGGTTTGGATGTTGATATTTTGTCTGTTTCTAATCAGTTTGTACATGGCAAAGCTCGTGAGGTTAGTTCTGAGAATTGGTTCTTTTTCACTGCTGTATATGCTAGTCCTAATGCTTGTGTTAGGCGACATTTGTGGGATAAGTTGAGATGCCTTAATCCGGGGGTTGAGGAGCCATGGGTGTTAGGTGGCGATTTTAATGCGATTCTTCGTAAAGAGGAACGGTGTGGTGTGTAACACCCGTGTTTTGGGGCTAGAAGTTAGTCGGGTTAATTGGTTCGAGTCAGTAAAATTTATTTTAATCAAATTGACCTTAGTGTGAGCAAATTGAGTTTAGAAAGAAAGGGAGGGATCATTTTGGTAATTAAACCAAAACAAAAATAATGACAACCTTATCATAAGATAAAGCTATCATCTTTCTCATTTCTCCCCTCTCCACCGTGCAAACTACCCCAAACTCTCCCAAACCCAAAATTCATAATTCATCAAATTTCTTCATCAATTCAAGGGGTTTTTGAAAGGTAATTATGTTTTCTTAATCTCCTCTTCATCCTCTATCTATCTATAGTTTTAGATTTTAAAGTTATGGAGTTTTGAAAATTAGGGTTCATATCAAATTTTGGGTTTTTAAGGGGGTTTTCATCTTGTTTTGATAAATTGAGTTGGGGCTTTGTTTAATCATGTTAAAATACACATAATACGTTAAAATGAGTAATTTTTGATGTGTTTTATAAAATTTCCGAAATTGGGTTTTGGTGGATTTTTAGGAAGGTTTTTAGATGAGTTTTGGGTGTGATTTATGTTAGAATTTGATGGTTGATGTTAGAGTAATAGTTGGGGGTTGTTTTGGAAGCGTTTGAATGTGCTAAATATGTTGAAATCACCAGTTTTGGACTGTTTTTCATGGCTGCTCGGATTTGATGATTTTGGGGATTGTTTATGGCTTAAATTGTGTGTTTAATGTTGGAAATTGGGGATTGATGGTTATACTATAGTTGGGCAGTGTTTTGAACATGTTTAAGAGTGTTTTGGATGACTACAATTCTGATTTTTGACGGGTTTTAGTGGAAGTACGAAAATGAGAAATTGAAGAATGAACTTGGCTTTGAATTGTGAGAATTGAAGTGGATTTGTGTGTTGATGTTAAACTTTGGGTTTGTGACTGATTTTGAGGTTAATATATATTTTTGAATGGTTAGAAAGCAAGAGAAAATCAATGGTGAAGCTTCGGGCTCGAATCCGGAAACTTGGATGCTTGGTAGGCTTGTCGGCTTGTGCTAATGAAGTAGTCGGTGAGTGGTTAATGTTTTTGAAATGATTTTAAGTGGTTGGTTCGAGCATGTGGACTAGGTTGAGATTGGTAGACTCACCTAGAGTTAGGATTAGGGTGGTAGCCTAATCCTAAGCTTTAGTTAGAGACATTGGATGATCTATTTAATTGATGTTATGCCTCATGATGATTTGTGTTATGATGATTATGTATAATGTGTTATACATGTTGTTGAGGCATGGTTTGATGCATTGCTATGCATGTGGTTTGGATTGTAAGTTGTGTATGATGATGTTGAGTTTAATATGATGTAAGATGCCATATTATTACTCTTGAACATGACATTATGATAATATGTTGTTGAGATATTTGATGTTGAGCTTAATATGATGTAAGATGCCATATTATGACTCTTGAATATCAAAGGTTGTGGAATTTGATTAATTGGCACTAGTATGCTTGGGTACAATGATCGATCATTAGGATGAGTGTGCACACAAATTGAGTCAAAACGTACGTGGCCTTGGTGGCGTTAAGGCACCAAGGAGGAGTACGGTGATGTAATATTCCACCGGAAATTTATATATATTCTACGTGATGATGAGTGGAATCCCATCCGTAGGGCATGTGGCGATGAGTGGAATCCCGTCCATGCAAGACCGGTGATGAGTGGAATCCCACCGAGGTAATGTTGTTGTTGGAAATGCGTTCCATCATGTTATCCGCGTATTCGAGTCATAGCTAGGTGCCAATATGAGAAAGTATGTTTATGCCAATATGAGATTATGCATACATGCTAATATGAATTGATATGTGTATCAATGTGATATGAAATGTGAATCTCAAATGTGAAGTGATATATGATTTGGTTAATGCATTGAGGTATATATATATCGTTGTAAGTTGAGCTTATAAGATGTTGAGCATGACATAATGTTGATTATATGTTCATGCATCATGTTCATTTTGGTTCATGTGGATCAAAGATAAAGTCATGTATTTCATCATGATAATTGCTCGAGCTTGGACCCTTTATTGTCGAAGGTTTGTTTTATGAGCTTACCCTCACTAAGCTTTTATGCTTACGCTCTCTTTTGTTCGACAATGCAGATAAATAGCTTGTGGGTGGCAAGGGAAAGGAAAGGTCTTCAAGTGTTGCTTTTGGTGAGCTCAATGTATGATTTATAAATTAAAAGATTGTAATAGTAAAGAAATGGGATAAGTGTTGTGTGTCTTGATACTTTGATGTGTGTTGATTTGGTTTAGCACTTAGATGCCTTGTTTGATTTGTAAATGTCACTTATGATGCATGCCTTGATGAATGCTTGAGTGATGTATGTTGGTAGATATTTAAATTGCTTATCATGTGTGTTGGACATATGTCTTGTGAGGATGCCTAAGTGTATGGATGTTGAAGCATGAGACCTTATGTGCTTGCTTGCTTTCTTTTGATTGAATGCATGATTTTCCTTAGTTGATTAAGGTATGCTCAAGTTGAGTATCATGTATGAAAGGTTCTTAATGTATAATTTACCATGTATGTATGATGGTTCATAATCATGCTTTGAATATGTTGAAGTTGGGAGTCTTGCAAAACAGGGCGTATTGATACACTAAAGTGCTGTATCAATACACTCTTGCATAAATGGCAGATTTTTGGTCAGGCGTATCGATACACTAGGGTGTATCGATACTGGCGTATCGATACACTAGGGTGTATCGATATGGTCCCAACTCTCTGTTTTTTTAGGAGTGGTGGAGTGTGGGTCGTATCGATACGGTGACTAAGCGTATCGATACGGTTTGACCTAGTTGACCAATAGCTGTATTGATACACTCGAGAGTGTATCGATACACTATAGCTGTATTGATACACTAGAGAGTGTATCGATACACTAGAGCTGTATTGATACACTAGAGAGTGTATCGATACACTATAGCTGTATTGATACACTAGATAGTGTATCGATACACTATAGCTGTATTGATACACTAGAGAGTGTATCGATACACTATAGCTGTATTGATACACTAGAGAGTGTATCGATACACTATAGCTGTATTGATACACTAGATAGTGTATCGATACACTATAGCTGTATTGATACACTAGAGAGTGTATCGATACACTATAGCTGTATTGATACACTAGAGAGCTGTATTGATACGGCATGCTTAGAAAGGATAAATGGGTTGTTTTAATATGCAGATTTGGTGGGTCGTTGATATATCGTTCGTGTTTCCGCTGCCGTGCTTCACTTATGACTTAATAATGCATTTAGACAAGATTAATTAATAGAAAAAAAAATAGGGTTGCTAACCGAGGGGGAACCTTAACGGGTTTCGCTTCGGTTTTCCACGTGTGACCCACTTGGACCGGTCATTCGGCTAGACCGGGATGAGGGGGTTACATGGTGGCTCGAGTGATGTTTTGGGAACTAGCTCTCTCTTCCAGGATTTTATAGACAGTTCAGAGTTGACAGAACTCGATTTTAAAGGGGATGAGTATACTTGGTGTCGCGGTAACCTGTATCAGCGGCTTGATCGATGTTTGGCAAATAATGCCTGGTTTATGGCTTACCCGTTGTCGATAGTCATCCATTTAGATCGTGTTGGTAGTGACCATTGTCCGCTTCTCATTAAACCGAATGGTGCTCGGATACATACCAGTGAGAATCAGTTTCGTTTTTTAGCAGCATGGTAGGATCACCCTGGCTTTCGTGAGCTTCTTGAAGCTTCTTGGAATGGGTCGTCGGCGGTGGATAATGCTCAGAAATTCCAGGAGGCGGTGAAAAAATGGAACGTCGATGTGTTTGGACATATAGGGAAGAAGAAAAAGAGGATTTTAGCACGGATCAGGGGTATTGATAAAGCGTTGCAACGATCACAGTCGGCTTTTTTGACTAAGTTGAGGGGTAAATTGCGAACTGAATTAGATATTATTCTGGAACAAGAAGAGACGTTGTGGTTTCAGAAATCCCGTAGTCAGTGGATTTTGCATGGAGATAGAAACACTCGATTTTTTCATGCGTCCACGATGGAGCGTCGACGAGCTAATTTGATTGTGGGGCTTAAATCGAGTAACGGGGTTTGGAATACGGACCAGGAGACGCTGCGTTCTGAGGTGATTGATTTCTACAGGAGGTTATTTACCGCTGATCCGAGCTGTGAGGGTCAATACCATATTCGAGGGTTGTTTCCGAGGATGAGGGATGACGTGTGGCGGGTGTTATGTGCGACAGTGACGAATGCTGAAATCAAGGCTGCTATCTTTGATATGGATCCGTGGAAGGCCCCGGAGATTGATGGGTTGCATGCGGGGTTTTATCAGCATAATTGGGATGTGGTGGGAGACAGTGTGTGTCGATGTATAAAAAGTGTGTTCTTCGGGGAATCGTTTCCGAAAGAGCTGAACAGGACGATTATGGTGTTAATTCCAAAGGTTGTGTCCCCTGAGGCTATGAGTCAGTTCAGGCCTATAAGCCTTTGTACTGTTCTTTATAAAGCTATTACTAAAGTGGTGGTGAATCGGATAAAGCCTTTCCTATCGGGTTGGATTTCGGAGAGCCAGACCAGTTTTGTCCCTAGGTGTGCTATTACGGATAATATCGTTATTGCCCAAGAGATTATTCACTCGATGTCTAGAAAAACAGGGAAGCGAGGATGGATGGCGTTGAAAATTGATTTGGAGAAGGCATACGATAGATTGGAGTGGAGATTTATCGATGATACTCTTCGGGATGTTGGTTTTCCTACTTCTATGCGTGAGCTGATATTAAATTGTGTTTCTAGTGTTTCGACTCAGATTAGTTGGAATGGTTCGTTAACAGATTCCTTTGCGCCTTCCCGAGGTATCCGACAAGGTGATCCCATCTCCCCATATTTATTTGTGCTTTGTATGGAAAGGCTTAGTCAGGCGATTAATCAGAAAGTGGCATCGGGGCAATGGAAGGGGTTTTGTACATTTCGACGCAGCCCAGTTATTTCACATTTGATGTTTGCGGACGATATGGTGCTTTTTGCGGAGGCTTCTATGGAGCAGCTGGATGTTATTCGGGAGGTTCTGATTGATTTTTGCAGGTTTTCGGGTCTTAAAGTGAATGTGCAAAAATCTAGCATATTTTTTTCCAAGAATGTATCTAGTGAGGTACGGAGCCTTTTGAGCTCGATGGTGGGTTTTTCGGAAGTTTCTGATCTTGGGCGTTACCTCGATGTCCCAATGCTGAATCGACGTGTATCTAGAGCTACTTACTCGTATATTATTCAGAAGGTGTGGGATAGATTATCTAAGGCAAAATGACAAAAGATGCCCCCAACGTTTGCATGTTTTGTCATTTGGCCCCCTATTCTTTTTTTTGGTCCAAAGATGCCCCCAACGTTTGCTTGTTTTGTCATTTGGCCCCCTATTCTTTCTTTTGGTCCAAATATGCCCCCAACGTTTCATTCATAGTCCAAATATGCCCATGCTGGATGTAAACTGTCAATCAACTGACGGTCAACAGCTTATAAAAAAATTTTGACGTGGCATTAGCAGATCTTAATACGCGGTAAGTCCAGTAAGCATCAACTGTTAAACGTCAGTTGACTGACAGTTTCCATCTAACGGGGGCATATTTGGACCAAATTAAAACGTTGGGGGCATATTTGGACTATGAATGAAACGTTGGGGGCATATTTGGACCAAAAGAAAGAATATGAGGCCAAATGACAAAACAAGCAAACGTTGGGGGCATCTTTGGACCAAAAAAAAGAATAGGGGGCCAAATGACAAAACATGCAAACGTTGGAGGCATCTTTTGTCATTTTGACATTATCTAATTGGAAAGCTAAGTATTTATCGTTTGTGGGTAGGATTACCCTTGCGAAGGCGGTGCTATCGGCTATTCTGTATTATGCCATGCAATCAACCAAATTACCCGTGGGTGTGTTTGAGGACATCGAACGATTGATACGTAATTTTGTTTGGGGGAGTGGTGCTGTAACCCCCTAGACCCGCCTATGCGTTACAACGGATCCTAGGAAGTCACATTAGGGTCACAAGAGCGACCCACAGTGAAAATACACATGAAAACATTTTTTTTCTTTCTCAAAACACTATTTAAACTGTAAAAAAATCAACTTCTGTTTAAAATACAATTCCAGGAAATCATTTAAACACATAACAAAAATTTCAGAAAAGTATTTTACAGACACTGACATGAAACCATACATGACCTACATGCCCCCTAACTGTACAGTACCGTACTCCAGAGGCAACACCGAGGGAACTCCGAACACCGATGTCAACATTTTGTCATGCTATACTCTTTTAACCTGCGATAGTAAAAATAACGTGAGCTTGGAAAAGCTCAGTAATACAGAACTACCAAAAGATGCTATAAGCTCATGCAGACATAGGGTAGACATAACATTTTTATGACGTTCCAGGCAATACTTGTCTCCATTTATGTTTCGCTAATTTAGTGAAGCACTATTCTTGAGGACTACAAGGCTTGTTCTTTCTATGTTACTGAGTATTAAAAGATATCTTATTGTTCAGAGAATCAACATGGTGACAGATTGATGAAGTTGAATTCAAGAAGCCTAGTGTGTTTCAACAAGTTGCAGATCGAACATACATAAGTACTTAACATCATATCATATGAGCACATAACAGATTAAATGCAGATGTTCAATGTTCATACAGAAGTTTACAAGAACTACCCTCCAACCGAACTCCAAAATGCATTTCCCCTGAACTGCATACAGAAGGTCTTACCCTAGGCCTGAGGCGTAGGAGCCTACCTAAGGGAATGCCTTAGGTCCAGAAAGACTTACCCTAGGCCCGTGGGCGTAGGAGCTTAACAGAACAGCTGGATCAGGGCTGTGACAGACACTTCAATCATGTCCCGAGAGTATCTGTAGAACTAATGTTTTGATATAATATTTGAAAAATATTTTGGACTAATTTAAAAAGAATTTAAAACATTTCTAAAGTCCAAACATCTTGAAATTATGTTTAGGAAGTTTTTAAATGGTTTTTAATGTGTTTCAAAGGCCAAATTTCTCAAAAACCATAGGGCGTTTCGAAACACCATAGGGCGTTTCGAAACAGGGGGATTCCAGTGGCAAAACGTTTCGATACTCGTATCGAAACGGGCCAAGCGTTCCGAAACGGTATAGGCCGTTTCGATACGCCTACGTGGCAACGACCCTAACGGCTATAAACCCCAACGGCTCTTTCCCAACTAATATTCAAAATGCAGGCGTTTCGAAACAGGGTTAAGGCGTTTCGATACGCGTTCCGAAACGGCTATAGGGTGTTCCGAAACGGGTACCCCGACAGGCTGCAACAGCTATCTCTATAAAGAAGGCGTTCCGAAACGGGCTTGAAGCGTTCCGAAACGGGTAGCAGCTGAATTGCATTTTGGAGGAAATTAATGTCTTCAAACGGCCATATTTTGATCCCAACGGCCATAAACGGCTACAAACTCAATTTGGAGTATAAATAAGACCTCCAAGCATCAAGATTGACAAGAGCTTCAATTGTTACAACATTATGAGTGAAAAACTTGTCTAGAGCTTAAATCGTTCATTTCTTGCTTAGACAACACTTGTGAGCTTACATTGTTAAATTTGCTCAAGTGCTTAGGTTTTGGGTGAGTGCGTCATTGTGCAAACAAAACACCTATTAGAGGGTTCAAGTTTGCTTCTTTGTTTATCTCTTTGTAAAAGAGGGTTTTCCTTCAAGCTTTGGGTAGAAAGCTTCGAGGGTTGTAAAGGGTTTCCTCCTAAGCCTAGAAAAGGGGACGAATCAATTAGTGAATTGATTGTGAAATCCTTAGTAGGAAGCTAAGGTAGTGGATGTAGACCTTGGTTAGAAGGTTGAACCACTATAAATCATCGTGTCTTTATTCTTTTAGCTTCCTAAACCCTTCCACCCAAAAATTCACCTCTCCACCACTTGGCGAGCATAATCGGTTGATCGAATCGAGCCCCTAAAAACCCAACAATTGGTATCAGAGCTTGGCTCAATCGAAGGGGATTCACATCCTATTGAGAAGATCCGGCAAGCTCGATCAACATTTCACCAACCGGCTCAAAATGTCGCAATCCATCAACATACCGCCTTTCTTCGACGGAAATCACTATGCCCATTGGAAGACAAAGATGAAATTCTTCTTAAAGGCAAATGATTACAAACTATGGGACATAGTTGAAGATGGTCCGTTCGTGCCTCAAGGAAGCAAAGCGGAATGGAGTGCCAACGATCGCAAGAAGATGGAGCTTAATTGTAGAGCCTTGCACATGCTCTTTTGTGCATTTGGCCCAACCATCTACGAGAAGATGTCTTCTTGTGAAAGTGCCAAGGAGGTATGGGACAAGCTTGAAGTCACATACGAGGGGACTAATGAAGTCAAGGAGACCAAGATTGGGCTCCTCACCTTAGAGTATGAGAACTTCAAAATGGATCCGGAAGAGAACATCGAGAAGATGTTTGATAGATTCTCCACCATCATCAATGGTCTTAAAGGTTATGGAGAAGCCATTCCGGAAGAAAAACTTGTCCGAAAGCTCATCTACTCACTTCCCGAGTCTTGGGACTCAAAAAGGACCGCCATCATCGAAGCCAAAAATTTGAAGACTTTGAAGCTTGATGAACTTATGGGGTCACTTCTTACTCATCAAATCATGAAGAAGAACAAAGAAGATGAGAAAAGGAGGGAAGAAATTAGAGCTATGGGAGAGAAGAAACTCAAGAGTATTGGCATCAATGTAAATGCCATGGCTCTCAAATCCTCCACATGTCATCATGAAGATTCAAGTGAGGAGGATAGTGAAGATGAAGAGATGTCCTATCTCTTCAACAAATTCACCCGGTTCATGAAGAACAAAATGGAAAAATCCAAGCATGAATCGAGGAAGAAGATGAAGGATTCCCACAAACCCAAAAAGAAGGGATCATCTTCTAAACAAGCATACGTGGCCACTTGGAGTGATGAAGACTACACCGATAATGAAGTAGCCCACCTATGCATGATGGCCCTCAATGAGGGGGAGGTAACTTATAACTCATCTATTTCAAATTCATATTCTTTTGATGAGTTACAAGAAGCCTATGATGAATTGGTTTTTGAGTTCAAGGCTTCATTTTCGAAAAATAAAAAATTGATTTCAAAGTTGAAAACCGAAAATGATTTGCTTTCTAAAACCAATTTAGAGTTTGAAGCAAAAATCAAAGATTTTGAGCTTAAAGTTTTAGATTTACAAAACTTGCTTCAAACAATGGAAAGAGATCATCAAAAAGAAGTTGATGATCTCAAAAAGGAAAAAGATTTGATTTCCAAAGAGCTTGAAAAGAAAAACAATTTTGGAAAATCAAATTTTTATGTAAGACAATCTAGTGCCCCTAGATTTTTAAATGGAAAATGTTTTAGAAGTGTTTGGGTCCCAAAAGGACTAACCACTTCAACTAAAAAGGATGAAATTGAAAAATGGATTCCTAAGGGGACTAAATTTTGTGCTACTAACGTCTATGGATCCAAAGCAATTTGGATACCAAAAATTACTTGATTGTCTTTTACTAGGTGTGATGGAGAATGATCAACAAGTCAAAAATTGAGGGGGAGCTCCATGCACACAAGGAAGAACACTTGAAGAAGGAAGGCTTCACATCCTCCCTTGAGTTCAAGTGTGGTAAAATCTAGTTGTTTTAGTGTTTATTGATTTATTTTATGTCAACTAGATATTCATAAATGTTGAACTAACATTTTAATGATGCTTTGAGTAAGGGGGAGCCAATTTTTTTAACCAAAATTTTAAGTGTCAAAATTTTTTTTTGCCTCCTATGTTATCTTGAACTTAAATGTCATTTTAAATTCTTTTTGATATAACAAAAAGGGGGAGAAATGGTTTGAAAAATTGAATTTTCAAACGAATAAGGGGGAGCTTTATTTGATTTCATATCTTAATCTCTTATTCACAATTTTAAAAGTTAAAGGGGGAGAATTCCAAACAATTTTTCAAGTTGGTTTTATTATATCAAAAAGGGGGAGATTGTAGAACTAATGTTTTGATATAATATTTGAAAAATATTTTGGACTAATTTAAAAAGAATTTAAAACATTTCTAAAGTCCAAACATCTTGAAATTATGTTTAGGAAGTTTTTAAATGGTTTTTAATGTGTTTCAAAGGCCAAATTTCTCAAAAACCATAGGGCGTTTCGAAACACCATAGGGCGTTTCGAAACAGGGGGATTCCAGTGGCAAAACGTTTCGATACTCGTATCGAAACGGGCCAAGCATTCCGAAACGGTATAGGCCGTTTCGATACGCCTACGTGGCAACGACCCTAACGGCTATAAACCCCAACGGCTCTTTCCCAACTAATATTCAAAATGCAATTCAGCTGCTACCCGTTTCGGAACGCTTCAAGCCCGTTTCGGAACGCCTTCTTTATAGAGATAGCCGTTGCAGCCTGTCGGGGTACCCGTTTCGGAACACCCTATAGCCGTTTCGGAACGCGTATCAAAAAGGGGGAGATTGTAGAACTAATGTTTTGATATAATATTTGAAAAATATTTTGGACTAATTTAAAAAGAATTTAAAACATTTCTAAAGTCCAAACATCTTGAAATTATGTTTAGGAAGTTTTTAAATGGTTTTTAATGTGTTTCAAAGGCCAAATTTCTCAAAAACCATAGGGCGTTTCGAAACACCATAGGGCGTTTCGAAACAGGGGGATTCCAGTGGCAAAACGTTTCGATACTCGTATCGAAACGGGCCAAGCGTTCTGAAACGGTATAGGCCGTTTCGATACGCCTACGTGGCAACGACCCTAACGGCTATAAACCCCAACGGCTCTTTCCCAACTAATATTCAAAATGCAGGCGTTTCGAAACAGGGTTAAGGCGTTCCGATACGCGTTCCGAAACGGCTATAGGGTGTTCCGAAACGGGTACCCTGACAGGCTGCAACGGCTATCTCTATAAAGAAGGCGTTCCGAAACGGGCTTGAAGCATTCCGAAATGGGTAGCAGCTGAATTGCATTTTGGAGGAAATTAATGTCTTCAAACGGCCATATTTTGATCCCAACGGCCATAAACGGCTACAAACTCAATTTGGAGTATAAATAAGACCTCCAAGCATCAAGATTGACAAGAGCTTCAATTGTTACAACATTATGAGTGAAAAACTTGTCTAGAGCTTAAATCGTTCATTTCTTGCTTAGACAACACTTGTGAGCTTACATTGTTAAATTTGCTCAAGTGCTTAGGTTTTGGGTGAGTGCGTCATTGTGCAAACAAAACACCTATTAGAGGGTTCAAGTTTGCTTCTTTGTTTATCTCTTTGTAAAAGAGGGTTTTCCTTCAAGCTTTGGGTAGAAAGCTTCGAGGGTTGTAAAGGGTTTCCTCCTAAGCCTAGAAAAGGGGACGAATCAATTAGTGAATTGATTGTGAAATCCTTAGTAGGAAGCTAAGGTAGTGGATGTAGACCTTGGTTAGAAGGTTGAACCACTATAAATCATCGTGTCTTTATTCTTTTAGCTTCCTAAACCCTTCCACCCAAAAATTCACCTCTCCACCACTTGGCGAGCATAATCGGTTGATCGAATCGAGCCCCTAAAAACCCAACAGTATCCCCAAATAGAACGGTTCAGATCATTTCCCATTATTATCAGAATTCAGACAACATAGCATATATAACATTATCATTATACAGAAGTTCAGATATCATAAGTTCAGAACGGACATGAATATAATCTCAATCATATCGTACACACAGAACTTTTCTAACAGATATAACCATGCTGCTCAAACAGAATCATTCATACTTTCAGATTATTCAGACTATTAGGTAGACATGATTTTCAACTCAAGGAGTATCATATTTCATATTAGACAATCATCACATAATCATAATCCATATACATATACATATATACACAACAGAATGTAGCACACGTGGAACACACTAGACAAAACAATTTTATTTCTCGAAGATACCTGATATTTACGGAATGAGACACATTGAACTTTTGGCTCGAATTAGATATTCTAGGAGTTCGTACATCAGGTTCTTTAAATTCAAATATATAGTGCACGATTTAATCATTTAAGCTCACAAGGGCGTTATGGTCATTTCAACATTCATGGACATTTTGGTAATTATACCAACATTGAATAAGCAGTGGTTCACAGAACTCGGATATCCTATTTGCTCATCAGTTTTCTAACTGGACATTCAAGAATTTCAAAATTAAAGTCTTTTAAGTTATCGGATATTTTCAGTGATGTTCCGATTATTTAGGCTATCATGGCCTTTTAGTTATTTGACTGTCATGACAAATTTTATACTATGGCACAATCATATCAGAACGATAATTATAATTCTCAGGGGTTCTAACAATTTATCATACCTCCAGAATTTGTTTAATGCGGCGTAACCCAACTTGACAATACTTACCAACGTTCAGTTGTGAGTAATTAGCGTGCATCAGAACTTAACACTGACTGTATTGTATGTCTGAACAGTCGTCCTCATACTTTACTATATGGTTTAACTTCGAGTAATCGAACATACAATCTATGCGGATCTTCCTACCTTACATCGATATGGTGAGCGATGGGCATACACGTGTCGTATTTCTCAACACTTAAAGGGACCTTAGCTATTTAAGTCTTATTAACAAATCCAGAATTTCGTCAAATACATAGTTACCGATTAACTCATGAGGGTATTTCAGTTATTTTAGACTAAGATAAATCTATCATTTCTTTCTGAATTACCATTTGGTACCTCCATCATTCACGTACTCAAACGAGATTAAGTCGTCCTAACTCTCCGGCCCCTTTACAGACGATTCATTCATTACAGAACTTGAGGGTATAACGTCGTTCATGTGTTATACAGAGTTTGAGGGATTATCCAAGTTTGTATCACACGTATTGCATAATGATACCGAAGTCTTTCCATTAAAACATACATCTTGGGTAGTGTATATTGCATAATCAGGTCGAATGCAGATTTTAGGTCATTTCCTTTATCAGAGGGGTAGTTTAGTCATACTTATGCTCCAAGGGCATTTTCGTAATTTCATAATTAATATCTCTCACTCTGTATCTTGGGCCTCGATTCTTACACACCATTGATTGAGTTGCGAAATAACTGAATTTAACTATTAGAACTTCTGATACTGTTAGTCCATTAGTAATCTTATTCGGATAATTTGGTCTTATTAATATCCATGCTTATTTCTCGAATTTGATTCAATTTAAGCAGAATTTACAGTATACGTCATCATAAGCATGCATGTGTCAACCGAATATCAACATGTTCATAAAGCATACAAGGGGTAGTAGTGTATTACCTTAGTTCCGAGCTACAACGGTTGATTCATGACACCTCGTTCGATCGCACTCGATCCCAAGATTTGACGGCTCTCAACATCTCAATTCCAAGGATACTCTGATACCTTCAACAACATAGATTCACATTTCAGTCCTCATCCAAAGAGCTCTTAACAAAATTAGACACACAAACATTTTCGGGTTTAAGGTCAGATTCGGAGGCCTTCGGGTCAGAATTTTGCAAAACAGGCTTCAAAAACGGACTCAGGACGTCGAAAAACATAAAATATGAGTTTTCGGAAAATTTGACTTTTTTGGTCAACGGTCAAAGTCAACGCTGACGTCAGCAATCAAGTCAACGCTGACGTCATGCTGACGTCACAGGTCAACTGGTTTGACTCATTGAGTCAACTCGGGTGAGCTGACTCACTGAGTCAACTTGGGCGAGCTGACTCACTGAGTCGACTCGGACAGACGGGTCGGGTCGGACGAGTCGGGTCGGACGGGTCGGGTCGGACGGTTCAGTCCGGTTCACTCACCCAAATATTGGCTTCGCCGGGCGGTTGCCGGAAACGGTCACCGGAGACACTTTAGGCACCGATTCTGTCGGAAAATAAGAGCCCGTTAGCTTAATAGTTCAACCCGTAGATCAAACAACACAAAAGAAGCCGGAATTTATACCGGAATTAACCAAAACAGAGGGGAAGCAACCGGAAACGACGTAGCTCCGATGAACATCCTACCGACGTCGAACAGATGATCGGTTGACTGGGTTTTATCCGTCGTGACATGGGGAACCCAGATCTGGTGGCCGTGACACGAACGGGCGGCGAGGATGGCTGGAAACGCGGAAAAACAGGGGCGGCGATGGGTGGTTAGTTCGAACCTTCAAACAGGTTTCCGCCGGTGATGGACGGCTCGTTAGCGCGCGTGACTGGCGGCGAACAGAACGGGGTGGGACGGCGCACACGCCAATGGTGGCGGTGGTGTCCACGACGGCCCGGTGAGTGAGATCGGAGAGGTCGAACGGTGGTGGCTGAGGTGACGGTATGAGAGAACTCTAGAATCTCTCTGATTTTTTTTCCATTTTCTAAAAAAAATGGCAGGTGAGGAGTCATACTTGACTAATATTGGTTCATACAAAAAAAAAACAAAGATTAAAATTAAAACGGTGAGGACAAATATCAGAAAAGAACCTTGGCTGAGATGGCTAAGGTTTGAATTTACCAACCATAGGCCATGGGTTCAAAACCCCATGGCAACATGTCTCCCTTTTTTTTACATTTCTAATTTTATAATTATACTTTTTTTTGTGGGTGTTACAGGTGCGGATAAGAGAGGCGTTCATTTGGTAAATTGGGATGATTTGTGTAAACCTGTGGAGCTAGGTGGTTTGGGTTTCAAAAAGCTTAGAGAACAAAATGATGCGTTTCGCATGAAAATTGGGTTCAATTTAATTGATAAATGGGATCAGCTTTGGGTATGGTTTTTACGTGCCAAATATAAATGTGTGGAGATTATACCGACATCTATTCGTCGGAGTAATTGCTCGCATTTATGGCGTGGAGTGTCGGCGATTTGGGATGATGTTCGAGAGGGTGTAATTTGGAGAGTTGGGCATGAGGAATACATAGATTTTTGGCATGATGATTGGGTACGTGGCGTTGGTCCGCTTGGGCGGGTTGTTTTGCATTCGAGGCTGGTGCCGGATTCATTTACGCCTCTAAAGGAGATGACTACGAGAGATGGACAGTGGGATATTGATCGTTTTCAGCATGCTTTTGACGATGACGTTATCGATCGGATTATGGCTGTTAGAGCTCCTTGGGGTGGCGATGTGGTTGATGCGCCTGGATGGAGGTGGAATGCGAACCTGTCCTTTACAGTGAAATCCGCTTATGCTATTCACCAGCAGCAAGGGGATGCGATCGGAAGTGTTGTGTGGCGTCTGGTGCATAGGTTCCAAGGCCCGCAACGGGTTAAGTTGTTTTTGTGGTTGGTGTGCAAGGGCAGATTATTGACAAATGAGGAGCGAGTTCGGAGATATATGGCGGAGTCGGCTGAGTGTATGGTTTGCGGGGCGAGTGAGGAAAGCATTCAGCACCTTTTACGCCACTGTTCGACGGCAAGACAGGTTTGGTCGCAGTTGGTGCCGGCTGCATATAGGGTGTGGTTTCTTAGTGGTTCGATGTATGATTGGTTAATCACAAACTTGCGGCAGGAGACGGCTCCATGAGGAGGGGATGATCGTTGGGATTTGATGTTTGGAATCGTGCTGTGGCATTTGTGGCTTGCAAGGAATAGTTTAACTTTTCGGGAGGAGGCTAGGGGCAGTGATGAGGTTATCGCACGGAGTCAGCAGCTAGTGCAGGACACTAGGCGTGCACTGTTGACTCGTCGGGTTGTGCCGGCTCTTATGGCGACCAAGCAGCAGCAACAGCGGAACTGGATACCACCGACGAACACGGCGTGGAAGCTCAACGTCGACAGAGCTTGTGACAATTTGTCGGGGTTGGCGTCTTGTGGTGGGGTGATACGCGATGCAACCGGTAAATGGAGAGGTGGTTTCTCGAAATTTATAGGGCGCTGTAGTGCGGTGGAAACGGAGATGTGGGCGATTCATGAGGGATTGAGGTATGCGTTGCATTGTAATATTGATGCCGTTACTGTGGATTCGGATTGTGCTGAGGTTGTCCGTATGTTGCAAAAGGACAATGGTACGATGGGTCAGTCTTCTCTGCTGAGTGAGATCCGTTATTTGAGTCGTAAGTTTAGGACTTGTGATGTTCAGCATGTGTGCCGAGAGGCTAACAAGGTTGCGGATGTTCTGGCGAAGTTGGGACCTTGGCAGGGTTATGAGGCGGTCTACTTTTGTTCTCCGCCTGATGCAGTTTTGGATCTGTTGCATGATGACTTGCCTAGTCCGGATTGATTGTTATGCTTATGATGTCTTACGCCTTGTTGTAATGCTATGGTGAGTACTCTTTTCCTCCATTTAGGTTAGGGAGGTTTTTAACGAGGCTCGCCATAGTATTTTATTCCCTTTGATTAATCAAAAATAATAATTTAATTTAAGTTTCTTTAACACAATTTTCAGTTTTGATCTCTCAAAATTTCTTAAAATTTGCAAGCTCTTAATTGTTTACTCTATTCTTTTTTAATACCCCGTAGGTAAATAGAAATTCTCATTTTGTTCAGGATTAGAATTTAAGAAATTGAAGGTATGTCATATTTTTAAAGTTTAAAATCTAAGATTTAAGACTTAGAATGTAGGTCTATAATTTAGGGTTTAGGATTATTAATAATAATCCAAATAAAATTTCTGTTCCTTGTAGAGCTATTAATAAAAATTTATATTGATTAAACGAAAAATATTATTTAAATATTAATTAAGAACATATTAGAGTAAATTGAAGTTACTTTAAAAAAAATCTACACACAATGTATTAAATAATAATCCAAATAATAACAATAACGTATCTCAAAAACCATGAATATAAACAACAAAAGTTACAAACGAAAAACACTGGTTTATTGGAGATACTGAAAACCATGAATTTCAAAAACCATAAGAAAGATCATGATGGTGAAAAGAGCTCGGTTTAGCATTGGAATCCGGTGGGAACATTCCTTGAGCAAACGTTAAGAAGCAAGCTAAGGGAAAGTGGGATGTTAAGGTTGAGGCCCAAGACGTTGGCTCTGAGTGCGGTGCAAAGGCAGACGGCAGCTTCGAGGTCGGCGAGGCCTTGGATAAGAGAACAGCATGGCTGCACCGGGGGTGAACCGACGACGACATTGACCAAGTTAAGCACATTAGCACATACACCTAGCTTAAGGGCATCCCTGGGGCATCTGCCTCGTGCAGATGGAGTGGGGACGGGGTTCGGGTTCGGCTTTCGGTTATTGTTGGTGGGAGGGCAGGGGCTAGAAGCACTGCCAAGGGAAAAGAAGAGAATGTTGAGTGCCAAAAAGAGGGCCATGGAAGCTGATCTTTTTGATGCCATTTTGATCTTGTTTAAACCCTAGTTGGCTGCTTGGCTTAGAGTTCAAAAGATGAGGAATTTGCGGTGATGGGAGGGGGATTTTATAGTGTTTTCAAGAGGATTAGTCGGTTGTTTTTATAATGTTACATCAATTATTAATCAAATTGTATGATAATGAACTTCTGAGCTGGCTGGTGAAGTTTGGAAGCTTGTGATTGTGAGGTGGAAATTATAGCACATTGCCATGTTCCCGCTGCACCTATAGGATCAATCTGCAGATCTTCCTCAGCATAAATTATATGATTTGCAACTGTGTTCCATCTAAGTAATAATTCAGAGCTCAAACCATTACACAAGGTGAAGTTCAATCATAAATTATATGATAGTTACATAATATGGCAGATCAATTGGCGAAAATTGGAACCACTAGACCATTATTATTCAAAGCATGGTGGTGAGTTAGGTTTTGAATTGTGTTTTGTATTTGAACAGATGTGTTTGCTGGCGTTAAGTGAGAAGTTCGTGTAACAGAAATCAAATTGGATCGTACTCTTTTCCTCCATTAGGATTAGAGAGGTTTTTAACGAGGCGTCCAATTTTGGTCTTTAATATAATAAAATAAATTGATTGCTGAGAAAAAAAAACAAAATGGATAGCAGATTCCAAATGAATGAACAAATCTGTCATTGCATTGGAGCCTAGCTAAGCTTGTCAAACCTTCATGTTCTTCAGTTCTTGGATTATCTTCAGTTGAGCCCTACCAGGCTACCAGCTTAGCTTAAAAGCTTGTAAAATTGTACAAAGGGTTGGTCCAAATGGTAAGCAGCTTAGTATCGCTTAAGCATGTCTCGAATTCAAGGTCTTGTGTACGCAGAAAATCCTCGTCGAGAGACTCACCCACCAAAGTCAAGTGTGCAACTCGAGTCGGTCCGAATTAATCAGAGAAAACTTTAAAAAATCGAGAGAGCAACAAAAAAAAAACTGATAAAATTGTTCCAGCACACCATGCTCTCACTATAGTGTCCAGAGATCCTTTCATGAAACTAGGAGGAGCATAGTGAGGGCCCAAGGGCCTTCACCCCCCCCCCCCCCCAATTTGAAAAATTCATAAGCACTAAATTGTTTGAATATTTTTTTAATTAAACCCTCTAAAATTTTAATTTGGCCTCTTCATTTTGTCGGTTTAATGACAATTTAAGTCCCTTAAATTTAAATATTAGATAAATTAGGCATTGTCACTCAATTTTGAGTTTAAATACTTAATAAACCTAATATTCGGTCTTGACTCCGTCCCCGCATGACCTTCTTACATTTAGGGTGTAATAATAGTTTTAGTCTCTCTTCAAAATGAAAATTTTAATTCAATCCCTTTTAGCTTTTAAATAAATGGAAAGTTTCATTTTTAGAATCTTACAAAAATAATTTATTCAATCCAATCCATTTTAATATTTTTCTTGCTTAAGCCCACACCATTTATTTAAATTTTAACTCAACACCCACACAATACTCTTGGCTTTACCCCTATATACAAGATTGGGTTACTATTATTAGTTAAATTTCTGCTCTTCTATCTCAGGATTTGAAAATAGTAGGAATAATAAAGACATTTTGTATGTTGATAAAATTTCAAACATGAAAAATGAAATTTATTCATTGTAACTCAATTCATTTGCTATTAAAATAAATTTCATAGCCATAACTAGCTTTACATATCATATGAATGAATAAACAAGAAGGAAACCAATACAAGTATTTTCATGTTTCCTAGAGATACAAAAAATCCCAAGAAAAACACTTTGAAGAAAAGTATTGAACTTATTCAATATCAATTGCCAAAAGGGAATTAAAACAACAAAGTTACATACGAAAGCACTGATTTATTGGAAAATAGTGGAAACAAATAAGAAAGATGAAGATAGTGAAAAGTGGGGATTTAGCATTGGAATCCCGTTGGAACATTCCTTGAGCAAACGTTGAGAAGCAAGCTGAGGGAAAGTGGGATGTTAAGGTTGAGTCCCAAGACGTTAGCTCTGAGTGCGGTGCAAAGGCAGACGGCAGCTTCGAGGTCGGCGAGCCCTTGGATGAGGGAACAGCATGGCTGCACCGGGGGTGAACCGACGACGACATTGACCAAGTTAAGCACATTGGCGCACACGCCTAACTTAAGGGCATCCCTGGGGCATCTGCCTCGAGCAGATGGAGTCGGGACGGGGTTCGGGTTCGGCCTTGGGTTAGGGTTGGTGGAAGGGCAGGAGTTACAAGCAGTGCCAAGGGAAAAGAAGAGAATGTTGAGTGCCAAAAAGAGGGCCATTGAAGCTGATCTTTTTGAAGCCATTTTCGTCTTCTCAAAACACAAGTTTAGCTTAGAGTTGAGAGTAGGAGTGTTTGAGGATGGTGAATTTGGAGTGAAGGGGGAGGGGGGGTTTTATAGTGTTTTCAAGAGGGCTGGCAGGTTGTTTTTTTTTAATTGCAAATCAAAATGTAGGATCATCAGTTTGAGCTGGCTGGAGAAGTTTGGATGTTTGTGATTGGGTAATAAGTAAAGACAAAATGGATGACAGATTGAAGATGAAATAATTAATCTGTGATTGGAGGGTAACTAAGCTTGTCAAACCTTCATGTTCTTCCATTATCTTCCAAAGATTTGATCCTACAGAAAAAAATTGTTCCAAAAACAGTCCATATGGGCACGAACCAACTTGCCTCAGGGGTTAAGGGAACGGTTGTTGTTTTTAGAGGTCACGAGTTCGAGCACCAACAACTGCAGTAGGGTGATTAAGCATGCATTGTCAAATGGTCGATAGTATATTCAAAACAGATACTACTTGTAATCACCTTAGCTTTAAAAAAAAAACAGACCGTATGAAATCTGAAGCATATAAAAAGGAAACATTTAATGCAAACCGAGTAGTTTGAGGAGCAGTAATTCTTTGCCCGTTTTCAATGCTCTTATTTATATCTCATTATTAAAAAATTAAATTTAAGGTCAAAGTTTAGAATATTGACCGTAAAGAGTGATTTTTAAGATTTAAGATTTAAAATTTTAGGATTATGGCTTAAGGTACGATTTTTTAGTGTTAAAGCATAATAAAACACACAAAAAGGAAGATTTTTGTCTCAATTTGAGAAGCTCCCCCTATTAATATTCTATGATTAGTGCTTACAAACCTTACTTTTGTTGGTATATGACAATTGGAGTTGAGATCTTGGCATGTTGTTGATGGAAATTTTCTAGCTGGATTCGTCCGGTGTGTCACGGGCAAGCTTAGAACCTACTATTCCATCCACGCAATTAACCTCGTTTATTAATAATAAATTAGTTTATTTTCATGCAGGAAAGATTAAACATTACGAGGGACAAAAGTTTATTAAACTTTGTTTTTTCTCAGCAAATAAATTATTTTGTTAGTAATAGAAAGCAATTACAAGGAGTTGCAATCAACTATAAGCAGTTTATCTATTCGAAACAAAAAAAAAATATAAAGTTTATTAAGTTCTAAATCTAAAAATTAGAAAAGGTAAATATATTATGCGACTAAAATTTAAAGTGAATAGGACATAAATGTTATTATACAAAAATTAATTTAATTTTTTTTGCTAAGCTGTCATTTTTTATAAGATCTCAAAGGGACAAAATTTTTAGAAATGTCAAATGAACAAAAGGCATTCCTCAAGCTATGCCACTATTTTTTTTATTAACAACTGGTATCTAAGGCTGTAAATGTATAGAGTGTTTGACGAACTATTCGTGAACCGTTCGTATAACATTCATTTATAAAGCTAAATAAACTAGTATGAACAAAATTTAATATTCATTTAATAAACGAACAAACACGAATAGAGGTGTGTTTGGTTCGTTTATATTCACGAACAAGGTCGTTTACCCGGTTCTCATTTTTCTTTTATTTTTGTAAATTCTATAAACGTACATGTTCACGAACGTTAAACAAATATTTTTGCGGACATATAAATGAACTTGTTTGTGGACATTAAACGAACATTTAACGCTAAATAAACGAACATGAACACCTTCAAAAATAAATAAATAAACACGAACATGATAATAAAAATTTAAACGAACACGAACTGAACATAAACACCTTCAAAAATGAATAAACGAACACGAACAGAGCCTTGTTCGTTCAAGCTCGGTTCTTTTACACCATTATCGGTATCCAACTTATTAGATGACTAATTCGGGTTGAATTTTGTAAAAATTCATCATGGGACAACCCTCCCAATTCTAATTTTCTCCATTCACAACATCATAATGAACGCATGATTGCATTACTGAGTAATGAAATCAAACTTTGCCAGCTTTGACACATTGTTTAAGACCATGGGCTAATTTGAAAGTGTATAATTATTTGAGTGTGAATTTATTAATATTCAAAGTTAATAATTTTGATCGGATCATATGATATAACCCATCATAATTTGGTTGCATCAAAGTTGTTGTTTTTTTAATGTAAATTAAGCACAATCATGTAGGTTGAGTTGGAGATGACAGCCCTCAAGAATCAAGATGTCATCTTAATTTAAAGTTGTTTGAAGATTTTGTGTTTAGTATTTAATTGTATTATAATCCAAATAAATGTTAGAAAAACTGCAATTATTCCGAGGGTTCACGGATTTGAAATATTATTGATTGGTGCTTAAGACTTTGGAACAATAGTTTTTTTTGATATTTTATTATTTATGTTCGAAATTTAGACTATCACTCAATAATATTAATCTTTAAAGTTTGAATCTAAATTTTCTCTTCAACAAAACAATATATTTCATAATATTCAATACTTTTTCACCAATTTTATTCATTTTTTTACCAGAAATAACAATTATACTTTTACCGGATTTTAACTTCTTTGACTATGACGTGTTTTAGGATATAATTACATAATTTCCATTCAAATAATGTCACACATTTATATTTCTAAAAAAATAAACATTTTGTTAATTTAAGGCTTCATTAAAAAGGCTTAAGGACTATTTGTACTCATGTAATAGTCTAAATTAATCAATATCGTCTTTATAGTATTTTTGCATCAATTTTACTCTCAGACTTGTTGAATTGCATCATCTTATACATTTGACCGTTTTAACTAACATAACTGTTAGTCTTCTGCACATCGTTAACGGTTATCACACAAATTAATTTGTTGACGTGGTACTTTTAAAAAATTAAATAACCAAATATTAAAAAGTGGCATATATTAAAAAAAACTAAATAAACCAAACGGTTGGGAAAACCCCATTCGTTTTATTGATTAAAAAACTCCTTGGTAGAAACAAAATATTCTTGCCGGTGCATAATTAAGGTGTAGCTCAAACCCTAACCAGATATAATATTTATTATCATATGATAAATCCAAAACTTCATCAACTATATCTATAATATAATATAATATATGACCAAAAAATATCTATAATAAAATATAACAGTCAACAAGTTTAGAGGATAACCTTCATTAATGTTTTTGATAGGAAAAAAGAAAACCCTTCATAAATGTCTTGAATTCTTAGGATATTGCAGTTTGGTGGAAATAAAAAAAATGTTAAGCAAGTCCGAGGAATCTTTGACCTTTAGTGCAGTGAACGAGCTTTCTCTTTAATGTCTTTTTTCTGCTTTCCAATTGTAGATGGCTTACATCCTTCCTTTAACATATTCCGAGTCACGAATTTAATCTATACATTCATTTCAACTCGATTCATTTATCGTAAAATATTAAATTCATAACCATAACTAACTTTAGACATCATATTACGAAATTTCGATTAAAAAAATGACACCATATTACTAAATTGATAAAGGAACAAGAAGGTAAACAATACAAGTCTTTTCATGTCCCTTAGAGATACAAAAATCTCTAAGACAAAACACACTTGAAGACAAGTATTGGACTTATTCGGTATCAATTCCCACTAGGAAATTGAAACAACAAAGTTGCCAAGAAATATGAAGATAGTGAAAATGGGGATTTAGCATTGGAATCCGGTGGGAACATTCCTTGAGCAAACGTTGAGAAGCAAGCTAAGGGAAAGTGGGATGTTAAGGTTGAGTCCCAAGATGTTAGCTCTGAGTGCGGTGCAAAGGCAGACGGCAGCTTCGAGGTCGGCGAGGCCCTGGATAAGGGAACAACATGGCATCACCGGGGGTGAACCAACCACAACATTGACCAAATTAAGCACGTTAGCGCACACACCTAACTTAAGGGCATCCCTGGGGCATCTGCCTCGTGCAGATGGAGTAGGGGTGGGGTTGGGGTTCGGCCTTGGGTTAGGGTTGGTGGAAGGGCAGGAGTTGCAAGCAGTGCCGAGGGAAAAGAAGAGAATGTTGAGTGCCAAAAAGAGGGCCATGGAAGCTGATCTTTTTGAAGCCATTTTGGTCTTCTCAAAACACCAGTTAGCTTAGAGTTGAGAGTAGGAGTGTTTGAGGATGGTGAATTTGGAGTGAAGGGAGAGGGGGTTTTATAGTGCTTTCAAGAGGGCTAGTCGGTTGTTTTCTTAATGTTAATGAAATTGTAGGATCATCAATTTGAGCTGGCTGGTGAAGTTTGGAATATGCTTGTGAGTGTGAGGTGGAAATAATAGCACATTGCCATGTTCCCACTACTGCTATAGGATCAATCTGCAGATTGGATACAATAATTCAAATCATCAAATAATGTTAAGTTCGATAATCAATTATATCAAAGTCTAGCAAATTGGATACAAGATTACAAAACTTAACATGTGTGCAAGTGTAAAAGAATCAAGGTAATTCAATGAGAAAGAAATATTAAACTAACAACCTTTCATAATGGAAGAATATGGGACCCTGAAATTACTTAATTCGTGCCATAAAATCCATCCTAAGACCATTATGAAACAAATAGGTTTAGGGTTTAGGATTAGAGATAGGAATTAAGAAATTTAGAATACGATGTATTTTTAGGGTTTATGATTTAGAATATAAGGTTGGTGCTTAAAATTTATTTTTTTATTATTAGAGCATAGAAAAAGACACCGGAAAGAGCCGAGGATTTTTGTGAGAAGCTTCCTTATTATTATTCTATGATTACTGCTTACAAACCTTACTTTTGTTGGTATATGGCAATTGCTGGCGCAAAGTGTTGAGATCTTGGCATGTTGTTATTTGTTAATTGGAATTTTGTAGCTGGATTCGAGTGGTGTGTCGCGGGCGAACTTATAAGTTTTTTTTCTCGGTAAAATAATACTTTTATTATCAAATTAAAATTTTTGATCCCGACCAAAATCGAAACCCTCATTAAAAATTTCTCTAAAGCGAACTTAAAACCTACTATTCCGCCCACGCAATTAACCTTGTTTATTAATACAAAATGTGTTCGTTTCCCATGCGAGTTTTAAAATATTATTAGCTTAATCTCAAACAGAAGGTTTATTTAATTATTTTAAGCTATATGATTGCAAAGTTGTGGCACGATCGATCTTTAGATTCCCTCACCCATTTGTAATTCCATCATTTGAGGAAGACCATGGGGCTAACGTAAAGATTACTGCCAATGTTTTTCAACCTTTTCATGCTGCTATAATCTATGCTCGTGTTCCTCGTACACAACAACATCCTCTGCCGTAACGCCGCCCAAATCCACCACGCCATGGAGGTGCTCCTAAGGCTGAGAGCCACCATTATTGAATGATGACTGTGTTTGACCATTAATGGTTATTAGTAATAATACTGTAAAACAAGGGTAGAAATTTTCTGCCATTTTCGGTGCCCTATTTATACCTCTACATTAAAAATTGAGGTTTAGGATTGAAGTTTAAGATTATAATTTAGGATTAGAGTTTTAGGAATTGCGGGTATATATGGTGTATGTTTTAAGGTTTAGG
Source organism: Hibiscus trionum (assembly GCA_030270665.1). Classification (NCBI taxonomy): domain Eukaryota; kingdom Viridiplantae; phylum Streptophyta; class Magnoliopsida; order Malvales; family Malvaceae; genus Hibiscus; species Hibiscus trionum. The sequence continues at coordinate 1,654,181 of BSYR01000058.1, forward strand.
GTTTTAAATTTAAAATTTATAACATAAAGTTAAGACTTTATAGAAAGATATTGAAAAAAGAAAAGTGTTTTATCCGTAAAACAAATAGAAAACCCTAACTAGAGTTAAATTAAGTTATTTTTTTTTTGCTCGGCAATAGTAATTTTGATTAATGAAGATGAAATATTACATCTCGCCTCATCCGACTTGCACGCCTCATTAAAAACCTCCCGGAGTAGGAGGAAAAAAGAGTACGTAACAAGCCGGGTAATTGAACCCTTAACTACAAAACACAAGAACCTACTCATCTACCACCATGCCTTGAAAAGATTCTGTCTAGATCTCCCTTGTTTTGCCAACTGATCTGCCATGGAGTTTCTTGCTCTTGGAACGTAAACAAAACGGACATTGGCTATTTCCTTTTTCAGCGCTTCAATCTTATCAAAAGTTTCCCACCAACGCCACGGACGAAGTACAGTGCTTTCCAGCCAATTCAGAACAACTTGCGAGTCAGTCTCAATTTCCAGAAACACCTTATTCTTCAGACTTGCATCTATAAAAATTTGAAGTGCTGTAAGAATTGCTGTCAGTTCAGCAAAATCAATCCCATGGTCATACACCGGACCTGAAAAAATTGCTATTACATCTCCTTTGCTATTCCTAAGCACACCACCACATCCCCCTACACCCTCTTTGAAAGAGCCATCGACGTTAAATTTTACAATGCCCGCTGAAGGAGGACGCCATTCTTCCCAAGCTTCGATTTTCCTCTCCTGACCAATGCATTCCAAGGGGTTATCCCACCAGTTTTTCTCACTCAGCCAACAGTCTTCATTTACAGCTTTAATCCATATGAGAGCGCGCATCTTTGCTGAAAAAAGCATGTCTTTCAGAGAACTAGTTTTTGAATTGAACACTTTGTCATTCCGCGCCAACCATAAGCTCCAAATTGCTGTTGAAACTGAGATTAACCAGACTGTTTCCTCCCTCTTATTGCTGAACTTTGATAAGCTGAAGGAGAAAAGCTCCTCAATGGTTGCCAACCCAGGCCAAATAACCGACCACCACGAACAGAAACTTTGCCAAAAACAGAAAGATACCCTGCATTCTAAGAAAAGATGTTCAACTGTTTCAACGTTTAGATCACACCAAGGACATTCTACCTTGAAGTTTTCCAAATTCAAGCCACGGTCCATGAGAAAGGACTTAGTTGGAATTCTTTTTAATTTTAGCAACCATAAGAAAGATCGCACCTTTGGAGGAACCTTCATTTTCCAGATTTTGTTGTAGTCAAAGCCGGGATTTTCAATCTCTGTCGAATCGAGTAATTCAGATAGTTTCTTAACCGAAAATCTACCATTTGTCTCATGAATCCAGATTATTCTATCCTGAACTTCTTGAATAACTTCTTCCCCTTCCAATTCCTGCTTCAATTTATCAAGGGATTCCAATTCCCTTTCCAATAGTGGTCTCGAAAAAACTTCTGCCCAGTCTAAGTCTTTAAGTGAGTTGGAAAGCACCAAGGAACTTACCAAACTTCCTTTAAACTTGACAAGTCTGTAAAGCCTCGGATACTCAACTCTAAGAGTGTTATTTCCCGCCCACCAATCTTCCCAAAAAAGGATTGTTTTCCCATCGCCTAGCTTCCATTTAAATTCTGAGCTGCTCATCCAGCGATTAACCTCATCACTCTTCAAGTTCTTCACAATCCCCTTCCAAATTGAAGACATATTTGAGTTTCTAACCAGAGTATTAACCCATTTTTGGTTTTGAAAACCATATTTTGCTTGTATTACTCTTCTCCACAACGCATCTTTTTCAACAACAAACCTCCAACCCCATTTCGCCAGTAACGCTTTGTTTTTTGATTTTAAATTCATCACCCCTGCTCCTCCTAACTTCTTATGCGTGCAAATTCTTCCCCAATTAACTCTAGCTAACTTCTTCGAACCATCCCAGCTCCCCCAAAGGAAGTTCCTTCTGATCTGATCAATTTTTCCAATAACTGACTTTGGAGCTTCAAACAAAGACATATAATAAAGTGGTAGAGCTGAGAGGACAGAATTTATTAACACCAATCTTCCAGCAAAGCTCAACGACCTACTCTTCCAGCTTGGTAATTTTTTAAAGCACCTCTCCACTATCGGATCCCATGTAGCTATCCTTCTCGGATCTGCACCCAGCGGCATCCCCAAGTACTTGAGAGGTAAGTCTGAAATTTTACATCCGCAAGCATTGGCAAGCTCAATTAGCTTCCCATGTTCCACTCGAATTCCAACTAAGCAAGATTTTTTGAAGTTAATTTTTAATCCTGAGCAAATTTCAAAGCAACAAAGAATCCGCTTAACATAGTCCACATTTTCCATCTTCGGACTCAAGAACAGGATGGTGTCATCCGCAAATTGCAGGTGCGAAATTGCATACTCCGGTATAACTCCATGGATTCCCTCCAGTTTTCCAAGTAGTTTTGCTTTTTCCATTAACATATTCAAAGCTTCTGTCACCAAGATGAAAAGGAATGGAGATAACGGATCTCCTTGCCTTAGACCTCGAAACATTCTGAATTCTTTCGTCGGAGATCCATTTAGCAGGACCGAAACTTTTGCCGATGAAACACATTCTGAAATCCATCTTAACCACTTGACCCCAAACCCCATTCGATTCATCACCATGAGTAAGAAGTCCCACCTAACACAGTCATAGGCCTTTGAAAAGTCTAGCTTCAAAATCAGACCTCCATCCTTCGACTTTTCAGATTGCAGTGAGTGTATTACTTCATTGGCGATAAGAACCCCATCAAATATTTGTCTGCCCCTCACGAAAGCGCACTGTGATTCGCTAACAATACTTTCCAGCACCTTGCTTAACCTTCCTGCTAACACTTTAGCGATGATTTTGTAGGTTGAGCTCACCAAACTAATAGGCCTGTATTCCGACAAGTTCTCTGGACTTTCTTTCTTTGGTATTAAAGCGATGAAGGATGAGTTTAAATTATTTTGAAGCTTACCATCCCAGAAAAATTGCTCAAACGTTCTAACCAAGTCGTCCTTCACATACTCCCAACATTTTTTGTAGAAAGAGGCATTAAACCCGTCTGGCCCCGGTGCTTTTGTTTCATCACAATTCCAAACTGCTGCTTTTATCTCTTCAATGGAGAACGATTTTTCCAGCTCTATTACTTCTTTAAGTTAAAGGTGGCATCAGTAAAACAAATACTAATTATTTAAACTATGTCTTTCTGGCTTATTGGGGTTCGACATTTGACCTCATTAATGAGTAAATATAAAATTACATTTTTATAATGAAATGTGGTCGTATGATTAAATCTCCAAAGTCTTTCGATAGGTCCTAATTGATTTTAATAAAAAAAAACATTTTCTTTTTGCCGAGCAAAATTTGTTTTTATTTTTTTGCTCAGCAATAATTAGTTTTATTAATAGAGGACAAAATGTCCACGACCTATATTGTGAGCCTTGTTAAAAACCTCCCAAACCTAATGGAGGAAAAGAGTATTCACAATAAGGTGTCAAAACAGCCACTGCCACAATACAACACAAACAAACAAAACACATCAACTAACAGCAATGAAAACCAAGGCCCCATGAAACATGTTGAGTGGATCAATGGATTGATCAAAGCTAAAAGGGGTGAATTGAATTTTTAAAATTTTGTTGGAGAAAGTGGAATGACTAAAATTGAAGAACAAGACAATTTAGAGTGGTTCAAGTTCCAAATGAACTCTACATCCACTACCTTAGCTACCACTAAGGATTTTCTAACAATTCACTAATTGCTCTTCCCCTTTTCTAGGCTTAGGAGGTAACCTTTACAATACCAGTCAAATTTTCTACCCAAAATTTGATCAAACCCTCACTAAGGATACAAAGAAGAATTTTAAGGCAAGTAGAATATCTCACAATACAAATTTGCCCCTTTTGATACAAGTATTCAACACAAATTAGAATACAAGATAAGAATTACACTCAACACAATTTGAGATTTTACAAGAATGAGAAATTAGGCACTTTGAGCTTGGATTTTTGTATAGAAGTTTCTCTTGGATGCAATAGTTGTTTCTGGTCTTCAATTGGCTTGATTTTATACCTTTTCCATTAATTCTAGCCGTTTGGGTGGTTAGGGAATTGATTATAGCTGTTGGAACCCTCTCTTTTCACCACAAATGCACTTCTACAGCCTACCATATCGGTATGCGGGGAGCCGTATCGATACATGTCTCAAAACAGAAAGAGCTGTTGCACAAATACAAGAGGGGTGTATCGATACGCGTGTAGGCGTATCGGTACGGGTTAGGGAAGTGTTTCGATACGAGCAAGACCGTATCGATGCAATTTTTCTCACAAAGCTCACTGGAAGAATCCGTATCGATACGGGTAAGAGCGTATCGGTACAAGTTAACCAACTCTTTAAAAATTTGTTACCAACCAACTAACGCCCAACGGTCAAAAACATTTAAGGCTTCTGAATTTAAAATTCCTTTTAAACCGTATCGATACAGGTGAGACCGTATCGGTACGCCCTTCAAACTCCATCTGATTTTATAGAGAGGGCGTATCGATACATATGCAATCTATTTCGATACCCTGTTTCGATACGGTAAGGGGCGTATCGAAACGGATTTCTCCAGTGGCCAAGTTTGTAAAAAAAGTATCGATACGGCAAGAAGCGTATCGATACGCATAGATGATTTTCAGTAGTTTGGCTTTGGAACACTTAGAAAATATTTTGGAGTTTGAGTTTTTCAAACTAGAGTAAAGCCTTGTTGATTTGAAACCTTTTGAGGGACTTAAAAATCTATTTCAAGTTTTTCAATTTAATCCTTAAAACACTTTGTTATATCAAAATCAAACATAGGTTTTACAAAACCACACCAAGCTACAAAACGATTAAGGCAAAAATAACAGAATCATACCACTGGTTCTACCACCAAGCCTTGAACATCTCTTGTCTATGCATTCCCTCTTTAGCGAGACTATCGGCCATCACATTTGAACACCGAGGAGTGTGACAGAATTGCACCTCCCCAATTACTTTTTTGAGGCGACCGATTTCCATGAAAGTGTTCCACCAACTCCACGGTCGTTGTAAGGGGTTCGCCAGTCAATTTAACGCAATTCTTGAGTCCGATTCGACTAATAGAACTGCCTTGTCTGCCCATTCCGCCTCCACGAATACTTCCAATGCCGTTTTAATCGCCACTACCTCAACAAAGTCGGGTTCAGCTCCTTGCACTGGACCTGAAAACATTCAAAATTGAGGGGCTAAATTGAAAAAAATAGGAAATTTATTTTAAAAATATTAATTGAAGCTAAATAGGTATTCTAAAGTGGTTTAGGAGCATGTGGTTCAAATTTGATCAAAAATGGACTTAAAACGAAGGAGGTATTGAAGAAATGAGGAAATCATACAAAGTTGAGGGGCTAAATTGCAAAAGGATAAAATTTATTTTCAAAAATATGAATTGAAGCTAAATAGGTATTCTAAATTGGTTTAGGAATATTTGGTTCAAATTTGATCAAAATTGGACTTAAAATGAAGGTGAATTGAAGAAAAATGAAATCATGGACTAAATTGCAAAATTAAAAATTTAGTTTTTTTCGGTTTTTTGGTTTTCTAGTTGGGAAAAAATTCAACTCGACTGGAACTCGAATTTTTTCAAGTTACTCGAATAACTTAAAATTGAAAAAAGAACGATTTTTTCAAGTCGAGTCAAGTTTTGCTCACCCCTAAATATAATAATGTAATTTTTATTCAAATAATGTCATTTTTTCTCAGTCAAATAAATCTTATTCAAATAATGTCATTTTTTCAAGTCCAGGCACGTGCTAGTAGTTCTCTTTCTTAAAAAAACACCACAAGAAGTGAATTACAAGAAGTACACTTCAAAGTACAATAAAATAATATAATTGTTGAAAGATAACTATAGATATATGAACCAACAATAAAACAAAAGATATTAAGATTTATGTCACTTAGTACGTTTTGTGGTTGTTTTGTTTTAACCTAACTTTCAAAGTATATATTTATAGGGATAAATACTTAATTGCAAAGAAAATTTAATCAAATTAAAATTTTCATTTTAAGCTCGCTTTCTTTGCATCCACTAAGGATCTTATTTTTTCATCAAATTAGTCGCACTATAAATTTTTCGAGCTGAAACAAGATAAAATTCGGGTCACATACCTCTAACAATCACATATTTATGTCTAGAATAAATAAATAATTTATTAATTTAATCATGAATAAAATGTTGAATCTAATGTTTTATTAAAAAAAGTACAAAACAATATATATTTAAGGTTGAGCTCAACTCAAATCCCAACCAGATATAATGTTTATTATTATTAGTCCAAGGAATCTTTTCCCTTTTGTGCAGTGAAATGAGGTTTCTCTTTAATGTTTCTTATCGGCTTTTCATGTGAGCTGGCTTATATCTTTCTCAACATTTTCTGAGTCACGAACCCAAATCTATGCATAGAAATTTGTTTTAATTCATATTATTTTTATTCATTCAAACTCGGTTCATTTAAAGCCTGAAATATTAAATTCATAACTATAATCAGCTTCGGACATCATATTACTAACTTGATAAAGGAATAAGAAGGAAAACAATACAAGTCTTTTTCATGTCCCTTAGAGATACAAAAATCTCTAAGACAAAACACACTTGAAGAAAAGTATTAGACTTATTCGATATCAACTCCCACTAGGAAATTGAAACAACAAAGCTGCCAAGAAAACACTTAATTATTGCCAAGAAAGATGAAGAGAGTGAAGATATGGGGATTTAGCATTGGAATCCGGTAGGAACATTCCTTGAGCAAACGTTGAGAAGCAAGCTAAGGGAAAGTGGGATGTTAAGGTTGAGTCCCAGGACGTTAGCTCTGAGTGCGGTGCAAAGGCAGACGGCAGCTTCGAGGTCGGCGAGGCCCTGGATAAGGGAACAACATGGCATCACCGGGGGTGAACCAACCACAACATTGACCAAGTTATGCACGTTAGCGCACACACCTTACTTTTGTTGGTATATGGCAATTGCTGGTGCAAAGCCTTGAGATCTTGGCATGTTGTTGTTTGTTAATAGGAATTTTGTAGCTGGATTCGACTGGAGTGTCACGGGCGAGCTTAGAACATACTATTCCATCCACGCAATTAACCTTGTTTATTAATACAAAATGAGTTCGTTTCCCATGCAAGTTTTAAAATATTATTAGCTTAATCTCAAACAGAAGGTTCATTTAATTATTTTTAGCTATATTAATATGATTGCATTGTTGAGTAAAGAAATCAAACTTTGCCAGCTTTGGGGGTAACGTAAACATAACTGCCATGCATGTTTTTCAACCTTTTTCATGTTGCTATAATTGTAAAACAGATAGGAAACCCTAACTAAATTAAATTAAGTTATTAGTTTGCATTTAAAGTATTCTTTTAAGTTCAGATCCATTAATTGATATAATAGCTAAGGATGTTCATATTGTTCCATCTTGTACAAGTTTAAATCCTAGCATTTACCTTGTGTACGTATAAAATTTTCGCTAAAAAATTCACCTGCCACAAATAGATGTGTGATACGGATCAATACGAATTAATTAGGACATATCTTTGGGGAACCGCAAGGGTAACCAAAAATAAGAAGGGTTATATTTTGATACACAATTTGTGTAAAAATAATCTACACAACCCTTCTATAAAATTTAAAACCTCAGTCCCAAAACCTAGCACCCTAAAACTTAAACTTTAAACCATAAACCCTAAACTCTAAATTCTCACCATAAACCTTAAATTCTATACCCTACACACTAAACCCTTAAACCCTAACCTAAAATCATATACCTTAAAATTAAAAGGCTTGTGTAAACTAAAGTTTACACAAGCTTGTGTATCAAAGTATTTTTCAAAACGTGGCATCAGTAAAACAAATAATAATTATTTAAAGGCAAAATGACAAAAGATGCCCCCAACGTTTGCATGTTTTTTCGTCTTATATTCTTTTTTTAGCAAATAACCTCCAACGTTTGCATGTTTTTTTCATTTGACCTCCTATTCTTTTTTTTGGAGCAAACAACCTCAACGTTTCAATTTGGTCCAAATATACCTCAACTGGAAAAAAACTGTCAGTCAACTGACGATCAATGGTTGATGTTGACTGGAGTTGTCACGTGTTAAGATCTGGCGACATGTCAACATAAAGAAGGGTATAATAAAATATATTTTTAAAAATCTAAGGTGGCATATGCCATATCAGCATAACTTAACACGTGGTAAGTCCAGTCAGCATCAACAATTGATCGCTAGTTGACTGGCAGTTTTCTTCCAGTGGGGGCATATTTGAACCAAATTGGAACGTTGGGGGTTGTTTGTTCAAAAAAAGAATTGAGAGCCAAATGACAAAAAATAAAACGTTGGGAGTTGTTTGCTCCAAAAAAAATAGGAGGCCAAATGACAAAACATACAAACGTTGAAAGCATTTTTTGTCATTTTACCTTATTTAAACTATATATTTCTGGCTTATGGGGATTCGACATTTGATCTCATTAATGAGTAAAAATAAATTTATTTTTTATAATGAAATTTTCTGACTAGATTTTATACATCTAGTGACCATTCTCAATATCGGTGAAAATAAATTTTCTTTAGTGGTAATTTTCATTCAAATAATGTTAACTTTTTTCAGCCAAATAAATTTTATTAATAAGATTAAAAATGATTGAAAATTTTCTAGATTTCTCTAATCTTGTTAACTTTTTATTTTCTATTAATAGAATTTATCGACTTACCGAAAAAAACAAAAAAAAAAAACACTGTAAAGTGAATTACAAGGAATATTAAACGTCAAATTAGTACAATAACATAATGTCATTATTAAAAGATAATGATAAATATATATACACAATAAAAAAATCAAGATTTATCTGACTTTAGCATGTTTCGGTTGTTGTGTTCTAACCTTAGTATATTTATAAGGATAAATATTTGATTGCAAAGGAAATTTAATTAAACTGAATTTTCCACTTTAAATCTGCTTCCTTTGTATCCACCAAAGATCCCATTTTCTCCAATTTTTCACTAAATCAGTTGCACCGCAAATTTTGCGAACCGAAACAATATAAAATTCGGGTCACATCTTCTAACAATTTTATTCTTATTAATTTAATAATGAATAATATGTTGAATTTAATGTTTTATTAAAAAATAAAAACAAGATATATTTAAGGTTGAGTTCAACTCTAACCCGAATCAGATATAATATTTCTTATCATATATAAATCTAATAGTGCATCAACTATAATAGAACTCAACAAGGGCTCTCAGTGAAAAAGTGGCTAATGTGTATTATCTGTAAAATGAACTTTCTCTTTAATGTTTCTTATCGGTTTTTCATGTGAGCTGGCTTACATCTATGCATGGAAATTTGTTTTAGTTTGCGTTATTTTTATTCATTTAAATTCGGTTCATTTATTGTTAAAAATATTCATAACTATAACATGCTTCAGACATCATATTACAAAATTTGATAAAGGAATAAGAAGGAAAATGATACAAGTCTTTTTCATGTCTCTTAAAGATACAAAAATCTCTAAGACAGAACACACTTGAAAACAAAGTTGCCAAGAAAGATGAAGATAGTGAAAATGGGGATTTAGCATTGGAATCCGGTGGGAACATTCCTTGAGCAAACGTTGAGAAGCAAGCTAAGGGAAAGTGGGATGTTAAGGTTGAGTCCCAAGACGTTAGCTCTGAGTGCGGTGCAAAGGCAGACGGCAGCTTCGAGGTCGGCGAGGCCCTGGATAAGGGAACAACATGGCATCACCGGGGGTGAACCAACCACAACATTGACCAAGTTAAGCACGTTAGCACACACGCCTAACTTAAGGGCATCCCTGGGGCATCTGCCTCGTGCAGATGGAGTGGGAGTGGGATTGGGGTTCGGCCTTGGGTTAGGGTTGGTGGAAGGGCAGGAGTTGCAAGCAGTGCCAAGGGAAAAGAAGAGAATGTTGAGTGCCAAAAAGAGGGCCATTGAAGCTGATCTTTTTGAAGCCATTTTGGTCTTCTCAAAACACCAGTTAGCTTAGAGTTGAGAGTAGGAGTGTTTGAGGATGGTGAATTTGGAGTGAAGGGAGAAGGGGTTTTATAGTGCTTTCAAGAGGGCTAGTCGGTTGTTTTCTTAATGTTAATCAAATTGTAGGATCATCAATTTGAGCTGGCTGGTGAAGTTTGGAATATGCTTGTGAGTGTGAGGTGGAAATAATAGCACATTGCCATGTTCCCACTACTGGTATAGGATCAATCTGCAGATTGGATACAATATTTCAAATCATCAAATAATGTTAAGTTCGATAATCAATTATATCAAAGTCTAGCAAATTGGATTAATACAAAATGAGTTCGTTTCCCATGCGAGTTTTAAAAGATTATTAGCTTAATCTCAAACAGAAGGTTTATTTAATTATTTTAAGCTTGCAAAGTTGAGGCACGATATTTAGATTCCCTCACCCATTTGTAATTCCATCATTTGAGGAAGACCATAGGCTAACGTAAAGATTACTGCCCTGCATGTTTTTCAACCTTTTCATGCTGCTATAATCTATGCTCGTGTTCCTCGTGCACAACAACATCCTCCGCCGTAAGGCCGCCCAAATCCACCACGCCATGGAGGTGCTCCTAAGGTTGAGAGACATCATTAGTGAATGATGACTGGGTTTGACCATTAATGGTTATTAGTAATAATACTGTAAAACAAGGGTAGAAATTTTCTGTCATTTTCGGTGCCCTATTTATGCTCCTACGCTAAAATTGAGGTTTAGGATTAAAGTTTAAGATTAGAGCTTTGGGAATTGAAGGTATATATAGTGTATGTTTTAGGGTTTTAAATTTAAAATTTAGAACATAAGGTTAAAGCTTTATAGAAAAGACATCAAAAAAGGGAAAGTGTTTTATCCGTAAAACAAATAGAAAACCCTAACTAGAGTTAAATTAAGTTATTAGTTTGCATTTAAAGAATTCTTTAAGTTAAAGGTGGCATCAGTAAAACAAATACTAATTATTTAAACTATATATTTCTGGCTTCTTGGGGTTCCACATTTGACCTCATTAATGAGTAAATACAAAATTACATTTTTATAATGAAATGTGATCGTATATGATTAAATCTCCAAAGTCTTTCGATAGGTCCTAATTGATTTTGATAAAAAGAAAAATCTTTTTGCTGAGCAAAAATTTATTTTTATTATTTATGTTTGGATTTTGTACTATCGTTTTTAATAAAATTAATCTACAAAATTCGAATCTGAATTTCTTTTCAAGAAAACAATGTGTTTACACTTTTTCACCAATTTTTTTGCATTCTTAAAAAAATATATGGCAATTATTGTTTCCCCGTTATATCTGATTGGGGTTTAACTTCTTCCTAGAATTTGTTGTGTTTTTAAGAAATAATTACGTAACTTTCATTCGAATAATGTCAATTTCTTCTCAGCCAAATAAATTTTATTAATAAGATTAAAAATCACAGTAATATGAATTACAAGGAATACACTTCAAAGTACAATAAAATAATATTTTTTTGGAAAATACAATAAAATAATATCACCGTTGAAAGATAACGATAAATATATGATCCTACAATAAAATAAAAGACATCAAAATTTATGCGTCTTAGCAGGTTTTGTGGTTTTTTTTTTTTTTTTTTGATGAAAGGTTTTGTGGTTGTTATGTTCTAACCTAACTCTCAAAGTGTATATATATATATACTTGATTGCAAAGTAAATTTAATCAAACTAGATTTTTCGCTTTAATCTCGCTTCTTTTGCCTCTACCAAAAAAACTCATTTTTTTCTAATTTTTTACTAAATTGATCACACCGCAAATTTTTTGAGTCAAAATAAGATAAAACTCGGGTCACATCTTCTAACCATCACATATTTATGTCTAGAAAAAATAAATATTTTATTAATTTAATCATGAATGAAATGTCGAATCTAATGTTTTATTAAAAAATACAAAACAAGATATATTTAAGGTTGAGCTCAACTCAAACCCCCAAACAGATATAATATTTCTTATCATATATAAATCGAATAGTGCATCAACTATAATATAATACTTATAATATAACAGTCAACAAGTTTAGAGGATAGTAAACAATCTTCAGAGTAAATGGTTAAAATACTTTCAGTTGACATCTTCCCCTTTTTTAAGTTGTAGTTTCTAGACCCGTTAAGAATAAATTTCTCCTACTCTAGGTAGGATTTGTTCAAAAAAATTTAGAGGATAACCTTCATTAATGCCTTGAATTCTTAGGATATTGCGGTTTAGTGGAAATAAAAAAATGTTAAGCAAGTCTAAGGAATCTTTGCCCTTTTGTGCAGTGAAATGAGCTCTCTCTTTTTTTGGTTTCACTCCCGTTTCTCCGAGACTTTGTCTTGATTAATTTGAAATAATATGTGTCGCACATCTAACTTTGGTTGGTGAGTCTTTCAACAAATTTTTTTAGCATACACAAGGTTTCGAACTCGAAACCTACTTAAGCGATATCAAGATGTTTACCACTTATCAGTTTTCCATGTGAGATGACTTACATCTTTCTCAATATATTCCGAGTCATGAACCTAAATCTATGCAGGGGATTTTACTTTATTTCGTGTTATTCTTATTCATTTAAACTCGATTCATTTGTTGTTAAAATATTAAATTCATAACCATAACGAGCTTAAGACACCATATTACTACATTGATAAAGGAACAAGAAGGAAAACAATACAAGTCTTTTTCATGTCCCTTAAAGATACAAAAATCTCTAAGACAAAACACACTTGAAGAAAAGCATTGGACTTATTCGGTATCAACTCCCACTAGAACGTTGAAACAACAAAGCTGCCGAGAAAACACTTAATTATTGCTAAGAAAGATGAAGAAAGAGAAGATATGGGGATTTAGCATTGGAATCCGGTAGGAACATTTCTTGAGCAAACTTCGAGAAGCAAGCTGAGGGAAAGTGGGATGTTAAGGTTGAGGCCTAAGACGTTAGCTCTAAGTGCGGTGCAAAGGCAGACGGCAGCTTCGAGGTCGGCGAGGCCTTGGATGAGGGAACAGCATGACTGCACCGAGGGTGAACCGACGACGACATTAACCAAGTTAAGCACATTAGCACATACACCTAACTTAAGGGCATCCCTGGGGCATCTGCCTCGTGCAGATGGAGTAGGGGTGGGGTTCGGGTTCGGTCTTGGTTTAGGGTTGGTGGAAGGGCAGGAGTTACAAGCAGTGCCAAGGGAAAAGAAGAGAATGTTGAGTGCCAAAAAGAGGGCCATGGAAGCTGATCTTTTTGAAGCCATTTTGGTCTTTCTAAAACACCAGTTAGCTTAGAGTTGAGAGTAGGAGTGTTTGAGGATGGTGAATTTGGAGTGAAGGGGGAGGGGTTTTTATAGTGTTTTCAAGAGGGCTAGTATTTCATAGGCTCGATATGGGGACGACCCTTCTAACCCAGAATTTTCCATTCTCAATGCTAGTATTTCATGCCAGTGTGATTAATAAGTGTAATTTTCAATGAACAAACAAGTAAAATGGGGCTAATTGGTTTGAATATTCCCTTTTGGGAATTTAATAGGAAAAGTACCCCCAAAGTTTGATATTCGGAAAAATACCCCCTTTCATGTCATGTAGGACAAATTCACGTCCTGGGAAATGCGAATTTCAAATTCGCGTTGCACAGAACGCGAATTCTTGTGTCGTGTCAGTCAAGACAAAATTCGTGTCCTACGTGACGCGAATTCAACGATATTTACCCAAACTTCTCACAGTAAATTGGGAGTAAATTCGGACGGTTGGAGAACTGAATTCGCGTTCTACATAACGCGAATTTGATTTACTATACGAAATTCGCGTTCTGCAGGACGCAAATTCGGTTTGAATTCCCTCCCTCCAGAACGTGTTTTCTCTATAAATTGGGGCAAATCGGGAGAGAATTTTCACCCCTGAAAATTCTCTCCCAAATTTTAGTAGAACGCGAATTCGAAACGAGTGCGATAATGGCGGGTTTGCTGAGGTTAGATGAAGGACACGTATGCAATTATCGTCGAAATAATGTAAGTTTTTTTATTTTTTACTTTAATTCGAATATGTAAATTTAATTTAGTGTTGCCGGCATGATTTGAATATGTAAATAGTATTTATTTTTATAGTAAAAAAATTAGTAAAATTCGAATATGTCTTTAGATTTTATTTTTAGACTAAAAAAATTAGTTAAATTGGAATATATCTTTGGTATTTACTTATAGACTAAAAAATAGTTAATTTTAGACATAAAAAATAATGTTGATTCGAATATATAGTTAGTATTTAATTATAGACTAAAAATAGTTAATTTTAAACATAAAAAATAATGTTGATTCGAATATATCGTTAGTATTTAATTGTAGAATAGTGAACATTTGGACTCCTTTTTAGTATTTAATTTTAGACATAAAAATAGTGTACATTCGAATATGTGTTTAGTATTTTATTGTACACTATAAAAAATTGTGACATTCAAATATGTGATTATTAATTTGTGTGCGTCTTTAATTATTTGTAGAATGGTGAAGAACGTCGGTTGGAGGTTTATATCACTCGGATGAGGACGGCCCCGGATCCTCGTCTAGCCGATTACATAGCCCAAGCCGGATTTGGGTATGTGTCGAGGATTGTTGGAGGAGGTGCGAAATTAGACGTTGATTTAATCAACGCGCTTGTGGAGAGGTGGAGGCCAGAGACACATACCTTTCACATACCATGTGGTGAGGGGACCATAAAATTAGAAGATGTGTCGCATATTCTTGGCTTGCCTGTAGATGGGGAGGCTATCACCGGTGCCGCCAGTGACGATTGGGAGGGCTTGTGTCTGGAGTTGTTAGGGGAACATCTAGAAAATCTACAGGGCGGATGTGTGAATCTGCGGTGGTTGCGTGAGAAATTTTCTAATTTACCGAATGACGCTAATGAAGATGTTAAGAAGGTAAAAAATTAATTTTTTGTTAGTAGTAATGAAATTATAAAATTATTATATTTTAATATTTTTTCATATTGTATGCATATGCTCGGGCGTATATCTTACAGATCATTGGGGGAACATTGGTGGCCGAAAAAACTCGCAATAAAGTTCACAAGTTGTGGTTGTGGCACTTGCGGGATTTCAAAGATGCCGGTAAATTAAGTTGGGGTTCGGCAGTACTTGCATTTCTGTATAGGGAATTGTGCAGGGCCGCGAGTGCTGATAGACACGACATCGGAGGATGTCTTTTGCTGCTTCAGGCATGGGCGTGGTTTAGAATGCCATTTTTACGCCTTGAGTTGTCTGCGCCAGTTGCCTATGCCTATCCACTATGTTTGCAGTAAGGAACATAATCTTAACTAAATTTTATTTATAAATTGGTTATTTTCCTAATATATATTTTTTAAAATATTAAAGTTATATTTTGATGTTATGTAGATGGTTTCATGCTTTAAATTATGTTGGACTTCCTACTATGATGCATTCTATTAGGCAACATATTGACAAGAAATCTGCAAATGAGGTCAATATTTTAATTTTTATATTAAGTTTAAGTTTAATATGAATATAGTTTAGTTTACTTATTTTTAATCATTTCTATATTTAATTTACAGTTTTTGTGGACGTCGTATTCGGATTCGGAGATCAACGAGTGTCAGTCGATTTTTTCGCCTGAGACGGTGTCCATTTGGACGATCGTGGTACCTCTCATCTGGTACGCTGTAGTTGAGTGGCATCCGGTCGATCGCGTCCAATGCCAGTTCGGTCGTCTTCAAACTATTTCGTTAGATCCTCCCAATTTCGACGAATTACATAGGATCACCCGACAAGGGAAACTTGAGGTACAATAATTAAATTTAGTTTAATAGTTATCGATTTATACTTACTTTACAATTTATAAACAATAATTTTGTTGATGTTTTGTGGTAGGTGGACTGGTCGGTTAAACATGTACAGTACATTGCACAGTGGCAGGAGAGGCATCAGCGGCAGGCACTGAATGAGTACAGGATGTTTGATGAGCCTATGGTGAGTAATGACTACTTTGCATGGTACTTTAGCAATGGGAAACCGTATCTCCTCACTCTGGATGAACAAGCAGTTGTCATAGAGCCTGTGCAGCGCAACCGCCCCCGAACTCATCGTACGAGGAAAGCAGGTGGATCGCAACATCAAAGAAATGCTTCATCCTCCATAGCACGGGGGGCAACTGATGCTACCGATCCGATTCGCCCTAGGGCCCCACCCAGTTGATGATTCATCCGCGGCCTCCGAGTCCGACGGAAGGCTTTTTCACTCCTATTGTGGGAATGATGGGTGGATCTTTGATGCCGACTGCGTACGGTTCATTTTCTGGCATCACCGGCGGATCTTCGAGTATGATTGTTCCCTCTGCTTTTGTCCCCTACCCGTTTCATGCTAGGCCTTATGTTATTTCGGGCGCCGGGTTCGTTCAGCAAACACCTCCACAGTCGTTGTTCTATTCTAGTGGGCCTGTCGAACCGAGTGGTACTGCTGGAGATGAAAGCAATAGCGATGATGGTCCGCAACAAGTTGCGGTTCAACATGGACGATGCAAATCCTGCTCGAACTCGACGTCCACCAAATTGTGGTACCGGCGGACATAGGCAGTAGTCATATTTTTTTCTATGTTTTTCAAAATTAGTTCGTACAAACTATTATGTTTTTTTAATGTTAGTTTTTTTTAAGTAATGTTAATTTATATTTTCTTAATTGAAGTACTATATATTCGAAATTAGTAATTGATACTTTCATATTTAAAAACTTACAATTCTGAAAACTACATCGAAAGGACTGAGTTTACAAAATACAAGTACGCAAGATAAATAACTTACATAACTTAATCAAAATTACATTACTAATCGTAGTCGGTACTTATGTCAGACGTTAAGTTTAGTTCCTCAATTATTTGTTCTTTCTCCTGCCGTCTTTGATAAATTTGTAAGAACACGTCATTCTCGTCTTGGCTAGCTAACGCATTCTCGTCTTGGTCAGCTAACGCATTTGTTGAAGAACTTGACCCGTCATCAAATTTCACGCTAAGCTCGATGTTTGTTCCCCCAGCACGTTTGTATGCCCGAAACATCTTCCGCATATCTTTCTTATCTGATAGTGTGAGCATAAATGCTCCTCGTGGTCGGGCTCATTGACTGGTACTTTGACACGCAAGGCCTCTATTTTTGCGCTCGTCGAATCTTTAACTCGTTTCGAGATCAACTCAAATAATTCATTTCTTGTGATCGTTTCACTAAAAGGTGTGTAGAAGTATGTTCCACGAAAAAATACAGTAGTTGAATATCGAGCCATACTCGCGTGCAGAAAGGCAGAAGTTTGATGGGATGGCTAAGGCAGAAATGCAGAAATCTCGTGATGATAGGAAAGTAATAAGTTTGATGGGATGCCTAAGGCAGAAATGCAGCCTATTTATAAAGGTGGTGGTAGGCATACAGGGATCATATTTGCGTTTTAGAAAACGCGGATTCAACTGAAATGTCAGAAATAATTTTGGAATTCGCGTTTTGGAGAACGCGGATATCTGTATTCGTACAAAATTCGCGTTCTGTAGACCGCGAATTCCTTAGATTCCTGCACAATTCGCGTTCTGTAGAACGGGAATTCCAAAGAATCCTATAGAATTCGCGTTATACACAACGCGAATTCCAAAATTATTGGGCTGACAATTGCTTTACCAGGCTTTGGGCTGACAATTACAGTATGGTGCTGAATTCCTGCACAATTCTATCAGAATTCAATAACTATTGGTATGCTACTTCAACACATGTTATTCTATTTATAATTGAGGGGCGTAGAATTTCTAGATGCACCCTAACAAAACTTAGAATCACAAAGCTCATCGATTTTCAGAAATGGCACCGCGAATTGAGGCTATAGTATACTACGATGGTCAGATGGTCCCCAATTCATACATTGGGATCATATTTCAATTTGAAAATAATGTTACGATCAACATTCCGAGGCGATCAACCACGTTCCAGTCGCTTAGGACCTCAATATCCAGGAAGGTTCCCAATCGCTCGGGGATGGAGTTGCAGTCTTTGAAGTATCGATGTCCAACGTCGATAGATCCATTGTATTACACAATATTCAATGTTGAAGACGACAGTTCTGTAGAATTGATGATAAATACACATCGTCAGTACTCAATGGGATGGGCCATTGAGCTGTTTGCAACATTTTCTGAAGTTCACGTTGGCGCTCATAATGTGGTACCAAATTGGTTACGAGCAAATCTCGAGTTCAATCCAAATGTTATTAGTCCGACATCGAGTTTACGATGTGACTTCAACCTTCTACATACGAGCAATGATGAAGCTTCATCGTCTTCGTCTTCGCGGCAACGGCATTCTTCCGTTCCAAGGTTCGAATTTGACCTTAACTTGCCACTAACCCAAGAGTCGTCATACAATCAATACGTTCCAAAAAACGATGATTTCTCTACCGGGCGCCACTCAACATACATTCCATACACGGCGTCTTCAACGTATAATTAAGAGTTTAACCCGTTTGATGCTTTCTCTACCAGGCGCCACTCAACATACATCCCAAGTCACCAAAATGTAGATGATATGTTATCCGTGGGGAGACATTCAACCGCCGCTACTGTCGATCGGGTTATAACTTCAGAACTTGTTCACGCACAAGTTGATGATGAAGCAGAACTTTTCCAGTTTGATGAGGCGCTTTCCGATGAAGAGCCGCATACACAGGATGGGCCCGATGGTGACGAGATGGGTCTATTTCCTCCTGAACTATCTGTTATTGATGAGTCGATCGAATCAGAGGAGAGCGCAGAAAACTGTTCTGAGGATGATGAGGACGCTGAGGTTCGTTCGACTAATCTGCATGGACCAAGCAGTTGCGCAACGTACTACGACCCATCTTCGCACTTCACAACAGTGGATATGGATGACTTCTTCGATACTAAATTCCCAGAATATCCACAATTAGATCATTTCAACCAATGGAATGTAGGTTCGACTAAGCTACATGTTGGAATGGTCTTCAGGACAAAAAAATTCGCGGAGGCTGCCATCAAGCATTACAACATAAAGCGCTCAGTTACGTCCACCGTTTCGAAGACCGAGGCCAGGAAATATATTGCAGAGTGTCCTCACAAGTCTGCCGGATGTAAATGGAGGGTTCGTGTGTCGCAATTGAAAAGGCTGAATGACCTGTGGAAAATAACGAGATATACAGGGCCTCATACATGATCTGTTGGGAGCCTCAGCCAAGACCATCCTAACTTGGATGTACACGTGTTTTCTGACACAATCCTTCCACTCGTGAAAGCAAACCCACGTGTATTTGTGCCAGTGTGTATAGCTGCCATCAAATCCATTTACAAGTACACCGTCAATTACGATAAGGCATGGTATGCAAGATATCGAGCCATCGAAACACTGTACGGGCAATGGGAGCTATCATACAACGATCTACGATCATAGCTTCAAGTTATGCAGGAATACAATCTAGGGACAATTGTGGAATTGGAAACTGTTCGGAAGTACTACAACGATCGTGTTGTACTAGGGGAGGTCGAATTTCATCGCCTTTTCTGGACGTTCCCCCAATACATAAAGGCTTTCCGTCACTGCAAACCTATGATCCAGATTGACGGTACATTTTTATATGGCAGGTACACGCAGATCTTACTAATTGCAGTTGCCTAGGATGGCAACAGAAAATGTATCCCAGTTGCTTTTGTGATTGTTGAAAAGGAAAATATCCCTTCTTGGGAGTTTTTCCTTTACAACCTCCGCAAGTATGTCATGCGCCGAGTTTTGCGTACACGTGAAGATGGAATCGTTATTATTTCAGATAGAGGCGCAGGGATTTAGGGAGCAATTCAACGTTTGGGAGATTCATGGAAACCCCCATATATACATCACTGGTACTGTTTGCGGCATATAGCAGCAAACTACTATCAGAGGTTCAAGAACGACGATGAACGTATAATGGTTCTCCGTATGGGTATGCAACCATTCCATTTTGTTATTCTACGTCCACCATTTTCATATTATTACCGATTAACTATTGCATGTCTTGTTCAACAGGCAACGCACATCGGGTTAATCAAGTTGAAAAGCTGTTGGAGGAGTTGCAATTAAGGAATCCACACGGGTATAACTATCTTATGGATATCCTGAAGGAGAAATGGTTGCGATGTTATGACGGGGGTCGTCGATACGGCCATATGACAACAAACTTGGCTGAGGCGATCAATTCGTCTCTTAAGGGAACGTGCCATTTACCTATCACGCCCGTTGTCAAAGCAACATATTACCGATTGACAACCCTTTTCGCAACCCTCAGGAAATAAGCAATGAACTGGATGGCAGGTGGCCACATATTTCATCCAGATCTCGCTGACAAAATCCAAGCGTCCATTGCGCATGCAAACTCGATGGGTGCGTTGTGCTTCTCTCGTCGGGAACACATGTTTGAGGTCACGCAATTTTCCCAACCGCTGCAAGGAATAACACAATACACCTACGTGGTTGATTTGCAAAAAAGAACGTGCGATTGCGGGGAGTTCCAAACGTTCAAGTTCCCGTGTTCGCATGCTTTCGTAGCATGTGCATCGGTTCATTTTGATGCAACGACACTCATTGATTCGGTCTACAGGCTTGAAACCATTTTCAAGGTTTACCGAAACGAGTTCCCTCCGATCGGAAATGCACGTGACCGTCGTATAATCAACAATGAACCAAAGATATGCCCAGATCCCTCCCTGCGACGAAAGAAAAAAGGCCGACCAAAATCAACGAGGATTCACTGTGCCGAGGATATGGTTCCTCGAGAAAATACTGGACAACCTAAGCGGTGCAGTAAATGTGGGAACACTGTACATGATATTAGGAAATGTCCTCTTAGGACCGGCCCCTGAATTAACTAGATCAACTTATGTGTACTCTTTTCTGCTTTGTGAACTTGTATTATCTGCTAATTTAATAAATCTTATGGGTACTCTTTTCCCCCTACATCGGTTAGAGGGGGTTTTTAACGAGGCCTTTTAACTTTAAAAAAAAGCATGCCTATGGACACATTTTTGCTTCGAAAATGTTACTTTGATAGCATTTTTAACACAATTTTCTCACATTTTCGGACACCGTCTTCCTCTGAACTTTAGCACCACTGTAAAATTAAGCTGCACATCTTTGTCTCCAAACTTAGGAAAAACCAAAAAAAAAAGATCGAAACACACCGTAAAATGCATTTAAACATGCCTATACAATAATGTTTCCTTCTAAAACATTGTTACTTGCCCATTTGCAGGCCATTTTCAAACATCTTAGGATGTTGTATACGCTCGTATCTTCACACCATCTTAAATATATGTTTCAGTACGACACCGTTATAGTTCAAAAATTGTAATGGGGTCCCCAGATAACCCGTTATTCGATCACAAATATAGCTACCTAATCATTTTTTATTGGTTTGAATGCATCTTCCTCCTGAATTTCTCGTGCGGGGTTGTAATAAAACGTTGAATTCGCGTCCTACAGGACGCGAATTTTGGTTTCGATTATTCATCCATCCCGCCAATGATTGGATTCTGAAAAGCCACAGGAATTCGCGTTCCGTGTAACACGAATTTTGAATTCGCGTTTTACAGGACGCGAATTTGTCCTACATGGCATAAAAGGGGGGTATTTTTCCGAATATCAAACTTGGGGGTACTTTTCCCATTAAATTCCCAAAAGGGAATATTCAAACCATTTAGCCGTAAAATGGGACCCTGAATTTACTTGATTACTGTTACAAAATTTAATTCACAAACTCTGAGTAAACAATTATACTTAAATAGTATCATTAGAGGGAAGCTAAGCTTGTCAAACCTACACGTTTCTTCCATTATCTTCTAAAGATTTATTGTCTCATTAAACTCTAAATGTATTCAAGTTCCCAGTAGAACTGATCAATTGCAGTAATGGAATAAAGGGTTTCATTTTCCCTTAAAAAAGCATGTTTGATCTTACAGAAGAGTTTGGTGAAGAACAAGTTATGGAATTGAAGATTATGAGATATTAGAAACAATTAATGGGAACAGACAGACCAAACGAGATGCTTCCTCTCATAATATTCTATAATAGTCTGAGATTATTGATGTTACTGCTAACAAACCTTAATTTTGTTGGTATCTGCAGGGATGGACCGAGAGGTTGGAAATCTGAAATTCATAAATAATTTAGATTTTTTTAAAAAAGTTTTATGTATTTTTTTCGAAAATCTATTTCCGTCTCCTAAAATTTATAAGTTTACTTCGAAAATTTTATTGGTTTGCTTCTTCTAACATAAAATTATGCGTTCGTATCTAGGTATATGACATTTTGCTGGAGGAAAGTCTTGAAATCTTGGCATGTTGCCCATGGAATTTTCCTGGCTGGATTCGATTGGTGTGTTCACGGGCGAGCTTAGAATCTGTCATTTGATTCACACAATAATCCGTGGTGATGTTCTAGAAAATGAGCTTGATTTTTATGCTGATACGATTGTTTAGATTATTTGTTTATATGTTCATGTGAAGTTTGACTTTATATTTTTTTAAAATATTTATTAAGTTTGAAGGTTGATGTGTTTCAAAAAAAAGTTTGAAGTTTGATTATATTTACAAATTATTTGAATAAAATGTTATTATACTAATTTGAATCTTTTGATGTAAAAAAGACAATTTATATTTTAGTTTTAGTTTTAGTTTTAGTTTTAGTTTTCTTTTGACATCCAAAAGTTTTTTATATATAATTTTTTTAAATTTTCATGTAGTTTATATGTTTTTTAGCTTTATATTAATAATTTAATTTTTTAACACTTAAAATTTTGTAATTTTATATTACTGTATTTTTAATATAACTTTTTAAAAGTTTGCATTTCTAATATAAAATTTTATGTCTATTCTACATGCTAACCACATTATTTGAAAATATTTGTTTGATTTTAGAATGTCTTGTTCATTATATTATGATTAAATACTTTGTTTTAAAATTGTCAAATCTTTGATATCTTAAACCCGATCAAAGCTCGGTACAGAATTTTGTTTTACTCGAGTGTTCAATTAAGGCTTATGAATTAAAATAAGTTAATTGCATTATGTGACCTCAAATATTTTAATTTTATCATTAAATTACAACACTCATTTTAATAGATCCCTGAATTTTTATTGTTTCAATTTCATCTTAAACTAGTGGTATATGCCAATCAATTTTCTGTTAATTAAATCGTTAGAAAATGTTTAATTGCCATATAAACACTTATGTGCATTACGAAATAATATAATGAATATAAAGGATATTAATATTATATAACGATCCGAAGATTTATTATTTAAAATGAAATTGAAAGATTCTTTAGTTTTAATTTGTTCTTTATATTTCAAAGTTAAATAATTATTTTACTTAAACCAAAATTATTTTTTATGAAAAAACCAACATTAATTACTGTTTATGCCACATCATATTATTACATAATACACATCAATAATTACATGATAATTACAAATTTTCCAATAGTTTTATTAATAAAAAAACGTGATTAGCTGAGATGAAATTAGAATGTTCAAAAGTTCGGGACCAATTTAGAATGAGAGTTTAGAAACAAAATTGAAACGTTTAATAGTTTGGAAATCAATTTAGAATGAGTGTCATAGTTTAGTAATGAGTGGTGCAATTAACTCTTTAAACACCCTTTTTACTTTAATAGCTTAGTATTATGGGTAAAGTACACACGAGGTCATTAAACTATGTTCAAATGATTATTTTGATCATTGTACTTTTAAAATTTTCAAACGAGTCACCATGACCTTACAAAAAATTTCAATAGATTTATGAATCGTTATAGAAGTTCATTCAATTTTGTCAAACTACTTCGAAATGGTCATTAAATTTTAGCAAGCTTTATTACTATTATAATATCGCAATGACCATACATAATCGTCGATGAATTTAATAACACAAACACACTACGGACAATTTACTTAAACCTAAACCTCTTAAAGATAACAATTTTTTTCGCTGAAATCATTCGAAAAGTTCAATTCTCTCATATTTCTAATTAAAAGGAACAATATTTTAGCACATTAAAACTTGTAATAAAATATTAATGAAATTAAAACTCAGTCTACTTCCTTCTTAATTTTGTAACATATACCAAATTGGTTGGTCGATACGAATCATTTTATGCAAAGAAAAAGTGTATTAGTGATTAAGAAAACAATATTAATAACGAAGGAAAATAGTCTTCCAATTGAAGTTTTCATGAAATTATTTCTAAAAAAAATATGGATTAAAACAAAACAATCGTGTTCTATTTGTGTTTTGTATTAAAAGTTTTAGATTCAACGTGAGCTAATTGAATTTTCAAGTTGGACTAAAGTCTCCACAAGAGCCCACTTCATTCCTATAATTACGGTGACAACTTGGAACAGTCCAAATTCTATTGGGCCGTACCTAAATTATTATAAATGAGAAAGTTACACATGTGGGTAAGTATTTGATCGAGTCGAACCAATTCGACTAAAAAATTAAGTTAGTCAAGTTGAAGGCATGGTTTAAATTGCGGTTGCGGTCATATTTTCAGTCGCAGTGTTTTATCGCGGTTATAGATAATAGCAGGTGTATTGTAGTCATTATGGACTGTTGTTTTCGCAATTGCGGTTTCGGACGGTGCCTTTACCGCTATTTGAATCCCTTGTTGATGGGTCATATTTTATAACTTAAATTTTATTTGAATTTTTTTCAAGTCAATAAATATTTATAAAATTTGAGTCGAATTATTTATTTTTTGTTCAAGTTAAATTATAAATATTTAAGATATTATGTACTAAAAATTTAGAATCAATGCAAAATTTAAAACATAGTTTAAAAATGTTTTATGGAATTAAAACAAAAGTAGATATAGAAGTATCGTGACAATCCATGTACTACCCTCCCTCTATATTGTATTCTGATTCCTCTGCTAAAAAATAAGCAAACATATCGCTTTTCAAAAAAAATTAACATTACTTTGAATAAGAATAAAATGGACAACTCATTACAATTTTCATCTATTTTCGTCATTAAAAATTGATGTGACTTTTTTTGAAAAATTAATTTTAATCTTTTTTCTTACTGAGAGAGTAGGAGAAAGAAAAAAAAACAGGTGTTTTTAATAGATTTAGAACTCTAGCTCAATATGAAGAACAAATATGAACAGAGTGACCAATCAGCTAGATGTGCTTATTCGATGTGACATTTTTAAATATATGAAAAGTAATATATCAAAAATTGTATGAAAATGTCATATTTTTTTACAAAGCATGAAAATGTCACGTTTGATATGGTACTTTAGTAAAATATCGAATGTGGTGTATGCACTTTTAGGATGTTTAATGTGATAAATGTTTTTTTTTTGAAAATATGATAAATGTTTTTTTGGCAAACTATCTAATATAACACTTGTATTTTAATAAAATATTTAATGTGACACTTGTACTTTTAAAACATCTAATGTGACGGTTATATTGAGTTAAAATATCCAAGACAGTGATTAAGTACATTTGGCTTGTTAATCAAGCTGTTCATCTTTGTTCCTTCATCTTTTATTAGGTCATGAGTTCTAGACCCACTAGGAACATTCACTTTCCTTCCACTAGAATTTCCTTTTCGTTCCCTCTAAATAGGATTAAGATTAGGTTTAAGATTTGTCAAAAAAAATTAAATAAAATACAATAATTCTTATTTCGTGCATTGTTATGATACCTGAACTAACAACATTAGTAAGTGTTAAATCAATCATTAAAAAATTATAGGTACTATAATAGCACACAAATGATAGTTCAAGTAGCACATCGAATATTTATCAAAGTAAAAGTATCACATTAAACATTTAAAAGTACAAATATTATATTAGACATTTTATTACAATACATATATCGCATTAGACAATATCATATTAAATGTTCTATCAAAATACAAATACAAAACATTACTAAAAAGTTTAAAGAAAATATTTTTTAAGGCAAAAACAATTGAAATTTATTATTTAGATAAATAACTCCCTTTTCAAGATTATTTAGATAAATATCTCTCTTTCAGTTCACGTAAGATAAATTTGAGTTTAGTTCAGCTTGAGTTTAAGAATCGCGTCTAGTCCAGCGCAAGTTGTATAGAAAACAGAGTAAATTAAATTGTTTATCTTCTTACTTATTCACTTAATACGAAACTCACTTTTAGTGAACTGCAAGTTCATAACTGACTTTACATAAAACGCGAGTTTATCTTACGGAAAGGGATATTTGTATAATATGATATCATTACTAAAAAAGGAAGAAGAAAACGAGAACATTTGTATGTAATAATGTCAAGGTCAAGGGTCAACTTGCTTTTGTCGTTAAAGAATCTTTGTCTGAACACCCAAAGCAAACACTTTCTTAAGACAAGAGCTCACGTGGGTAATAATAACCTCACTTCCTTTGTCTCTGTAGTTCCATTAGCTCTATTTTCGTCATTTCCAGTTCACTCGATATAAACCCACCATTTATATCCCGCCGTGTCCATTCCTTTTCATTCACCCAAAAAGAAAGAAAAGAAAAGAATTTGTTTTGAAAGAAAGAAAAAGAACTGGGAAAAAAGCTAGTGATTATGGCGAGCGGGTGGATCAAATCTCTGCAATGTAAATCGAGAGCATTTGAAGATGTTTATCAGCCGAACCCCAAGAATTTGATTTCCAGTTCCAGTTGTAGATCAAGTTATCGGAGCATTAAAGATGTTGTCGAAACAGGTAAGAATTCTAAGCAGAAACTGCTACCGAGGTCCGGCAGCAAACCCGAACCCGATTTAGTTAATCCTCCGGCGAGGCCGAGGCGGAGTAGCTCTACCCGGACGCTGACCGAGTTACCCGAGGGTCATCCTTCGAGGAATGTCGTGGAGATTATCTTTCATTCGAGTTGGAGTCCCGAGAGTTTCACCGGTCGCATCGAGATGGTTTTCAAGGTTCAAAGTTGGCCGAGGATGGTGACGCGGTTCGAGGAGTACCGGGAGACGGTCAAGGCTCGGTCTGGATCGGGTTCGGGCTGTTCGGGTTCTGGTGACGAGGAGAACGCGAGGTGCGTGGCGGACGGGAACGAGGTCATGCGTTTCCGTTGTTTGGGTCCCACTTCCGGGGACTGTGGGATGAGCGACACGTGGATGTTTTCGAGCGGGAAGGGTGCGGCGGTCTGCACGTACGCCGGGAGCGGCGGGGCGCACGAGAGCGCCGGGGGTGGGAGAGGGAGGAGGGAGATGTTGGTTTGCCGGGTCATCGCGGGTCGAGTGTCGAAGCGGATGGGGTTCGGGTACGAGTCGTTGATGGATGAGCGAGCTGGGTATGACTCGGTGAGTGGGGACAACGGCGAGTTGCTTGTGTTTGATCCACGAGCGGTGTTGCCTTGCTTTCTTATTATCTACAAATTGTAAAAAAATATATATAATTTATTTAATTTTTTTGGCAAGGCTTTTTATATTTTGAATCGTAAAAGCTATATGTTTTGCAATCCTTTGTTCTTTTTCCTGTCTAGAAAATGCTGTCAACTCGAATTTAAAGAATGTTGGATTTTTTTTCCGATAATCTAAGTTCAAACATAATTATTTATAATTAAATATATATAAATGAATTATTATTTCATATACTTATAGTTATGGTAGAAAAATATACCATAAATATGTCTAAGTTTATTTTAAAAATTAAAATTTAAATATTTAATCTTAAAATCCTAAATATGTTTAACTATTAACCCCTAAAACTTGAGTTCTAACACAAATCATAAATTTTAAACGTTAAAATTTAAATCTCTAAATTTTAAAATTTAAATTAAACTTTTAAATCTTAAATTATATATGTTTTTTCTCTATATAATAACATAAATCATTAGGTAACCCTATCTATTGTTTAACTAATATGCTTAGAGTCCATATAAAAAAATAGGAAAATTCTACAACGGGCGACGAACATTGATGAACACCACTAACGATGAACACCAATGAACACTATTAATTTTTTTTAATTTTAAAAATTTAAAGGACTAAAATTATAATTAAAATTATCTCTTAAAAAATAAAAAATCAAATTTAATAGTCACTTTATAATATTTTTTTAATAGGTTAGAATCAAATATACCCAATTCTCCTAAACCCTAACAAAATCAATCTCTTAAAAAATAGAAATCAGTTTATAATTTTTTAATAAATTAGAATCAAATATACCCAACTCTCCTAAACCTAAACCCTAACAAATTCAACAAATATCATAAGAATTGAGAGGTTTAGGAGAATTGGGTATATTTGATTCTAACCTAAACCTAAACCCTAAACCGATTTCTATTTTTTAAGAGATTGATTTTGTTAGGTTTAGGAGAATTGGGTATATTTGATTCTAACCTATTAAAAAAATATTATAAGGTAACTATTAAATTTGATTTTTATTTTTAAAAGATAATTTTAATTATAATTTTAGTCTTTTAGATTTTTAAAATTTTAAAAAATTTAACGGTGTCCATCGATGTTCATCGTTAGTGGTGTTCATCAATGTTCGTCGCACGTGGTAGACTCATCCAAAAAAATAATACATAATATTGATGTTTAGACTCTTTAAATTAATTAGGACTCTCAGCATGGACTAGGGATGGGCATTTTACCCGGACCCGACGGGTTTCAACCCAACCCGGCTCGATCGGGTCGGATTTTTTAATGAAAAGATCGGGTTTGAGTTGAGTTTTTGTTAAGGGTAAATTCGGGTTGGGTTTAGGTTTAGGGTGGAAAATATTCGACCTGACCTGGGACTAATAGTGTAATTTTTTCCTAAATTTTTTAGGGATATTTATAATAATACCTCTCTTTATATATATATATTTTATAATTAAGTATTTAAAATTAAATTTTTATTTATAATTTAGTCATTTAAATTATTATTTTTACAATTAAGTCCCTTAAAATTATTTTTTACAATTAGGTCCTTAAAATTAATTTATTTTATATAGGCTGGGTCGGTTCGGGTCAAGGTCGGATTTAGTATATTTATTTTCAGGTCGGGTCGAGTTTTTTAAAGAATAATGTCGGGTACGAGTTTAAGGTGTTTATTTTAGGGTCGGGTTCGGGTGGGCCAAAAACCCGACCCTACTCGACCCGTGCCCATCCCTAGCACGGACGAAGCCATTCTTGTTTTTTACCCTTTCCATGTTTTAAATTTAAATACTTAATTGGTTATTTTTTGTTTAAACACGGTACTCAACACATTGGTTAACTAATTTGGATCAAGTTTTGTATAAGATCAATATGGGGTGACCCTCTAAACCCAATTTTCTCTATTCATAACGCTAGAATTTAAACCCATAATTTTACTTAAAAGACGTAACACTTTATCCCGCTAGACCAGCACTCCCGAATTTTGTTTTATCTTTCAAGTTATTATAAACTTGTGTCTCATTCTGAAGCTCAGGAAATTATAGCACAGTCAGATCAGAGGAGTAGTGAACATTTAACAAGTCAAGCAATAAATCATCTTTACCAACAATAATAATATATTTGCAGAAGCTTATGGAAAGTGTGTTAATGGAGATGGGCAGGTTGAGCAGTTGCATGTGTTGTCAGCTGATTTCGGGTATAAATATGATTCATTCATTTCTGGGCATTTATCACCAGGAAATGAAACTGACAACAACAACTGCAATTCCCACCTACTTTCTTCTTCCTCTAGTTACTCCCCTTTGGGATTGGTGGTTTGAATGGGGGTTTTGGAGGTCTAAAATCCCGATTTAATGGAATTTTTAGTCTCAAACGCCGTGCCCATATATTTAGATCTAAAAATCTAAAATTAATTTTAGACTTTAAACGTAATTCTGGGAGAAGCAAGGTTGAAGTAGCTTTTGCGTTTCGTCGTGATTTTTACACTATGTTTTTATATAATCGTGATTTTTAAGAAAAAAAAACTCTCAAACATAAATCACGTTACTTTAAAATAAATTTTACACAAAATCAATTCTATAAAATCACGTAACTTTAAAAAAACACCCTTGATTGCCATTATATGGGGTAAATTATTCGAATAATGTTGTTTGAAAATGATATTTGTTGAAGTACTGTGTTCTATAGATCATTAGCTCATTCAGAGATAAAATCATCAAATCAATGGAGTAACCAATAAAATTGCTGAAATGACCTGTAATCGAGTAGGTTTTTTATACCTGAAGTCGGTCGGCAGTGCTGCCGACATCCCCCAATAACGTAGCAATGTTCTTAGTTCAACAAAAAAATTCTGATAATTTAGTGGTTCGAATGTGTTTCGAGAATTTCAAACTATGTGTTGGGAATATTTCGAGTTTGGGAGGCTCAATTCAATTAAGTTTTATTAACAAGTGTATGGTTTTGACCTTTGTAGTAAGTTTGCTAGGTGATTTACTGATGTGGGCCTACATTGTTGGTCTTCAATTCCTATCATTGCCGGGTAAAATAAATCAATACATCCTATTTTATCAATTATTTTTTTAACATTTAGTGATGACAATAGGGCGGGTCGGGACGGATATTTGGTCGTCTTGAATTTAATCTAAAAATTTAAATTTTTAGTTCGACTCGAGTTTAATATATTTTTATTTCCGACCCGACCCAACACTATATAATAAAAGTATAACTCGGCTCCGACTCGACTCCGGAATTTTAATAAAAAATCTAATTAAAAACACCCCGAAAAAATAAAAATATTAAATATAATATATAAAAATATATTTATAAATAAACTAGGTCAGGGTGGGTCGGGAAATTTCTACCATAAACCCGACCTGACTCAAACTTCTTAAAAACTCGACTTGACCCAAAAACCAAAAATTTAAATAAAAAAATTGACCCTGCCACATCAGATCGAAACCCACCGAATTTGAATTTCTTTTTATCCCTATTGACATCATTGTTTAGTTAAAGAAGTCCCGTCACATGACACAATATTCGAACTTCTTAAGTCATTAACGTATCAAAATTTATTGTATAAAACATGATTATGGGGTATGAAGATGTCAATATATGTATATAAGCATAATAAATTGTTTAATGTTTTTTAAAAAATTCATATTATATATTACAATTTTTAAATATTTTTAATTAAATCTTCTAAAATTTTAATTTAACTACCTTCATTTTTTTGTCTAACAACAATCTAGGTCTTGTAAATTTAAATACTAGATAAAGCAGAAATTATTATATTTTTAAAGTTTCATAATGGATTAATATCCTATACACCGGCGGTGAAAACTGAAAGTTTTCCCAAATGCCTTAGTTTTAGGGTATATGGTTTAGGGGTTTAGGTGTAGGGGTTAGAATTTAGGGATAGTTGTTTCAATTTAAGGTTTAGAGTTATAATTTAGGGTTTATAGGTTAGGGTTTAATTTTTAGGATAATATTATGAGGATTTAGGTTTTAACCTATAAACCCTAAATTATAACTCTAAATCTTAAATTGAAATAACTATCCATAAATTCTAACTCTCTACACCTAAACCCCTAAATTTCATACCCTAAACTAACTCCCTATAACCTAAAACTAAGGCGCTTGTGGAAATTGCCACTGCCTCAATATTTATCCTTGGCGTAGTTTCATCCAATGCAGGAGTTTTGGCAAATGCAATTTCATAGAATTATTCCGGGAAAGGCAGAGGTCTTGACCCTTAAATGGAATAATCATCCATTAACCCCTTAAAAATTGACATATTATAAATTAATCGACTGAGAAAATTACACTTTAACCCCTAAAATTTTAAAATTCTATTTTTGACCCTCTATAAAAGAACTTAAACTTCATCCTTAATAATTCCATGCCGTTTGATATCAATTTCTCGTATTCCTCAATAATGAATTAATACAAAATTCATAAAACTATGCGTGAAAAGGGCTATCAAAACTAGATCGATAATCATATATAAAAAGTAGGGTAAACTACAACGGAGGTCACTTAATTATAAGTAAAGTTACATTTGGGTCATCAAGTTATTAAAAGTTATATTTGGGTCGCTCAATTATGGATAAGGTTACATTTGGGTTACCCAATTGTTAAAGGTTACATTTGGATCACTCAATTATGGGCAATGTTACGTTTGGGTCACCCTTCATATTTAAAAAAAGTAGATCAATTTAGTCATTTTTTCTTCTAAATCACTTGTATACCCTCGTTAAATTACAGTACTTCATTTGAAATCATTGATTAATCTAATACACAAATTGACATATTTTTTAAATATGAAGGGTGACCCAAATATAACCTTACCCATAATTGAGTGATCCAAATGTAACCTTTAATAATTGGGTGACCCAAATGTAACCTTACCCATAATTGAGTGACCCAAATGTAACTTTACCCATAATTGAGTGACCCAAATGTAACCTTACCCATAATTGAGTGACTTCCGTTGTAGTTTATCCTAAAAATATATAAATTGTCTCCTCATAGTGTCAATAAATAATATTACGATTCGAATCGATTTTTGGTTTTTATATAATTAGAGATGAATTATTTGATTTTTTTTCATGTGAAGAAGATAATAATGCCACGTGGTCAATTTTTTTTGAATAGTCTTAAGGTGATAGATAATATTTGTTCATACATATTCTTAACCCTTTGACAATGTACACACACCTTACGGTCTTACTGACAAAGCGGTTGAATCCGAGTCTTCTAAGATGAACATCATCTATTTTTCCACCGATAAATAAATTAGATTTTACTCTCTAATTTTTTAATTTAAATATTTAATAAACCTTATATGTTTAAACTTTCATAATTTCGCAATTTCATAGAATTATTCCGGGAAAGGCAGCGGCCTTGACCCTAAAAATGGAAAAATCGTCCATTAACCCCTTAAAACTGACATATTATTAATTAATCGCATGAGAAAATTATACTTTAACCCCTAAAAATTTTAAAAAATCTATTTTCGACCCTCTATTAAAAAACTCGAACATCATCCTTGATAATTCCTTGCCTTTTGATGTCATTTTTTCGTATTCCTCATTAATGAATCAATACAAAAATCCATTAAACTAGGTTGATAACCATATAGATAAAAAGCATAGAAACTGTCTCCTCATAGTGTCAATAAATTAATATTACAATTCGAATCGATTTTTGATTTTTATATATTTTGAAATGAGTAATGATATGATTTTTTATGTGAAGAAGATAATCAATGTAATGTGTTCGAATTAGTTGAAAAATCAACATTGATGCTAACATGAACACTATTAATTAGCATTAATCATCCATAATGAAACATAATTACAAGTTTAAAAAATGAAACAAAATCAAAGTCCAATCTAATAAAATAATTTGAAAATCCAATGGTGATGACAAGTGAACATTATTTAATTGGCATAACCATTTATAAAACAACATAATTACAAGTTTAAAAATGAAATCAAATAAAAAAAAGTCATTGTGTTTTAAGTACTATTTATTATTCGGATGAGTCTGTCACGCTCGACGAGCACCGATTAGCACCACTAACGATGAGCGTCGATGAGCACCATTAATTTAATTTATAAAAATTAAAAATTTAAATGACTCACTGTATAATTATATTTTTTTACAAATCAAAATGTAAATTAATTAAAATATATTATTTTATTTTTAATTTTATTTTAAACATAGATCAAAATACTTTTCTACTCCTAAATTACAAAATCCTATTTTTTGTTCATTTGAAATTCGAGCAGTCGTCGCCGCCGTTAGACTCTGCTGCTGGCCACATGCTCGCCGCTCCTGCGTGGTCGTCGCTTCCCACCGCCGGCCACAAATGCACAAAATTTTCTTTGCGAATTCAAGTGAATGAATTCATTTGAACAAATGAACAAAAATTAGGCTTAACGTCATTGGAATTTACGGGAATTCACTGAAAATGACGCCAAGGCTCAGCGGTGGGAGTGCAGGGGCGGCGGCAGGACGGCGGCGGCTTGGATTTTAAATGAACAAAAATTAGGGTTTCATAATTTAGGAATAGATAGGTATTTTGATGTATTTTAAAAAGAAAATTAAAAATAAAATAATATATTTTAATTAATTTACCTTTTAATTTTTAAATAATTTATAATTATATGTTGAGTTCTATAAATTTTAAATGTTTATAAATTAAATTAATAGTGTTCATCCATGCTCATCGTTAGTGGTGCTCATCGGTGCTCGTCGAACGCTGTAGAATTTTATTTTATTTTTCTTAGTCAATAGACAAAAAAACTTGGAAAAGCTAGCAGCTCAACAAACTTTGAGCTTTTATTGTTGGGTAAAAGAGTTAAATTAGGTGTAAGTTAGATAAATTTCCTTTATAAATTATTGGAGTTCAATTGAATATTATATAAATAAATAAAAACTGAGTTAATTAAATTATTTTTTTAATAATTAAGTTATCAATTTCAGTGAATCATTTGAATATCTTAGTATTTATGTTTAAATAATAAATTGGACGGATTATTTTTTTATTTTAATACGTGTTTATATTTTAATTGGTATAAAAATTTAGCTATTTGACTTTGAAATAAGAATAAATAATTAATATTGAAAATCAATAAAAAAAACAAAGATAATTTTTAAGTTACGAATTTAATTTTATAATCTAATTTAGTCAATTTTTTATCTTTGTTTTTTCAAATTCTAAAATTTCGTCCTTCACGCGTTAAACATATTAGGTTAAATTTTATTATTAGTTTTTATCCTTGGAATTTAATCATATCATCATTTATAGTTTAAATTATGATTAAAATTTTAAATTAAAAATACAAAAGTTCAAATTAAGAAAAATAAAATATAAAAACTAATGCAAAAAAGTCGTACGAATATAAAATAAATTTGTATTTGAACGCTTGAACCTTAAGACGAACAATGCTGGGAGTTTATTATTCTCGATCCTATGCAAACCGAACCTTGAAAATAACGAACCATCAACCAATGGGTATTTGCCACGTAAAGCACATGAACTGCAGAAAGAGCGCTTGCTTAATTGATTAATAGAATATAGCTGTGTTGACAGCCTGTAATTTAATAGTGGTTAGGATGAGTTGTTAGTTAGTTGAGGGGTTATTAACCAATTTTTTTAGTTATTCTTTATTAGTATAATTAGGATGGATATTGAATTTAATTATTAATAATAATGATAATAATCAAGTTTTACTTTTCATATTCCTTTTATCTCAAAACGCATTATTATTAGATTTCAATATGGTATCAGATGATATTTCGGCTTCTCATTCTTTTGATGAGGGTCGCGCTTTCAAAAATGACGATCTTTTCGACGAGTATTACATTCATTCAAATGAAAATTCGGCGCACGTTCTGACGTCTTCATTACTCGACGGCAGTAACTACCATGGCTGGGCTCAGTCGATACGCATGTCTTTCATCTCCAAGAATAAAATTCTGATTTGCTGGCGGTTTGATTAAAGAACCTAAGGAGGACGATCCCCGGTTCCAAGCGTGGGTCAAATGCAAAAACCTGGTCCTTTCTTAGCAGTAACGAGCTTTGAATCAAGAAATTGGGCAAAGTGTAATTTGGATCGATAACGCCTACGAGCTATGGCAAGACCTGTTCGATCGTTTTAATCAAGGGATTTAGTGTGAATCTCCGATTTTGCTTCAAGAATTCTACTCTTTATAAAAAGTTCATTCTTCTGACGACCTATCACACTCAATTAAAAGTTCTTTGGGATGAGATATGTAATCTAAAACCCTTAATTGCTTGTGATTGTTCTGCTGTGACATATCAGAACCAAGATTTTATGCTTCGATTTCTTAGAAGTTTAAATGAGGGTTTTTTTGTTCCCAAGTTTTAGTTGTTGATTGTGAAACCTATTCCTTCCATCAAGGCATAAAGGCAAAAATTACCTCTAACATTTGACTAAATAGTTATTTTGGCCATTATTCTTTTTTTTTGGAGCAATTCAACCCTCAACGTTTCATTTTGGGTCAAAATAACTTCTCTGCGGATGAAAACTGCCAGTCAACTAACGGTAAATGACTTGAAATGACATGATAAACCTATATGGCAGTGCACACTGACATGACAATATCATATAGACAAATGTGTTGACTTGAAAAAAATGTTACATCAGTAAAAAATAATTTTATAAAATCATATAAAATATAAAATAATTTTTTTTCTGATGACTTATCATTCTGTCAAGTCATTTCAAATTGTTTACCGTAAGTTTTCTAATAATTTTCAACCGGGAGGGGCCATTTTGACCTAAAATGAAACGTTAGGGGTTGAATTGCTCAAAAAAGAATACGGGCCAAAGTGACTATTTAGTCAAACATTAGGGATATTTTTTGACTTTATGCCTTCTATCAATGAGATTTTCGCTATTATTGTTCAACATGAAAAATCTCTTAACACTACTATTAATGAATCCAATATTCTGTTACATTCACAAAAGATCAATGTAAGAGTTTGTTAAATATGCTGCAAGAAAGGAATCTGCATGTTGAGAATTTCACTCAAGACTCAAAGATCAACGTTCTTTCTTCTGTTTTTGATATTCCAACTGAAGAAGCATGTATGGCTTTTATTTGCTCTAATTCAAATCATTTAAATTCTTACTTGATATTAGATTCTGGTACAACAGGCCATATAATTAATTCATTGCATTTCTTTAAATCCTATTATCTTGTTCATGATAAATATGTAAAGTTACCTAACAATGAATTAGTTAGAGTGACTCGTATAAGAGTCATACATGTTACTTCTTTAATTTTATACAACATTTTTCATATACCTGGTTTCAGTTTTAACTTAGTTTCTGTTTCTCAGTTAACTAAAGGCAATTCAATTTGCTTTTTTTTGTTACATACACGATACAACAACATAGAAGATGGTTGGCTTAGCTAGAAAGATAAATGGATTGTATCAGTTAGATGTTTCACCTTTCGATTCAGATTCTACTGTTTGTATTTTTAGTTCTATAAACTTTTGGCATGTTAGATTAGGTCATCACTTTCAACAGAGGATGAAGTGTTTTTTTATATGAATAAAAAATATTTCTGATATAAATAAAGACTTAATTTTTTAAAAAAAAATAAACTTTACTAGAACTGATAATGCTGAAGAGTTTGAGATGCTAGATTTTTTTAGAATAAAAGTCATAATTCATCAGAATTCATGCACTCACATTCTACAAGAAAATAATACAGTTGAAAAAAATATCAACATTTACTTGTTGTTGCTAGAACTCTACAAAAAAGAAACTTTAAGAAATGCATGTTCTTCTCGACCAGATGATTAGATAGAATGATCAGATCCTATACTATCAACAAGACCTTTCAGAAACATTCATTTGCCTTAAAAGTTTAAAAACTTTCAGATTTTACCAGGATCAAGAATTTCTCCTTATAACATTACCTAAGTTTTATCTTACAATTGTTTATTTTCTAAAAATCAGGCATATGTTAATAATGCTTCTATATTGTCTAAACCTAAGTCTTATAAACAAGATGTAGTTCATGAATGTTGGAGAAAAAATTATGATCGAAGAAATTACAGCTATAAAAAACAATAATACTTGGGAATTGGTTCAACTTCCACCTGGTAAACAAATCATAGGCTATAAATGAGTTTATAAAACTAAATTAAAATATGAAGAAACTCTTGGAAGATACAAAGTTAGACTTGTAGTTAAGGATTATACTCGACAGCCTAGTGTATGTTTTCAGATATTTTCAGTCCAGTTGCTAAGATGACAATTATTAGGACTATTATGGTTGTTGTTGCAGCTAAAAATTGAAAATCGCAATAGTTAGATATAAGTAATGTCTTTTTACATAAATTTTTTTAAAAAAAGGTTTACATAGAACCACTACCTGAATTTATTACTAAGATACATGGTTTAGTATGTAAATTGAAAAATATGGCTTAAAATAAGCTAACATATGAAATGAAAAATTGACTATAACTTTAATTAAACAATGTTTTAAACAAGCATCATCTGATAATTTCTTCTTTGTAAAAAGCATAGGAAGTACCATTATTACCCTGTCAGTTTTTGTTGATGATATTGTGCTAGTTAGTCTAATTTTTTTTTTTTTGTTAGCTAGTCCAAGTTTGAATGAGATGAATGCCATAAAACAATTTTTGCATAATACTTTTAAAATAAAGATCTAGAGGATTTAAAAAAATTTCTAAGTCTTTAGGTTGCTCCATCCAATAAGATAATAAATTTGTGTCAAAGAAAATATACTTTTAATTTACTAAAAGAGGCTGATTTCATAGGTTCAAAGCTTGTTTCTATTCCTATTCTTGCAAAGAGTAAATTGTGTAGATAGGATAGAATACTTTTATCTGATATAACTTCTTACAGAAAGTTTATAGATAAATTGTTTTATTTAATAAATACCAAATCAGACATACCTTTTGTTGCACAATAACTTTCTCGGTTTCTCTTTGCACTTACTAATATTCATAGGGTAGCTGCACATACGATTTTTAAATATCTAAAAAAGATGTCAGGACAATGACAGTTTTTTCCTGCTAATAATGACATCAAAATTAATGTTTTTCGAAATTCAAATTGAGCTTCATGTCCTAATTCTAGGAAGTCAATTACTGATTTTTGTGTTTTTCTTAGTTTAGTTTCGATTTTTTGAAAATCAATGAAACATCAGACATCTCAAGGTCTTCGAGTGAAGTAGAGTACATGGCTCTAGCATCGGTCACTTGTGTAATTTAGTGGTTAAATTGTCTTCTTTCAGATTAAAAGCTTGATGTTATTTTCTCTGCTAATATCTATTGTGACAACTTATCTGTAATTAAATTGTAAAAAAAAATTGTTCAGCACGAGAAAACAAAACATAATAAATCGACTGTCATTTCATAAGGAAAAATATTTATCCAAAATCAATCATATTGTTATCTATTTTCACACATCATTGTTAATTTTGCAACTATCACAGTTTTTTAATATTTTTTTTTGATGAAAACTAAAGTGATTACAAGTAGTATATGTTCTAAATATACTCTCAACCATTTGACAATGAACGCTCAATCACCCTGCTACAGCTGTTGGTGCTCAAACCCGTGAGCTCTAGGAACAACAACCGTTTCCTTAACCACTGAGACAAGTTGGTTCGTGCTATGTTTTTTAATATTGTATCGTGCACAGTTTGACGTTCAAAACTTATATGCTCAAATTTCAAAGGCTAATAAAATATAGCTGTGTCGTAATTTAATAGTGGTTAGGATTAGTTGTTAGTTAGTTGACGGGCTATTAACTATTTTTTTAATTATTCTTTATTAGTATAAATGAGATGGATATTGTATTTAATTAATACTAATACTACTAATAATAATAATAATCAAGTTTTACTTTTTCATATTCCTTTTATCTCAAAACGCACGAGTATTAGATTTCAAAACATTGATTTCACCAAAGTTCATTTGTTTGAGTTTCTTCTTCTATTACATTCCCAAAGATCCTTGCTTTCTTCCTTTGGTCAAATTCAAAGCTTTTGCTGCTGTGAAGTTGTTGTTTTTTTTGAGTGGGTGTGTAAATGGCCAATGCATCGGGTTTTTTAGCACCTTCGGTTCCGAGCCTGAGGTTAAAGATTCAGCCTTCAACAGGCGTTTCTCGATCTGGGTTTTGTTTCTCTGCAGGAATCTCTAGGAGGGTAGTGTGCTCAAGCGGTGTTGAAGGTGCTGGGACGCATGTTTCCCCTTCTCAATCTCGAGTACCCAAGTAAATTTCTTGTGCTTGTCTGGTTCTTATTTGATTCTCGTTTGGTGTTTAATTTGGCTTTTGGGTCTTGATTTATGTTAAAGACTTGATTTTTTCTGAGTAACTTTTATCCTTGTTGGTTCGGCTATGAATTATGATCTCCCAAATATTTTTTGTTCTTAAAAACAATAAATTTGATATATTATTGAGTTTTAATTTTATTGGGAGTTTGTGGTTTGCATGTTATAGTTGTTGTGAAGTTCAAGGGTATATGGTTCTTGCACTCTAGCAAGAAGAACATGCATGCAGGGATGGACGAGGGGTGCTGGTGGGGGCAACCTCACCCTAAAATTTTGAAAATCATATATGATTTAGAAAAATTTTAGAATTTTTCTATGTATTTTCTATTAAAAATCTATTTTCGCTCCCCAAACTTCTATAAGTTCGCCCCCTAAAAATTTATAGGTTCGCCCCCTAACCTAAACTCCTGGGTCCGTTCCTGCATGCATGTGCATCTGGAGATTTATAGGGGAGTTTAAATTTCAGAGTTTAGGTTCTCATTTGGTTGTGTTGCTCAGAAACTCTGATGCTTGCTCTAGGTGGATTATGACCGGGGATCGAAAATTGGTCATGAGCTGAAATTTTAAATCCATCTAGTTTATGCAAGGTAGTTCTGCATGCATGTATCAAATTCGGTGTGAGCGAGATATTTCGATCTGTATGCTCTTGGTGTTCTTAGCTGAATTAACTAGTAAGTAGTAATGAAACTCGGCATCCAACTTAAGGATGGTACTTCAAAATAATCAGCAGCTTAGGAGGCTGCATCTGCATGTGGCAGACTAAGAATAACTTATTGTACAGAGCTTGAAGCTGAAATAGCGTCTGTTGTTATCCATGTCTATAGACGATGTAGGAAATTTTGTTTTGGTTATGAGATAAGAATAGAGGAAATCG
The DNA here is from genome assembly GCA_030270665.1 of Hibiscus trionum. Classification (NCBI taxonomy): domain Eukaryota; kingdom Viridiplantae; phylum Streptophyta; class Magnoliopsida; order Malvales; family Malvaceae; genus Hibiscus; species Hibiscus trionum. Next base: position 1,694,887 of record BSYR01000058.1, read on the forward strand.
CAAGCCTTTTTGAGTTTCTGCATTATGTATAAAGAAATCTCCTTCTGAGTCTGACCCTTGTAAGCAAATATCTGCACACCTTACTTTACATCAACAAGCTTGAGATTAATGTGCTTAAAGCTTAGATACATAACATAAGTTACTTAGTTATGAGTTATGACATATATTGGTGCATTCATCTTTTGGTCTGTTTTGTCTTTGGGAGGACACCTTAATGATTGATAGTTTCACATTATAATGCTTATATGTAATCCCCTTCGATATCGAAATTTCCTAATTTCTCGTGTCAAACAACTATGCCTGTCGATGGTGTTTATTGTGTGCTTCAAATCTAGTCCAGCCTTCATAATTCAGATGCCGCTTCACTTCTATTTGTTTATTTACTTATTTCATATTGAAAGATGATGATTTTCCTGATGTATGTTCTACTTTACTATTTTACTGCCGGGAAAATACAGGCTTGTCAGTAAAGGCTGCAAGCTAGTTGGTTGTGGATCAGCGGTGCCATCTCTTTCAGTTTCCAATGATGATCTTGCAAAAATTGTTGATACTTCTGATGAATGGATATCTGTCCGCACTGGAATACGCAACCGACGGGTTATTTCAGGTCAGAACATAGACTAATGCATAATAGTGCAATTGTAGAATATTTGTAGAATCTTTTGCTGGCATTTCCTGCTTGTATCAAACTTCCATTGATGTGATAAAAAAACCCTAGCTTAAAGCTTGCTGATTATTTTTCTTTTTTTTTTACGAAAGATGGAAGCTTACATTTTTTCTCTTTTAATTGCCATCCTTGTATCTTTGTGGAGGAAATAACAATTAACTGTTGGCTCTTACAGGAAAGGAAAATTTAAGAAACCTAGCGGTTGAAGCGGCAAGGAAAGCCCTTAAAATGGCAGATGTTGAACCCGACGATCTTGACATGATCCTGATGTGCACATCAACTCGGGATGATGTTTTCGGTGATGCTCCAAAGGTATAGAGGAATGGGTCGATATTAATCACGGAGTCTATAAGGATGCTTTAATAACATAGAATTTTTTATGATTTTTGCTCTGAGCTGCATGTAGGTTTCTAAAATATACTATTTCATTGTTCTATACTATTTATTTTAGAGAAGACTGCTTCTAAATATTCTGATATAAAGAGGGAATTTAAAAGTGAGATGTCTTGGATTATCTTCACAAACTTGTTTGTTTTGATTACCACATATCATAGTATATGTCGTATTATAGGAAACTTTGAGTCCGTGCCCTGCAAGCTTTTCTGTTTCACTGTATTTGAGAAATTTGTCAATATTAATAGATGTCAAAACTTCTAAAGTGTGAAAGCTAAATTCTTTTGGTTCATTTACATGCCTTTTCGGATTCTATTAGGGGTTTCCGTGCATTTTGTGCAGTAGGAACTCATGTGAAATACTATAACCACTTTCCGAACAGGGTTTGGTTTAGACAACTGTTTGGCTATACGTATTTAGTCTAATTCAAGATGTTAATTTTCCATGGGCTGCACTTGTCTTCAGTTTTGTATGTAGGTCTTGATACTGCTAGGTGCTTATTTAGACAGTAATTTGTGTATGTTTTACGAATCACTTATTTGTTCGTGTTCTGGCAAACTTTATTTATGTTGTAAGGTTCAAAGAGAGCTTGGCTGCACAAAATCTCAACTAGCTTATGATATTACCGCGGCATGTAGTGGATTTGTGCTGGGTCTGTTCTCAGCTTCTTGCTACATTAGGGGTAATGAAGTGGTTCACTTCGCATCAAACTCTTAAACCGTGCTGTTAATGTGTTATGGAATCAAACTTTTTCCTTTGTGAATTACAGGAGGTGGCTTGCGTAATGTTTTAGTAATCGGAGCTGATGTTGTTTCTCGATTTGTTGATTGGACTGATAGAGGAACATGCATTCTCTTTGGGGATGCTGCTGGTGCTGTCGTAGTTCAGGTAACACACTAATACCATGACCATCTTTTTATAAGTTCACTCTTTTCTATACGAGGACATGTCGAGTTTTTGAACTTGCATGTGCTAACACGGATGGTTTCTGTCTTCTGGAGAACTTTAATTGGTTTTAAAATAACTTCTTTCTCAAGTTGTCTTATTTACAAGTTTTATGGATTTCGGTATGATGGTTTCATCTGAAGCAATTGTTAGCATGTTCATACTTCTCTTCTGCTATGAAATATGATATCGGTCGAGATACAAATGATTCTGCAGGCCTGTGATGCTGAGGAGGATGGTGTATTAAGCTTTGATTTGCATAGTGATGGTGAGGGTGCAAGGTATGTGCTTCTCTTGCTGCGGATTCTTTTATCTAAAAAAATCGTATTGCTTCTTCCGAGGAATTTGACTGAGCTGTGACACTCTTGTTTCAGACATCTCGGTGCCCCCATAAATGACAACGGAATCAATGACCTGTTGGGTTCTAATGGTTCGGCATCGGAATTTCCTCCAAAAAGGTCCTCTTATTCCTGCGTACAGATGAATGGCAAAGAAGTTTTTCGCTTTGCTGTCCGATGTGTGCCACCGTCAATTGAGTCTGCTTTGGAAAAAGCAGACCTCAAAGCATCGGACGTTGACTGGTTATTGCTCCATCAGGTATATATATATTAGTTTCTTGAAAATGTGTTGTTATTTACTTGGCCTGCTGGCCTAACCGGGGTCCCGGAGCACTCCCATATTACTGGTGCCCGGTTTTGTCCTTCATTACAGTTGGTTGGAGAAATATTTTTAAAAGTTAACTATGCCCATGAAAAGTAATGGGTAAAGTCATAGCGATCGGAATTTCGATCAACTGCGGCCTACTAATTCACTTACTGGATAGCTGAGGATAATACTTTGAGTAATATCTTACTTTGATTTTGAGGCCAGAAAAATCTAACTGGATTTTGATCAATGCAGGCAAACCAGAGGATTATCGATGCAGTTGCAACACGTCTAGAATTCCCTCGGGAAAAGGTCATATCAAATATAGCAAATTACGGCAATACGAGTGCCGCTTCCATTCCTTTGGCATTGGACGAAGCTGTTCGAAGCGGAAAGGTGAAGCCAGGACACACGATTGCGGCTTCAGGTTTTGGCGCAGGTCTAACTTGGGGTTCTGCTGTTATCAGATGGGGATGAAAAGCTGCCTTGCTGCTACATTAATCATGTAGAAAGAAAAGATAAGTTCTTGCAAAGAGCTACAATCAAGGTTCCCGACTTCTGATCGAAAACGCTCACCGATAATGCGATTTCATGCCGGCATAATCTCGACCAGCTCCGTTTTATCGGACAATTGGTTTATTGTAGTTGTTGGCATTGCATATAAATTATCTTTTTAATTCGTGCTTTTTTAACATTGTAATAGTAAGTCTCTCAACTCGAAACATAAGCTTCAGTGTAATACAGCAGCATTCGCTCGAGTTTTTTTCTTTTTAATCCGAAACAGTATGAAAATATCTTCAAAAACATGTTACATTCTGCAATGTATATACATCAAGAAGTTGGACATTCAAGTGGTAAGGAAATCAATATCCTTTCAGTAATGAAAGAAACAATATTAAAAGTTCAACCTGACTCGATTCCGGTTATAGTCAAAATTCATGGCATTTCCGGACCGGTAGAATCATTAACACCAACATAGATGAATGAAACTAGTAAAATCATTAACAGTTTCTAGTCGGAATACGACAAATCATTAACAGTTTCTAGTCGGAATACTACGACAAATCATTAACAGTTTCTAGTCGGAATACGACATTTAACCACGAAAGAGAGGAGGGTTGAAAGACAAAAGGGAAGAAGATGATAAATTCACAGTTTCAAGTTATAGAAAGAATGCATGTTAATGAAAAGTGCAAATCCACACCCACCTTTAACAAGTTCCGCTAATGTCACAAAGCTAACTAATAAAATGCACGAGCCCAGCACCATTTTCCCCCTTCTCTTTTCCTTCACCGTTACTAGTTTATATGGAGGGGAGGCGAGGGAATATATGCAGAAGATTCTCGAAGATGGTCACTTTTACTTCTTCATGATATATCCCATAATTATACCGAGCAAGCCGATGAGGATGACAACCATGAATGAAACACCACCACCGCTTTTGCTGCTTGCGCGCTTCAAGAGTTCCTAACATTTGTAAGACCATTATACTTAAGTTTCCGTGATAATAAAACCGAAAGTACATGTTTGTTAGTGATAGAAGAAATATTTCTAAGTTTTAAAATGCATCGCGACAACTATAAACAAGGGGCATCAGTTCTTTAAGATTTTACGGGAGCACCGGTTGGGGGTTCATGCAAGGGTCAATGAATTTACAGACTTGGTCATTAACAAAGAAAAAGGGCAGGGGAATCATATAAAACATCAGCATAACTTTTGCAACAAAGCCAAAGAGCATTTTTTGTTGTATAATTACAATCCATAAGGTAAAGTCGAGGTTTATGTCCCTCACCAGTTCTTGGCGAAGCTTGTTATTTTGTTGAATTGCACTATTTTTTTCTGCAGTCAGCTTTGATATTAGAGCTCTTGCCTGCAATTATAGAAAGTATTATTGAGGGTTAAAATACTTGTGATGCATCAACATTAAACGCAATATATGTAAATAATAACAGTCACAGAGCTTTTATGCCCCGTTGCAGCAAAAGCTGGCTATGCATGCAATATGCACATGAACAAGAAGCACTTGCCAGGAGCATTCAAAAGAAAGTAAGAAACGAGCCGTACTGACTCTTGCCTGCATCTAGTGAACCCAATTCGAATAATATAAACTGGTGAGTAGATCTCTTCCAAAATATATCTTCCTTTGTCCAACTTATGGAATAAAAGTTTTGCCGATAGAAATAACAAAGTCATGGAAGATGGGCTTCTGGGCAACCTTTTGCCAGTTTTTCTCATTGTTTTGAGTCTTTAAGAGTAGTAGTAACAATATAGAGTTAGTGCATGATTTATTAAAGTGCTGGGGTTCCTATATATATATGGGCAGTTAACATGAGAATCTGGCTCACTCAGACTCCCCAAAAGTTTAGTTCCACCATAAGCAACAAAACGAACCTATCGCTATAGAAGCAACCGAAAATTTTGTACAACATGAGCAACAGTGTAAACCGTATTCCTAAACAAAGTTGAAAATTCCAACATAAAATGAAAAGTGACACCCCCCCCCCCCAAAAAAAAAAAAAGACAGTCAATTTGCCAAGAAGGTGTATTCTAGACAGTTAATTCAGCCCCTAAAAATCTGGCAACCATCTCAACAAAGGATTTTTTTGTCGTTATCTCGACAAAGGTTTGAATCAGCGCATCATTCAATATCAACATAATCCTAGTTCCTCTTGAGCGATAATTACTTTTGATCTAAAAATACTAGCTTCCTGCTTTGCAGTTCAGATACAAATCCCACAGTAATGAAACAATTAAATGCAGATATCTGATCTGAAAAAATGGACCTTACCATCCAGACTACCAAATGATCTTATCAAGAAAAATTTAAATCAATTACGCATATGCAGCAGCACAAAGTGACGCAGGAAATACAGAATTCAAGTTTACCTCATTAGATTTATCTTGAGCTTCAAGCCCCTCAGAAAATGCTCTTGCAGCCTGCATTCAGAACGAAATGCACACTATTAATATTCGAAAATAAATGAAACAGAACATAGGAATAGTAACAACTAAAATATGCAACAAGTTCTCACCGCAGCAAACTCAGCAGCATTTGCATGCCCATTGTCAGAACCTCTTGGTGGAGACCCTTCTTCTGATCCTTCGCGTACAGGTGAAGGCGGTTGAGGTGGAGAAACATAAACCACTCTCAACTTGCATTCCTCAACCACGTGCCCAGCTTCCTTGTTGAACTTCAGAAATGAAGATTCTAATAAATCATAAATTGTAGAACCAAAGCAGTGAGTAATACTGTGTAATATAAATAATTATATACCATTTCTGCAGTTATATCCTTTGCGGTTACACCATCATTAGCCTTTACACTTTGAAGGAGGAATTTATCCCTGCATTGCATATCAGGAGGAGCCTCTTTTTGCGCTTGCATGGTAACTAAATCAAAATCAATAATTCTTTTATAAGAAATCCAGAACCCAACAATGATAAAAACAGAAAACAGCAAACTTTCAAGCAAAAATATAATTAATTTACTATACCAGCAACATCACATGTGGATCGAGGCAAAACGACCCCCGTATTGGGACGAACGCAGTACTTCTTTGGATTTGTCGTTTTCACCTGAAAATGAAATCAATTAACTCAAAAGGAAATCTCGGATTCCAAAATTTGAGACTTAAACATTATAATTTCAAATTTGCAGGTTCAACAACTTCAATCATGATATTACTCCGCAACCAAACAGCGCAATTGAAAAAGTAAGAAGATTATGATAAATCCTAAATAAAAAAGTTACAAAACAAAAAATAGTAAAATTGAATTTGGAATTGGTAAATGGTGAAGAATACCTTGAAAGCTACATAATTATCAGTTTTATTCAACAACTGAAGAGCACATGAGATCTGCTTCCTTAGCTCGACTATTCACCAAAACCACAACACACCAAACAGAAAAAACAACAAAATTAAACCCTAGAGAAACAGAAACCGCAGATCCGCGAGAGAAAAAAAAAAGGGAGAGAAACTTACAAGGAAACTTGAGCTCTAAAGGTTCGATGCCGAGAAGCTCGCCCGTGCTCATTTCGAAGCAGCGCCAAAAGAAGATTCGGGCGGAGAGATCGAGAGGAAATCGACAAATTCTTTAATTACGGCGTTTGCCGTTGATTTTCTCACTGCAAATGAATTATTAGTACGATCTTTTATATCTGTTCAAGAGAAAAGAAGTTGAAGACGAAGATTTGATACTTATGAATTAGATTGGTTTTTTTTTGGGCATTTTAGTGTTTAATATTTTATTTTTAAAAAATTTAAAAATTTTAATTTTATAAAAAAACTCAAAATCATTAATTTCTCTAAAACCTCAAACACAAACCCTATGTCCTTAAATTCCTCTCTTCCCACCAACGACGGCCACCCTTGTTTTCGTCTCTCTCCCATGACTAAAAGCACCATAATCTCGTCATCAAAAACCGTCGATTGCTATGTCGACGAACATTTTAAAATAAAAAAAAATTGGTTAAGCTTCTAACCAATGGCTAGAGAGTAGGGATGCTGAACGGTGAGATACCCGTCGCTTGAGTGGTAATCGGTGAACTGTCGATGTGTGAGAATGTCAGACGGTAAGGGAGAAGTAATTTTGAGGGTTTGTTTGGAAGAAATTAAAACGTTAAGTTTTTTAAGAAATACATAATTTTAAAGTAATTTTGAAAATAAATAAAAACATGCCACGTGTCATGTTATAATTGGTTAACAAAAAAAATTTAACAGCCGTTGACGAAAAAATCCAATTTAAGTTACAGAATGAAATGTTAGATACCAAAGTGGCTCGAAAAAACATTAGGCACTAAACTGGAAAAAAAATATAGGTTGGGCACCTTTTTAACTATTAAGCCAATTAGATTTGGCTTGTATCTTACTATATTTTAAATGTGAAATTCTATGACTAGTCCCTGTGCTAAGTATAAGTCGTAGGTTTAGTCTATTCGATCAAAATTAGTTAATGTATTTTTTAAATTAGTTGGATTGAACTGTAAACAAAATATAAAAGTTCTTCGAATTAGAGACGAGTATTTATCAAGTCAAATTAGAAAAAAATTAATTAATTAATTGAATTGATGAGTTCTATTTTATAATTAAATTTTATCTGATTTTTTTAGTTGAGTTAAGTTTATGAAATTCGAGTTAAATTAAGTCGAGTCAAGTTGTTTGAATTTCTTTTTAAATTTAATTGTAAAAATTTATAATATCGTGGTACTAATTGGTTCCAATTTAAATGATTTTCTATAACCATAATATATATATATATATATATTTATATATCTCTTCATTTTTTTCACATGTGATATGCATATACTTGAACTTGAAAATCGATCCACTAATCACTAAAAAGTTTTGAGTTATTCTAATCCCATTTATAACTCAAATTTTATTTAAAATATTATAGTCAAATTTATGAAATTACGATTCGAGTCAACTCAAATTAATTTAAAAAATTAATTTTATTCAACTCAACTCAAAATTTATTTAAAAGATATCAAACTCTCTGTCGCAACAATAACACCATTAGTGTAACTGTCTTATTAAAGACTCCACAATTACAAAAAAAAAAGACCAAGCCATATAAATTTTCTAAATCTACCATCAATTTTTTTACAAATATAATATTTGTTCATTAATTTTAGCCTTTTAACAACGCACACACATTGTATGGACAAATTACTCTAACTCAGGTCTATTAGAAATTTTCATTGGAACCCTTGAAGAGTTCGCTACCCGTTTCTTTATTATTTTGTTTCTATTAACTTTATAAATTTTAAAATAGATTAATCGAGTGCTTCTAATAATAAAAAAATTATATTATTCATAAGTGATTTAATTTCGAACAACATAATATATAGAAATACTAAAGAGCACAGATTTTACCAGAGTTATTCTTCCCCCGAGTGACATAAGCTTCAATTTCCAGCCTACCAAGTGTTTTTTGAACTTCTCTATTTTTGGTGACCGCAAAGCCACTGAATTCTTCTGGTTTTCGAGTGGTAAGCCTAAATATTTACTCGACAGTTTTTTTACTTTACAGGGGATAGTCAATGCCCATTTTTTCACAATTACCTGATCAACATTGACTCCTATTATCTTTGTCTTCGTGAGATTCATTTTCAACCCAGATGCGATCTCAAAGCCTTTAAGAATACGAACAATGTTTCTAACCTCTGTTTTACTGCTTCCACTGAACACGATCATGTCGTCTGCGAACTGTAAGTGCGAGATCTTTAAGTCACTGACCCCAATTCTAACACCATTAAAGAAACCATAAGATGCCACCTTTTTTCAGTAGCGAGCTCAAACCCTCTGCTACTATATTGAACAGTAAAAGCGATAAATGACAGCCTTGACGGAGGCCTCTGCTAATCTTGAAGGATTTTGTCGGAGAGTCATTAATAAGAACTGATATCGAGGCTCAGCAAATGCAATTTCTAATCCAATTCTGCCATTTTAGTCCAAAGCCCATTTTCTCTAGCATCAGGAATAAGAAATCCCAATTTAGTGTATCATAAGCTTTGTTAAAATCTACCTTAACGATCGCTCCTGATAAGCCCATTCTTTTCAGAAAGTCCACTGCTTCATTTGCGATCATCGAGCAGTCAAGCAGTTGTCTTCCAGGGCAGAATGCAAATTGTGTCTCGCCAATGATTTTCTCAAGGCAGCCACTTAGTCATCTGGATAGTACTTTAGTCAATAATTTATAAACACTACCGGCCAAACTAATTGGCCTGTATTCCTCAATTGCCACTGGGTTCTGCACTTTTAGAATTAGCACTATAAATGAATGATTCAGTGAAGCATCCAAATCTTCTCCATTGTAGAAATTTTCGAACAAATCTCAGATCTCATCTTTCAAACTTTCCCATAACCTTTGTAAAAAGCTCAGGTTAAAGCCGTCAGGGCCTGGAGCTCGAGAACCATCCATTGAAAATAATGCTGACTTGATCTCTTTGATGGTAAATTTTCGTTCCAGAAAAGAGGTTGAAACTTTAGATATCCTTCTTACTTCAACGTCGAACTGTTTCACTGGAATTGTTGGGGATAGATTATATGTTTCTCTGAAATGTGACTCGATACCTTCTAATAATTGAGTGCTTCTAAAAACAAACAAAATAATTTACCCTAACAAAATAATTTAAATGATATCAATCAAGTCACTACCGTTAAAAGTTAATAAGAATATTGACATGACAGTTAAATAAATTTGTATAATAGCACATTTATTCTTTTATATTTATGCAACTAATCATTTTAATCATAATTCAAAAAAATATACTATGATGGTCAGAATAAAATTATTCATATAATCAAATGACTATAAAAATAATTTACCCTAATTTATTTAGGGTTTATTTTGATACACAAGCTTTGTAAAATAAATTTACACAACCCTTCATATTTAAGCTATAAAATCCAAAACATAAATCCCTAACTCTAACACCCTAAACCATAAATACTAATCCCTTAAACCTTAATCTAAAACCTTAAACCCTAAAATTGAAAGGCTTAGATAAACTTACACAAACTTATGTACCAAAGTATTTTTTATTTATTTTTAACGAAACTTTTTATAAGATCTAAAAAATTCGAACTTTAACCTTATGATTAAATCAACACCTGCCTAATATTTTTTTCTAAAAAAAATAGGCCTTGCTTTAATTGAGACTGAGATTTTTAAGATTTTCAGCTCACTGTATTATTATCTGTCACACATAATTTTAAAAAAATCAATAATCACAAAATTTAGCGGAATAAATAAATAGTATAATATTTTTTAATTAAGTAAAAAATATTTAAAGATTAATATTATAACACCCCTCACCCCGGATTAGGGGCAAGGAGCGTTATGTTAACATGTGACAGAATCGTATTAGGCAGCGGAAGTGGGTTAACAATTTTTTCGTGTAACATTTTTTTTTATTCGAATACATCTATTCAAATTGCACTAATTTACAATCATTCATGTCACATATAAATTATACACATTTCATATCAATGTTTCGATCAAGGCTTGGTGGGCACATGTAATCCAATCACTTATCTTATAATGTATATATCATAATCTATATTATCATCCATAGTGTTTTAGTTTCCCTTAATTACATATCAAGATGTAGGGTAACTTCTTATAAGTTTATACAATACTAAAGAAATAGTTCATGAACATAACCATTATGCCAAATTGATCTAACATGCTGAACACTAGGCCACCCATCATGAGTACGACAAAGACAGTGAAGATCATACTTAAGCTTCGTACGAGAAGAATACGGGTAGAGGTCAACGATGTTAGAACCTGAAATTTAGGGGAAGAAAGGAAGGTTCGAGTGGTAAGTACTTTTCGTACTTAGTGAGGAAACCCTATTCTATTCGGTTTCCAAATTAAACATTATGATCAAACAATTTAATTTCACTTTGCACATTAGCTCATTCGAATGATTCAAGCAATATAATCAATCCACAATTAATAGTGCACCATAGAAATCATTCGAATATATACACCAAGGAGTCATGTAATTCTATTCTAATACATGCAAGTGATTACATATCATTCATATCATGAATACACATACAAGCTATGAAACTTGAATTAACTTCCAATTATCAATTATCACAATTAAAGTTTCATAGCATATCAAGAATAGCAAATCATGAAATTCAATATTTCATTCTAATGAACCAACAACCAATTTCATGAATTTACTTTCAATCTTCAAATTTCATTCCTTAAATTGTTCATTTAATTTATTTAGCAATGCCTTGGATAGTATAGTATGATAGGTAATCAAGTCACGTATAACAGAGGTTGTGAATCAAAATTCACCATGTAATAGGTACCACGTACCAAATCGTATCACATATAACATATCATAATGTCCGCAGACATTAAGCAAGAAGGTACACTTACGTACCACAATATCGAGTACACTAACGTACCGATTTTCTTATTGAGCTCAGACTCTAGGCTAGCCGTACTACCTAAACAGACTGTACACACCAAGGGCTTTGCATTTAAATCTTTAATTTAATCAGATACATAATCAATCAAATTTTCAGAAATTCTTAATTAATCATTTCGATTAATTGCTTATAGTTCCAATTCCAATAACATGTTATCACACATGGTCATATAATAATTGACATGCTCAATTCGCATTTTTCAGATCAGCTTTCATACAAATCCAAATTCATATCATATAAATCATAATCACATTTCATAGTTCAATACTCAATTGAACTTGTCAAACATAATTATAACATATAAGAGCATTGCATACTCACATACTATATCATAACTTCATTATTTCCACAAGAAATCAATTTGCATATCTTCAAATCAGCATATACAGAATTAAATTTCATATCACATGGCTCAATTTCACATTTCATAGTTCAATCTCCAATTGAGTTTATCAAACACATATATCATGTAAACTCAACAATTTGATCACATATCATATCAAGCAATATTATCAATTTTCAATTCAAGCACATAGATCACAAAAATCACAAAGCACATGCATTCGATCCAAATTCCTTTATTCCTTCTTCCCTTACTAAATCGAATAATTATTAAGTCAAATTTCATGCTCAATATATACTCAAATCAAATTAAGGGTAGTTGAGACTCTAATCTCAACTCTAAGTTCGTTTCACTCACAGTTCGCCGAGCTAATTCGGAATCCGTATGCCTTTCGCCCGATCCGTAGCCGATCCCGGAGTAATCTCTTCTTCTACCCTTTCGCTTCTAAAATCTAAGGCGTTCAAGCCAAACAATATAACAAATTTTCAGAATGCAATTCATGCTATTAAAGACTGAATTTCTCACTTTATTCAAAACAGTCCCTGAATTATTTGGTCCAATTCGACTAGTTTCCAAATTTCCTAATTTCTTCAATTAATCACTTAAACTTTCAAATTGATCACTAAAATTGGTGGATTTCACATCCTAAAGATTGTTAATAAATTTATTAACACTTCATTTAATCCAATTTTTACATCTTTAATAATTCACAAATTCTTAATTTTTCTTCTTTTCATTTATACACATTTCTGACCACCTAATTTAATTAATTTCTTATTTGCTGTACACAACTCCAAATCGAACACCGTTTGTTCCTAAATTCAATTAACATACCTAATTTTAACATATCAAAAATTCAGGTCGAAACTCTTAGTATATTATTTTCTACAATTTTACAAAGTTCACTGTCCAGCTAGGAGCATTACTGGACAGTTTTACATGCTGTTCGTATTAAGCTTCCAGATTTCACTACAATGATCAAAACTCAGATTTATAATTTTTATACCACTTTAGACATGTCAAAGTAGTACATATCAAAAATTCATCATGAATTTCCCATTAATTAATTTTCTATAATTTTTCAAAGTTCACTGTCCAGCTAGAAGCATTGCTGGACAGTTTTACATGTTACTCCATTTCACACTTCCAGATTTTAACACAGCCTTTAAAACCTTGTTTTATTATTTTTCTATGATTCTAGACATATTAAAGTGAAACATATCAAAAATTCAGATCAAAACTCCTAGTAGATTATTTTCTATGAATTTCCAAGGATGCATGTCATGTAACTTAACAAATCTGTCAACACACTTTGGATGTATGTTATTAATGTTTTATGACTCTTAATCCTTAAGGATTCATATATATTTCCATATTTCCAGCAACCATACTCAAGAACATCATATTTATGAATTTATAGACACCTTAGAACACATGATTTAATAAATCTTTTACCATAACCAAATTGAGAAGAGGATGATCTACTTACTTCTGATTTTTTCTTGATTTTTCTAAGTGTTTTTCACCACCATACAAGCTCTTCTTCTTCTTCTTCCTCAAGCTCTAAATTTTCTCTCAAATTCTATGTGATATTAATGGTGTGAAAAAGCAAAGGAGATGAGTGATTTAGGGTGGTGTTAGCCGGCTAAGGGAAGGGAAAAGTGGGGAACAACTTTAGATGAGATAAGACCAATATGTCTTGTCTCCAACTAATACCATTTTATCATCTTTTAATTATACCACTCAATTATATAAATCCTTAATAATTCTATCATTTCATGTTAGTTTAAGATAAATTTATGAATTTTATACTTTAGCATACATCTCTCATAGTTGATGCATCATTCGGTTTGGTCACTAGACCAATTACCCTGATTCCTCTTGAAATTTCCTTTAAAATTTCAATTTGGTCCTTAACAAATCTATTTTCAATTCAATAATTCAGAAAATTTAATATAATAAGTCATCTAATTATTTAATTAAACCTCTAATCTTCTAGGCTAATTTTTGGGATGTTACATTTCTCCCCCCTTAAAGAAAGAATTCGTCCCCGAATTCTTACCTGAATCGAACAATTGAGGATATTGGTTTCGCATCGTTTCCTCAGGTTCCCATGTTGCCTCTTCCATCTTGTGATTTCTCCACAAGACTTTAACAAGTGCAACATTTTTGTTTCTGAGTCTTTTGATTTCCCTATCCAGAATCTGAATCGGTTCCTCTTCATAGGACAAATCAGGATTTAGTTCTACTTCTTCCGGCTCTAAGATATGAGATGGATCGGATCTATACTTTCTGAGCATTGACACATGAAAGACATTGTGAATTTTATCGAACTCACTAGGGAGTGCAAGTCGATAAGCCACTGGGCCAATTCTTTCAGTGATTTCAAAAGGTCCAATAAAGCGAGGACTAAGCTTTCCTCTCTTTCCGAACCGAAATACTTTCTTCCATGGAGAGACCTTGAGAAAAACTTTGTCTCCCACATTATGCTGAATATCTCTTCGTTTCAGATCAGCATATGCTTTCTGTCTATCGAAGGCTTGTTTTAAACGAGAATGGATGATTTGAACTTTCTCTTCTGTTTCTCTGAGCAGTTGTGGTCCCAAAACCTTATTTTCACCAAGTTCGGACCAACACAGAGGTGTTCTGCATTTTCTGCCATACAATGCTTCAAAAGGAGCCATCTGAATAGACGACTGATAGCTATTGTTGTAGGCAAATTCAACTAAGGGTAGGGATTTCTCCCAATTCTTCCCAAAGTCAATTATGCAAGCTCTAAGCATATCTTCGAGAATCTGAATTACTCGTTCGGACTGACCGTCACTTTGCGGATGGAAAGCAGTGCTTAAATTCAATTTGGTTCCCATAGCTCTCTGTAATCTTCTCCAAAATCTGGAAGTAAATCTTGGATCACGATCAGAAACAATGGAGATAGGAATTCCATGTAGCCGGATTATTTCTTGAATATACAGATTGGCCAAAGTCTCCAAACTATAATTGATACGAATGGGAATGAAATGTGCCGATTTGGTGAATCGATCAACAATCACCCAGATAGTATCATGTTTTCTGGGAGAACAAGGAAGACCAGTCACGAAATCCATAGTAATTCGTTCCCATTTCCACTGTGGCAGTACAAGTGGTTGGAGTAATCCGGTGGGAACTCTATGTTCAGCTTTGACTCTCTGGCAGTTTAGACATTTGGATACGAAATCATTGATAGCCGCTTTCATACCAGACCACCAATACAAATTTTTGAGATCTTTATACATCTTAACCGATCCAGGGTGGACCGAGAAAGAACTCTGATGTGCTTCTTCGAGAAGATCTCTTTTCAGATTTTCATCATTTGGAACACAGATTCTATCTTTGAAATAAAGAAGACCGTTTGTATGAATATGGAATCCTTCACCAGATTTTGTATCCAGCTTGGAAACGATATCTTGAAGTTCTGGATCAGCTTTCTGAAGAATTTCAATCCTTGAGATTAGACTGGATTGAATTTGAAGTTCGGACAGAAATCCTTGCTTCTGATATACTCGAAGATGAGCATTGATAGCATTTGGAGCTACAAGAATAAATACCACTTTTTAAAATCAAAACTTTCATTATAAACATTTTATATTTTATTTCTTAAGGTTCAGGGATTAGAGATTTTTACCAAATGTCGGTTTACGACTCAAGGCGTCTGCAACCACATTGGCTTTTCCTGGATGATAGTCAATGACTAAATCATAGTCTTTCAATAACTCCATCCATCTGCGTTGTCTCAAATTCAGATCTTTCTGAGTCAGGAGGTACTTTAGGCTCTTGTGATCGGTGAACATGTAACATTTCTCACCGTACAAGTAGTGTCTCCATATTTTGAGAGCAAACACAATTGCAGCAAGTTCGAGATCATGCGTTGGATAGTTCAATTCATGAGATTTCAGTTGGCGTGAAGCATAAGCTATCACATTATCACCTTGCATTAGAACACATCCAAGACCCGCATGTGAAGCATCACTGTATACTGTATAATCTTTGCCCGGTTCTGGTTGGATTAAAACTGGGGCATGAGTCAAGGCTGCTTTAAGTTGGTCAAAGCTTCTCTGTTGCTTGTCAGACCATTCAAATGGTTGGTCTTTACGAAGAAGTTTAGTCAAAGGTAAAGCTATAGAGGAAAACCCTTTGACAAACCTTCTATAGTAACCAGCAAGACCAAGAAAACTCCGTATTTCACTGACATTTCTGGGAGATCGCCAATCCATGATTGACTGAATTTTCTTTGGATCAACTTTAATTCCTTCTGCAGAAATTACATGACCAAGGAAAGAGACTTCCGATAACCAGAACTCGCACTTGGAAAATTTTGCGAATAACTGGCGTTCCCGGAGAGTTTGCAAAACAATGCGGAGATGATCAGCATGTTCTTCTTTGTTGCGAGAATAAATGAGAATGTCATCAATGAAGACAACCACAAATTTATCAAGATAGGGCTTGAATACTCTGTTCATGAGATCCATGAATTCCGCCGGAGCATTTGTTAATCCGAAAGGCATTACCAAAAATTCAAAGTGGCCATAACGAGTTCGGAAGGCTGTTTTGGACACATCCTCCTTCTTGACTCTCATTTGATAGTATCCACATCGCAGATCGATCTTTGAGAATACCGAAGCATCCCTAAGTTGATCAAACAGATCTTCTATTCTTGGGAGTGGATATCGGTTCTTAATTGTGATCTTGTTCAATTGACGGTAGTCAATGCAAAGACGCATTGCTCCATCCTTCTTCTTCACAAATAGAACAGGTGCACCCCAGGGAGAAGTGTTGGGTCGAATAAAACCCTTATCCTGAAGTTCTTGAAGTTGTTTTTGCAATTCTTTTAACTCAAGAGGTGCCATCCGGTACGGAGTGATAGACACCGGATTTGAGCCAGGCTGTACTTCAATCCCGAATTCAACTTCTCTAGTCGGAGGGAGACCAGGTAGTTCCTCGGGAAATACATCAATGAATTCAGAAACAACAGGTATTTCAGACATTCCAAATTCAATTTGATCTCGTAAGACCATGGATGCAAAAATGGAAGTGGGCTTTTTATCAATTAGGAGTATGGATTCTTTTCCTAAACCCTGAAGATACAATCTTTTATTTTGACAATCTACCCAAGCTTCATGTTTACTTAACCAATCTAAACCCAGAATTAGATCGAACTCACAGGAGGGTAATATGTAGAGATCAATAAGGAATGGCATATTGCTAATATGCAATGAACAATTTCTACATATTAGGTTTATATTCGAAGTTCCTCCTAAAGGGTTTGAGACTATCAGACTTGTTTTCACATTTTCAGGTTCTAATTTTAACCTTTTTACAACATATAGACATGTGAATGAATGAGTGGCTCCCGAATCTATTAAAGCATAAACAGGATGTGAGTTTAGCTCAACAGTACCTGCAATCACTTCAGGAGACTCTTCATCATCTCTACCACGAATGTGGTAAACTCTAGCAGATGCTCGAGATTCCTGATGAGTGGTAGCATTTGAATGAGTACCCTTGCCTTTCTTCTGATAACTCGGCTGAGCTGACTTGGCATTCCTAATCCTATTAAAGGATGTCGGACTAGGAACTGCAGTGTTACGAGCTGGCGTAGATTCATGCTTTTGAGGACAGTCTTTGATATAGTGATCATCACCACCACAAGCATAGCAGAGATTTGCCTGAAGTCTGCACTGACCTCGATGTGGTTTCTGACAGAACTTGCAAGGAGGAATCTTTTCAGAATTTCCCGAACTATTAACAGACATAGTAGGTACTGAGGATCTGATCACTGTGGCTGGTTTAGAAGTGTAATTGCTCCTCGGAGCAGAAGTGAAATTAGAAGACCCTTCTTTCTGAAATTTAGGCTTTTTGAACTGCCAATGAGACTTATCATCTCGTTTCTGCTTTTTGTCAGGCTTGTTGCCCCCTTTTCGCTTTTCAGCAGCTTTCATTCTAGCTTCGGTTGCAATAGCCCTATTAACAAGATTTTGGAAATCATTGATTCCCAAAGCAGTAAAGATTGGACTCAGTTCATCATTCATGCCTTCAATGAACATTCGGCATTTATCAGCTTCAGTTTTGATGTATTCTGCACCGTATTTGCAATACTTGCAAAAGTCTGCAACATACTGCTCAATAGGACGGTTGGCTTGTTTAAGGTGCAAGAACTTCTTTCTTCTTTCAGCTAAGTACTGTTCACTAATGTACTTCTTTTTGAACTCTTCGAGAAAGAATTCCCATGTCACCAGTTCAGTCGGAACAGTAAGAGTAGTGGTTTCCCACCAATTCATAGCCTCATCAGCTAACAGAGCCACAGCACACTCCAATTTGTGTTCATCGGAGCACTGTAATTGTCTGGTTACCACCTTGGTGGTGTTTTCAAGCCAGTACTCTGCATCTTCTGGTCTTTCTTCATTAGTACCAGTAAAAGTATAAGCTCGATGCTGAGAAAGCTTATCTATCGGAGCTCTACTAGGTGCAGTAGGGACAGAAACAGCAGGTTGCTCTTGTTTCAGATTTGTCAGAAGTTGATTGAACATCTCCTTCATGCTGAGGAGACATTCCCTTTGGGCAGACTGAACCATAGGATTTTCAGGTGGAAGTTGTTCTGTGTTCTGAACATGCTCTGTAGGGATCCGTTCAGTGACTTGATCAGGCTTTTTGGCAATTTGCTCGGAAGTCTGAGCAGGCTCTTTATTTCTCTCCTTTCTCAGAGTTTCAGTTCGAGCAGGAGAATTATCACCCAAACTCACACTTTCACCTTTGCTCGAAGATTCGTGCGAGCTCCTATTCTTTGGGTCTTTTGGGTCCGTCATATTCTATCATTCAGTCAAATAACAGAAGATCAGAAAGCTCAGTACAAATATCTTATCATACAATACATGGGTGGCATACCTAAACAATGCAGATGCATACAGACTCGATTAAAATTTTTAGGACTTAACCTAAAAAGCTCTGATTACCACTTTATATAACACCCCTCACCCCGGATTAGGGGCAAGGAGCGTTATGTTAACATGTGACAGAATCGTATTAGGCAGCGGAAGTGGGTTAACAATTTTTTCGTGTAACATTTTTTTTTATTCGAATACATCTATTCAAATTGCACTAATTTACAATCATTCATGTCACATATAAATTATACACATTTCATATCAATGTTTCGATCAAGGCTTGGTGGGCACATGTAATCCAATCACTTATCTTATAATGTATATATCATAATCTATATTATCATCCATAGTGTTTTAGTTTCCCTTAATTACATATCAAGATGTAGGGTAACTTCTTATAAGTTTATACAATACTAAAGAAATAGTTCATGAACATAACCATTATGCCAAATTGATCTAACATGCTGAACACTAGGCCACCCATCATGAGTACGACAAAGACAGTGAAGATCATACTTAAGCTTCGTACGAGAAGAATACGGGTAGAGGTCAACGATGTTAGAACCTGAAATTTAGGGGAAGAAAGGAAGGTTCGAGTGGTAAGTACTTTTCGTACTTAGTGAGGAAACCCTATTCTATTCGGTTTCCAAATTAAACATTATGATCAAACAATTTAATTTCACTTTGCACATTAGCTCATTCGAATGATTCAAGCAATATAATCAATCCACAATTAATAGTGCACCATAGAAATCATTCGAATATATACACCAAGGAGTCATGTAATTCTATTCTAATACATGCAAGTGATTACATATCATTCATATCATGAATACACATACAAGCTATGAAACTTGAATTAACTTCCAATTATCAATTATCACAATTAAAGTTTCATAGCATATCAAGAATAGCAAATCATGAAATTCAATATTTCATTCTAATGAACCAACAACCAATTTCATGAATTTACTTTCAATCTTCAAATTTCATTCCTTAAATTGTTCATTTAATTTATTTAGCAATGCCTTGGATAGTATAGTATGATAGGTAATCAAGTCACGTATAACAGAGGTTGTGAATCAAAATTCACCATGTAATAGGTACCACGTACCAAATCGTATCACATATAACATATCATAATGTCCGCAGACATTAAGCAAGAAGGTACACTTACGTACCACAATATCGAGTACACTAACGTACCGATTTTCTTATTGAGCTCAGACTCTAGGCTAGCCGTACTACCTAAACAGACTGTACACACCAAGGGCTTTGCATTTAAATCTTTAATTTAATCAGATACATAATCAATCAAATTTTCAGAAATTCTTAATTAATCATTTCGATTAATTGCTTATAGTTCCAATTCCAATAACATGTTATCACACATGGTCATATAATAATTGACATGCTCAATTCGCATTTTTCAGATCAGCTTTCATACAAATCCAAATTCATATCATATAAATCATAATCACATTTCATAGTTCAATACTCAATTGAACTTGTCAAACATAATTATAACATATAAGAGCATTGCATACTCACATACTATATCATAACTTCATTATTTCCACAAGAAATCAATTTGTATATCTTCAAATCAGCATATACAGAATTAAATTTCATATCACATGGCTCAATTTCACATTTCATAGTTCAATCTCCAATTGAGTTTATCAAACACATATATCATGTAAACTCAACAATTTGATCACATATCATATCAAGCAATATTATCAATTTTCAATTCAAGCACATAGATCACAAAAATCACAAAGCACATGCATTCGATCCAAATTCCTTTATTCCTTCTTCCCTTACTAAATCGAATAATTATTAAGTCAAATTTCATGCTCAATATATACTCAAATCAAATTAAGGGTAGTTGAGACTCTAATCTCAACTCTAAGTTCGTTTCACTCACAGTTCGCCGAGCTAATTCGGAATCCGTATGCCTTTCGCCCGATCCGTAGCCGATCTCGGAGTAATCTCTTCTTCTACCCTTTCGCTTCTAAAATCTAAGGCGTTCAAGCCAAACAATATAACAAATTTTCAGAATGCAATTCATGCTATTAAAGACTGAATTTCTCACTTTATTCAAAACAGTCCCTGAATTATTTGGTCCAATTCGACTAGTTTCCAAATTTCCTAATTTCTTCAATTAATCACTTAAACTTTCAAATTGATCACTAAAATTGGTGGATTTCACATCCTAAAGATTGTTAATAAATTTATTAACACTTCATTTAATCCAATTTTTACATCTTTAATAATTCACAAATTCTTAATTTTTCTTCTTTTCATTTATACACATTTCTGACCACCTAATTTAATTAATTTCTTATTTGCTGTACACAACTCCAAATCGAACACCGTTTGTTCCTAAATTCAATTAACATACCTAATTTTAACATATCAAAAATTCAGGTCGAAACTCTTAGTATATTATTTTCTACAATTTTACAAAGTTCACTGTCCAGCTAGGAGCATTACTGGACAGTTTTACATGCTGTTCGTATTAAGCTTCCAGATTTCACTACAATGATCAAAACTCAGATTTATAATTTTTATACCACTTTAGACATGTCAAAGTAGTACATATCAAAAATTCATCACGAATTTCCCATTAATTAATTTTCTATAATTTTTCAAAGTTCACTGTCCAGCTAGAAGCATTGCTGGACAGTTTTACATGTTACTCCATTTCACACTTCCAGATTTTAACACAGCCTTTAAAACCTTGTTTTATTATTTTTCTATGATTCTAGACATATTAAAGTGAAACATATCAAAAATTCAGATCAAAACTCCTAGTAGATTATTTTCTATGAATTTCCAAGGATGCATGTCATGTAACTTAACAAATCTGTCAACACACTTTGGATGTATGTTATTAATGTTTTATGACTCTTAATTCTTAAGGATTCATATATATTTCCATATTTCCAGCAACCATACTCAAGAACATCATATTTATGAATTTATAGACACCTTAGAACACATGATTTAATAAATCTTTTACCATAACCAAATTGAGAAGAGGATGATCTACTTACTTCTGATTTTTTCTTGATTTTTCTAAGTGTTTTTCACCACCATACAAGCTCTTCTTCTTCTTTTTCCTCAAGCTCTAAATTTTCTCTCAAATTCTATGTGATATTAATGGTGTGAAAAAGCAAAGGAGATGAGTGATTTAGGGTGGTGTTAGCCGGCTAAGGGAAGGGAAAAGTGGGGAACAACTTTAGATGAGATAAGACCAATATGTCTTGTCTCCAACTAATACCATTTTATCATCTTTTAATTATACCACTCAATTATATAAATCCTTAATAATTCTATCATTTCATGTTAGTTTAAGATAAATTTATGAATTTTATACTTTAGCATACATCTCTCATAGTTGATGCATCATTCGGTTTGGTCACTAGACCAATTACCCTGATTCCTCTTGAAATTTCCTTTAAAATTTCAATTTGGTCCTTAACAAATCTATTTTCAATTCAATAATTCAGAAAATTTAATATAATAAGTCATCTAATTATTTAATTAAACCTCTAATCTTCTAGGCTAATTTTTGGGATGTTACAAATATCCTATACACTGGCGGTGGAAACTGAAAATTTCCACAAATGCCTTAGTTTTAGAGTATAAGGAGTTAGTTTAAGGTATAGAGTTTAGGGGTTTAGGTGTAGGGAGTTAGAATTTAGGGATAGTTATTTCAATTTAAGGTTTATGATTATAATTTAGGGTTTAGTTTTTAGGATAATATAGTGAGGATTTAAGTTTTAATCTATAAACCCTAAACCTTAAATTGAAACAACTAACCCTAAATTATAACCCCTAAACCATAAACTCTAAATTAACTCCCTATACTCTAAAACTAAGGCGCTTGTAAAAACTTTCAGTTTCTACGTCTGTGTATAGAATATTTATCCAATATTTAAATAAATATCCAGATTCGAATACAGAGCAACATGAATATATTTTACCACTAGATCAATTTGATATAAATGATTATAAAAAAAAGGGTAAACTACATAAATGGTCCCCTGACTATGCTTCAATTATTTTTTACATCCTCCGACTATTAGATGTTACAAACTGGTCCCCCGACTTAAAAAAAAGTAACAAATTAGTCCAACGCCGTTGAAAAATTAACAGTTGATGATGTGGCAGTTAACAAAAAATGACATAATAACACATTTAATCCTCAAATTTTACACTTTATTTTAATTTGGTCCCAGTTCTATAAAATCATCCCAATATTTTAATTTTCTACTAATTTAGTCTCTCTCTCTCTCCCCTTACCCTCTTCCGCGACCATCTTTGCTCTTCCTCACTCCCGGGATTACATCTTTGCTCTTCCTCACTCCAGGGATTATAATGAATTCAAACCTTAAATTTAACATATTTAAAATTTCCAAGGGTTTGCTCATTCTCAGGTTTTCATCTTTCTCTTCTTCGTCATTCTCTCTGGATATGTAATGATTAGTTAAATTTACATGTGCATTTGAATCATTTATGAGGTGTTTGTATTTTCTTTTTGTTTCTTCCCAGTATTAGCAAATTTATTTTTGTTTCATTATTTTAATAAAGTTTTCTGGATAAATTTGACTTGGGGTTTTTGTTTGTTGATTACGTGAAAGAGATGCAACTTTTTCCCCAACCAATTGAATGAATTGTTGTTTCCATTTTGTATATTAAGTTTCGAATTTTATTTCTCATTTCTTCGAGTTGATGGTTTACATTAACGTGCTGCATTTGGGTGACTAATGAAATAGGATACAATTGCATCGTTTGTTTTGATGGGTTTATAATTTTTTTAATGATTTGTTCAAGTTTATAAATTTCATATTGGGAAAGTTAACTTGGTGAATTTTGATTAAAAAGGGTTTTCTTGAAAAAATTGGAATACAAATTCTGCAGTTGAGAATGTAGGACATAGGAGGATCGCATTAGGCTACTCTTAGAAATAAATATAGCAACCGATCAGGGTATGGTGTTAATGGTGGTTGACCTGGTGGATGGGGTGGAAAAAATGGTGGTTGGGATCGTGGAAGAGATAAGAAAGTTAATTCATTTGGAAATGATGATGATACAGAGCAGGTGTTTAGTGAACAAGAGAATACTGCAATCAACTTTGATGGCGTGTGCTCAGATTGGCTCTGGAAAGATGATTTCTTTTTGTTTTTTAATTATCAGTAAAATTATGAGAGGCCCACTAATGAGGAAGAGCAAAGATGGTGGAGGAAGATGGTGAGGTGAGTAAGAGAGAGAGAGACTAAATTGGTAAAAAAATAAAAACAAAGTGTAAATTTTGAGAATTAAATGTTTTCTTATGTCATTTTTTGTTAACTGCCACATCATTAACTGTTAATTTTTTAACGGCGTTGGACTAATTTGTTGTTTTTTTAAGTCAGTGGACCAGTTTATAACATCTAATAGTTGAAGAATATAAAAAATAATTGGAGCATAGTCGGGGACCATTTATGTAGTTTACCCTAAAAAAACACATAACAACTAATGTTATTACTAAAAAACTTTCGCATATGTTAAAAAACCGTTTGTCTTCTTCTTCTCCCGTCATCAACTTCCCCATAAACCGGCGTAATCCCATGCATTTCCCCCTCTAATCTCTAATTTTCATTTTTTTTGTGTTTTTTAGTTTTAAATCTCCAGGTATCTATAAACACAAGCAGAAACTTGCTGCATTTCAATTTTCAAACAAGCTCTGAGACTGTCGATCGCAGGAAAGAAGGAAGAACCGTGATTTTTCTTCGATTTTAACCTCCGTCATCGCATTATTTACAATCATATTACTCATTGATGATCGTAGCCGTTAGGAGGAGCCGGAGGGAAGACGTGGCGTTTTGTGCGATTAAAATGGTGAAATTAATGGCGGAGTCGGTTTCGTTGAGTCCGTGATGGACGTAGCTAAGGCGTGGGGGTTTAGCGTGGTACGGCCAAGATGGCGCTGTTTCAGCATCAAAACGGCAGCGTCGTGAGCAACAAGCATGTGTTTATCAGATCCCGATCGCAGAGGAAGCCGATTTCAACGTCGGTCATCTGTGGCTTGATGCTCTTTTGCTTAGGCATGATTTCGCTCCTCACCGGCCATATGGCGTCTGAGCTCGAGCGGTACTCCCAGCGACTTGTGAGACGAAGTCTCTTCAATTTGGTAAAAAGAAATTGTTCATTTCTGTGTTTAATGTTTTGAAATTTCCTTCTTGTTTTAACATTTTTTTTTGAAATTTGATGCAAATGCTGTAGGATGAAAGCAATAAAGGACCGATTGATATATGGAAATCTGAATATGCAAAATACTTCTATGGATGTAGCGAAAGTAGTGCTAAATTTACTGGTACGTTTTGTTTTTCTGTATTAAGAAACACATTTCAATTCTAACAGGATTTGTGAATTGTAATTTTAGATGCTATTAATTTACCGCTCGTTTCTCTGTATTAATTCATAGATGCTATTAGTGAGCAAGAATCAAATGGTTATTTGCTTATTGCTGCAAGTGGAGGACTGAATCAACAAAGAACTGGAGTAAGTGAAATTATTTATGCACTGTGGAAGATCATTTTGCCTTAGTTAATTTGAACAAATTTCCAATGTGCCTGTTGAATTTATTGGCTCCTGCTGTGTTAATCTTCATTTTTGTTAAATCATTCGTATTTGACACCGATATCGAACTTATACTTAGATATGAATACGAGGATATGATCTTCCAAAAGACTCATGTTGCATGCATTTCTGCATCTGGTAGTCACACCTGTGTCTAAAGACCCAGTGTGCTTTTGATTCTGGTACACAGATATCAGATGCCGTTGTTGTTGCGCGGATTCTTAATGCAACCTTAATCGTACCCGAGTTGGATCATAATTCCTATTGGAAAGATGATAGGTAAGTTGAATCAACTAATTATCTGCTAAATTGATTACAATCCTATTCCTCTTTTACCTTGTTAAGTAGTAATTGTTTTTACTAACATGCAGTGACTTTGTCAATATTTTTGATGTCGACTGGTTCATTTCTTACCTAGCAAAAGATGTTACTATTGTCAGAAGAGTTCCTGATAAATTCATGCGATCGATGGAAAAACCTCCATACACGATGCGTGTCCCGAGGAAATCCCCTCCAGAATATTATCTAGACCAAGTTCTTCCAATACTTAAAAGAAGGCATGTAAGACCACTTGCAGATACTCCACACTAATGCTAGCTTAGATTGATTTCCACAATTCGAATCTGTTTCGTGTTCATTCCCTCAGTTCCAGGCACCATGTTAGTAGAATGACATTTTTATTATGCATTTTCTAGGACATTATGGTTTTCATGTTGGAGTGCAGCAGTTAACACAGAAAATTTTGTAGGTCCTGCAACTGACAAAGTTCGATTACAGACTGGCCAACAACATCGACGAAGACCTTCAAAAGTTGCGTTGCCGGGCTAATTTTCTTGCTCTAAGATTTACAAAACCTATTCAAGAACTTGGACAAAAACTTGTCATGAAAATGCGTGAGAAGGCTACACACTTTATTGCAGTCCATTTGAGGTTTGATCCGAATTCTAGGATATTATGGGTATAATCGAATATTTTCAAAGTTTTTTCATATATCCGGAGACCCATACCCCATATTCATGTTTAAATATGTACAAAGGCATCAATGAGTCCTGCAGATTTGCACTTCTGAGTGCATGTGTATTCAATAAAAGCACATTGGTTCATAACATGCATAGAGAAACATTCTGAAACATGATTCTAAGCTCTGCAGAGACCTTTTTTATTTCATAATCTGACTCGAACATTTTCGATTACAGACTCGAACCTGATATGTTAGCATTTTCCGGTTGTTACTTGGGTGGAGGTGACAAGGAGAGATACGAGCTCGGAGAGATACGCAAACGGTGGGAAACATTGCCGGTGAGATACAGTCTTTTATGATTGCCTGCATTTACTTACTTGAATTACACTCATCCTCGTATTCGTGCAGGAAATCGATGCCGTTGCGGAGAGGAGGCGAGGTAAATGTCCACTTACTCCCCATGAAGTAGGCTTGATGTTAAGGGCAATTGGTTTCCAAAATGACACATACATGTATGTTGCATCTGGAGAAATATATGGTGGAGAGGGGACTCTGGCACCACTAAGAAATCTCTTTCCAAACTTCTATACAAAGGAGATGCTTGCAAATGAAGAGCTGAAACCTTTTCTTCCTCACTCTTCTTGCCTTGCTGCCATCGACTACATTGTCTGCGACGAAAGCGATGTATTCGTCACCAATAACAATGGAAATATGGCCAAGATTCTCGCAGGACGAAGGTGAGAAATCTAGTCATTTCTGGTTCATCTTCAGCCTGATTATTTCTTTGCATTTACATGACTCAACATGTAGTGCATACTTTAGTGTTAGGGTGAACAAAACTTGACTCAACTTGAAAAAGGTTAAATTTTTCGACTCAAACTCGTAAGTTCCATAAACTTGGGCAAAATTGGTGGAATAGGCCAAGTTAAAAAGAAAATTTTGACTTTTAGGGTTGTTTGAATTTTTTTTGAAAAATAGGCTAAAATTTACAGGACCTCACCGTGTGGAGATAGCGTTGTCACTGTTCATCCACAGGACCTCGCCATGTGGAGATGGCGAGGTCACTATTTATCTAACCGGATCATGTAAAAATGCATGCATATCATTGTTCATTTACAGGACCTCGCCATGTGAAAATGACGTGGTCATGTAGATTTTTGCCTATTTCCCAAAAAATATGATAAACAACCTTAAAAATCAAAAAAAATTCAAACAACCCTAAAAGCCAATTTTTTTTCTTACTTGGCCTATTCCACCAATTTTTCCATAAACTTGACTCTACTCGAGAAGATTTCAAATAAAATTTGAGTTATAAAATAAACTCGAATAACTCGAAAATTTTAGTAATTAGTAGATCAGTTTTCAAGTTGTTTGATATATGTACATCACATATGAAGTAATATACATCTATATCAAATATGATTATAGAAAACCGTTTAAATTAGAATCAATTAGTGTCATAACATTATAAATATTTATAATTAAATTTGAACAAAAATTCTAACTCTACTTGACTTGAATTTTATAAACTTGACTAAAAAATTCAAATAAAGTTTGAGTTATAAATAGGATTTGTCAACTCAACTATCTCAAAAAAGTTTATTCGACTCGATCAAATGTTCGCCCTACTTAGCACAGTATTGTTTATCTTCGGACTTTGCTTAATTCTTTGTTGTGTGGGATTGAAAGGAGGTACATGGGGCACAAGAGGACCATAAGACCAAATGTCAAGAGGCTCAGTCCATTGTTGATGGAAAGGGATCAAATAGATTGGGATACCTTCGCCGAAAAGGTGAGGGCGGTCCAAAGAGGTTTCATGGGAGAACCGGGTGAGATGAGAGTCGGACGCGGTGAGTTTCATGAGTATCCGTATTCTTGTATATGCGAACAGCCGGCAAGTGATATCCGCGGCGACGAGAGCGGAGAACATCGGTCACAACAGTTTAAAGAAAATCAAGGATTGAGGAAAAGCAATGAAGAAGAAGAGCCGGTTCTAGGAGCTAAGGAAGATGAACATGAAGAAGTATTTCCCGACTAAGTAGAAAGGATCAAATTGTACAGCCTTGATTTTCAATTTATTAAAAATACTTTACAATGATATATGATTTTTGATATTTTTTAAGTAGAGAATTTTATTGATGTGTAAATCATTAAAAGCAAATGAGTATAAAGATTTCAGTATATTAGCATTCAAATCTTAAGTACATATAAAAATGTAGTCTACAAATGACCCAGATTTTTTCTAAATGATACAAGTTCGAACGACATAGTCTACAAGTGTGCATCAATTGTCAGTTGTTATTTGAACTAATGACATGCGAGTTACCTAATGACATGCGAGTTACCGGACTCGAAAAATACTTTACAATGATACATGATTTTGATTTTTTTTTTTGGACCCTCATGCATAGAGATGGAATTCTATGGATCTTTAAATAACCTTGATTGCCATGGGCCAATGAGAGCTCAGATTATAAGGATAAATATTCTATACACATGCGGTGGAAACTTTCAGTTTCTACAAGCGCCTTAGTTTTAGGGTATAGAGAGTTAGTTTAGAGTATAAGATTTAGGAGTTTTAAGTGTAGGGGGTTGAATTTAAAGATAGTTGTTTCAATTTAAGGTTTAGGGTTATAATTTAGCGTTTATAAGTTAAAATCTAAATCCTCACCATATTACCTTAAAAACTAAACCCTAACCTATAAACCTAAATTATAACCCTAAACCTTAAATTAAAACAACTATCCCTAAATTCTAAACCCTTACACCTAAACCCCTAAACCATGTACCCTAAACTAACTCCCTATACCCTAAAATTAAGGCGCTTGTGGAAACTGAAAGTTTCCACCGCCAATGTATAGGATATTAATCCAGATTATAATTACAAACAAAACTAAAAATCAATTGAATATAAATCTCAAAAGCCAAAGAAGCAATTTTGGTTCCTAGCTCTATCTGCCATGTCATAAATTACACAAGCTACACCATTTAATGTTGCCTGTTGTTCATCCAATTTCTCAAAAGACTGGATTTCCATGTTGCAAAACACCTGCCTTCCTCTCAACCTCAGTTACGGGACGGTTACGTTACATGCATCAGCCGGTGCACATTCGACGACAAGCAAGACTAAAAAGAATGGTAGGCATTGCATTGCATTGCTTCAAGAATACCAAGTGATAAAGAAATTTAAACTTCACCTCTGGTACTCCTGCTTTGGCCTTTATGGTGACCTTTGTCATACGAAACAGGAACTTTCGAGATGAGCAATGAGCTTTGCAGTCCTTCCAAGAGCTGTAGACAAAAAACAAGATCCGTAAGCGGCACAAAGATAAGGAACAAAGGATTACATCTATTTACTTACTCTTGATGTCGGTTGAATCTTCCGATTAGATCTACGAGGTTCAACAGCTTCAGAGATGGTTTTTGTTTCCTCCTCAACTTTAGCCAACTTCCCAGAAGCTGGTGCAAGTTTCCTTTTACTAATACGTTCAGATTTAGAATTTGACGTGAAAGCTTTAGCACGGGGTGCATCTGAAGAGACAGCCACAGAAGAAAATAATACCGGGCCCTCTGCTGCTCCATCGGAACTTGAAAATGACCTGAACTCCGTGTTATGCTCTCCTGATATATTCTCAGTATCATCAGATTCAGAACCCACATTGCTTGATAAGCTGTCCTTCTGAGGAACAGTTCTACTAGAAACACTGGGTGCTTTTCCAGATTTGAGAACTTTAGGCTTGGATACAGCCATTCGTTTTTCCTTTGGTTCAATTCTATTTTTTGTTCCACTAGGTTCAGATCCCCGAGGCATCGAACATTTTGTAAATTTAGTAGAATCACTTGTTTCATGAGTTCTACTGCTCTGATCTGCAACATAATGTTTGCTTACTTCCATAAACTTTCTCTTATTTCCTGGCTTTGGAACACCAAAAATAACTCTCGAACCTTCCTTTTTTAAACCCGAACGTCGAATTCTTTGTGAACCAAGCTTACTCTCATCCTTGGTGCATTTACCAATATTAAATATTTTTTCACCCACAGGTAAATCCAGCAATCTCGTGTCATCAGGTTTCTCAGATTCCTCATTGCCAAAACTTTTTGTTCCTTCGTTTTTGGTATCTACCACAGGACTGCCGATCCTTGGTCGCTTTTCCAGTGGGGTATCACCCTGAAAAACAGATCAACTACTTAGTACAAAGAAGCCATTAAAGTATTTTCAGAGAAACATCAATCAGAAATATAAAGCAACATATCACCTCACAGGAAGAGCCGTCATTATCCCCAGAACTGGACCATTCAACCCAATTACCATTCTTCCACATCAGAGAAGGACGTAAAAGCCATGCTTTGACAACAGATGTTTCTCCTTGAGCTGCAATAAAAATAACAATAAAACCTTTATAATTCTTAAAGCAGAGGCTGCGTAGACTTTAATACAGAGCAGATTACAAACACGGTTATTAACAAAATGTCACACATACCGGCAAAATGGACAGTATATGACGTTTCATCCTTCTTGCTCCTCTCATTGACAACTCCCTCCCACCAGCTGAAAGTGAAATATTTCAACATGGTTCATCTAACAGTATCCAAGTGACAATATTACTGGTATAGCTTATCTACCACTATTTACTAAACAATCTTAACAGTTTTCACCATTGTACAGCTAGCGAGAGTTTTGAAAATGCATAAGAAATTATGGATTCGTCTTGTAGTATTGTTCAAGGGCAATATGACAAACCACTCATGTTGCTAGTTTGGCTAGCAAATCATGACAAAGTATCCTTGCACTACATTCTCATAATTCATATTGATTTTTTAATGCCCAAATTATCTTCAATAGTACCATTCCTTTCTGATCAGATGCACTACAAGAATATAGAGAAAACAATGCATTCATACCTATCTTGCATCCATGCATCAACCCTATCTCCAACGGACCAATTACAGTCCCCCATGGCAGCCCTGCGTCTCTTCCTCGTTCCTTCAAATGGCATGACTGTAATAGGACGAGCATTGCGCATCCGGGGTGCTCTCTCCCCTTTACCTTCAAGCTCCACCCATTCCTTTAGCCTATCACCATCTGTAAGACCAGTAGTAAAAACAAGTTTGTTAAGAAAGCAACCGCTTTAATTTATGTGCATGGGACAAAACCTCCAATTATCTCCAAAGAAGATGCTTTCACATGACATAAGAAACCATTGCAACACACTAGATGTGTTAACAAATACATTAGAAAAGGAAGACATCCTCATTCTGGTGCATTTAATCGTATTATTTTTCTCCCCACAATAGACACAAACATAATGCAAGTAGAATTCCTGATTCAGAATAGGAACAACTGTATGCAATATTCCCCAATAGAGTGAAATTGGCTAGACACCAACATGGGATTTATTAAAAATTTAGGACAAGGATTGTCCAACATATCTGCTTTATGTATTATCATCATTCAGTTGATTCAACCAAAGAAAGCTATGAGTGGTAGCTCACCCTCTGACCGGAGTTCATTGTAACACACATAAGCTTTGCCATCTTTCAAATCCAGAATATCAGCTGGGAACCATGCTACTTTCAAGCCACCTCCATCTCTCAATACCTATAAATCAGGAAACGGTAAATTGTAAAATATCATATATGACTACAAGATCAATAAAACGTGTTCAGCTGCAACACTTTCCTACAGTAACTAAGAGTCTAAAACAAATGCAAAAAATTTCAAATGCAGCAGTATATGGACAATTGGACATATTTCCATCAAATAAAACTGCATCGTTAGAACTTAGTGAAATATATTTTACCAAAGATTAAAAACCTAAACTTATGTATCAAGTAAAATCTACAAACCTCAACATGGGAACCTTCACTCATGTTATCTTTCAAAGTATCCTCTTCTTTCCCATGTTCGGTCTTAGTGAACACTCCTTTACTTTTAGCAATATCTGAAGCTTTGCGGCCCTTTTGTCGCTTTTTATCAATTCCACTTGTTGCAGCAGCACCCAGAATGCCATCTGTCAGCCTGGAATGATCCTGCATTGACTCTCTGGCCATATCTCTAAGAATTGGTGGCATTTCATGGTTATTACTCTGCTTTTCGCTCTTGTTGATGGGAACCTCTTGTGGATGCCCGGAAAATGAACCAGGAGCCTCCACATTACCGCCGTTGTCTGCGTGTTCTCTGACAGCATCATCTGGCTCAGAAGACGTATGGGATACTTTCCAGTATGCCTCCGGACCAGCTTCTACCAATTCAGTCAACGGGAAAGGCTCACCCATAACAATTTTCCCAGCTTGTGATACTGCTTCAGCCGCCAGCTCAGCAGCCTTAACAATGGCATCCATGTTTTCAGCTCGCTTTGACGCGGCTGAAGCAGCTTCTACCCTCCTCCTAGAAGCTTCTTTTGCAGCAACAATAACAGAACTTGAACTAGTAGCAGCATCTTCACCCCTCAATATGGATGCAGGAGTTGCCTTGTCAAGATTCACACAATCATAAGAGATTGCATTAGATGGAATAGGATTTCTGTAGCCACTTGAGACTGATGCTTCATCAGCCATCAACTTTGCTTGTAAGGCAGCATTTGAGGCAACATTGGCAGCTGCAGCTGCAGCCTTTGCAACAGCAGCAGCTGCTGCAATTGCGACAGCTGCGGAAGTCAGCTTAGTTTCAACATCTGGTACCAACTTAGAATTTTTTTGCTTCTCCAACTGATTCCACATTTCCTGAGTGTGACTAACAACAGCAGAAGCAAGGGCAGCAGCATCCTCCGCATGCTTCTGAGCCTCCTTGAGTTTACCAAGGGTCTCTTCAGACACAGTAGCCTTCTGATCTGAATCTCGGCCATCTTTTTTGATATGACCAGCAGACACAGATGTAATAAAATTGTCAGTGGAAAACTTTGAAATAACTGTAGCAGGGGTTGTAATAACAGCAGGTGTAGGAACATGACTATTTACAACAGTGGCCAAAACAGACTCTGCTTGAGAATGCAATATAATCTGCCCAGGATCCTCGGAAACTGACTTTTTTCTTTTTCTAGGCTTTGGATCAGCAGAATTCTGACTAGATCTGGATGTCGACTTTTTGTTGTCAAGCAGGGGAGTCCCTGCAAAGACATTAGCAAGACTCCCACTCTGGATTGTAGGAACTGTAGAAACCTGCTTCATGACAGAAGAGTTAGGCACAGATGCCTCTCTTGCGGGAGTTAAATTAACTGCTTCTGTGATGGGAAGTACAGGAAAATGAGCATAGCTATCAAATGCGGAACTCTGTGGAACCCAGGGGCCACGGAAAGGAGATTGGGACACCCAAGGAGCATTATGTCCAACAAAATTTCTTATAGTTGAAGGATGCAATGGGGAAAGTGTGTGCTGATAATCCACAACTGAACTTCTTGGAACGACAGTAGGTTGAAGGGCGTCACCGGAAGGTGTAGGAATAGTCCGCGGTGGTGAGGAAGGGGGGATCATTGGCTTTCCAATTGTTGTCGAAGTACTCCTGCTGCTAGACTGACTAGCAGGTGAGGACGTAATCTTCGTCTGAAGTACATTTTGTTTGATTGATTGATCAGGAGTTTTAGCACCTGAGCATCTCACCAAGGCACACAGTTAATAGGCAATAGAATCAGAAGAAATTATTTCAACAACTTAAAGTCAAGATAGATACTATACGTGCTTGCAATGGAGTTTCAGGGTTAACGAGATGTGATTTTTGACAATGTACCCTGTCCATACATGCTCGCCAGGTTTTCTCCCATATGGTTCTTCTATCTGCATAAGATACAAAATAGTAACTAAATCTGTTTAAAAAAACCCAAGGTAACATAGCTAGGGATAAGAAGACCTAACCAGGTCCCCCAAATGCTGATATCATATAAGACTCATCCGGTGATGTTCCTTGACTGCAACAACAATATATTAGATAGATGAGCTAAAATGATTAAAAGTCATAAGGAGAAAAGCAAACACCAAGGACAACTAGATTTGAAAATGATATTAAAATGCCAAGACATATCAATGCAGTACAAATATATACCAAAGTGAAAAAAAGTTACACTGCTTACATCAGAGCTCCATATGCAAAAATCTGAGCACGTAACTGAACTTGTTGTGAATCTGTAAAAGGCTGGTGAAAAACTGCAAATGAAGAACTGAGGTTTTTAAGTCCAGCAAACTAGATACATAAGTAAAAAGAACACCAAACGGTTTCATATTACCACCTTCCATGTGTCCAAAGTGCTGCATCTCATTGGATTTCACAAGCTGGCCAATTTCAGTTGTACAGTGTGATGCGTTACTTGTTTTACCACTTCTTTCTGATTGTCTTGCAGGAGTCTTGTCTTTTGCAACAATGCCCTTTTTAGCTGCTTCCTTTCCTGTGCTCTTACTTCCTGCTCGCCTTGTTCTATGCTCAGAAGTCCCCTTGGAGCCACCAGACACATTCTCCCTCTTAGATGTCTGAAGATTTGAACGACTCACCTCTTTATCCGTTTCAGGACCCACTTTGGTTGAGCCAGAGGTTGATGGAGTTCTCTCACCGACCTTCTTGTTGTATCCACACAACAGTGAGAGAGCAAGTGTAAGAGAGATAAAGAATGACTTGGAAAATATGACGAAACATTGAACCAAAAAATACTTGTAAAATATCATCTAGTAAATAAAAATCAGGAAACTATTAGAGCACAAAAGGTCCACTTCAAGAAGCATCACTTACCGAGGATATTTTTTCATGCTGAACACTAGGAAAAGGTTGCCAATTCCTGCCAGCTTCTTTTTTAGACAAATTAGCCGTTGGAGTAACCTCAAAGGTGAAACTTCTGTCCCCTGAAGATTCATCATTTCCTTTAGTATCCTGAGAAATAGAGTGTTCTTTGTTTGCTTCCTCACTAATGACCCCAGACACTGAAGCACTCAGATCTTTGGATCCTTTAACAGTATTCGTTCCGATTTTACTTTCTGGTTGCTCAGAAGTCCTAATTAGAATTGGAGATCCACAGGAAGGATTGTCAAGATCAGCACTACTACCACATTCCTTCACATGAGTTTTACTTTGAGATTCAGATGAAGGTGCAGAAGGAAAGGAACTATTATGCGTCTTCGCATTATCACCTGCAACATCAAATTTATCCATCAAAAGAATAGCATGAAGAAATGTAGGAGGGAAAAGGGAAAAGTGATGAATAACATGAATCAATGTGGGAGGGAAAAGGAAACATTGTTGAAATAGTCCCACAAGAAATAGAGCCTGAAAGAGGCAATTATCCTTAAACAGGATGTAACTTCACGGGAAGAAATTCCAAGCAAAAGGAGATACATCCCAATAAAACCTGGGGGAAGTGGGAGGGGTGGCAAAAACAAAAGAAGACAGACCAACTTTTACCAACATGACAGATAACTGATCTAAGGGACAAGACTTGAGAAGGATAAATGAAGGATTCCACCATGACATGCTTAAAATATCTAATTACAATTACTTTAGGGGAAAATGATAAAGAAACTCATCATCAGCATGACGGATAACTGATCTAAGGGACAAGACTTGAGAAGGATAAATGAAGGATTCCACCATGACATGCTTAAAATATCTAATTACAATTCCTATAGGGGGGAAATGATAAAGAAACTCACCATCAGCATGATGCACAATAATATTACCACTGAACTCTTGAGAAAGTAATTTGGGGTCACCGTCTTGAGGATTATTTTGGTCAGCATTATGGGACAGTTCCTTTGAAGTTGAAGGCACTGAATTTGTTGATGTCTTGTTCTTCTCTTGAATGGATACAAC
This sequence comes from Hibiscus trionum, assembly GCA_030270665.1. NCBI lineage: Eukaryota > Viridiplantae > Streptophyta > Magnoliopsida > Malvales > Malvaceae > Hibiscus > Hibiscus trionum. The sequence goes on from BSYR01000058.1 coordinate 1,731,138, forward strand.
ACCTGAGGGAAATTTATTGTAGTGGACATTATCTTGTGAGGTTTCGAACAATAAATGATAGGATATGTGCTTCGTAAAGAGTAAACAGTTGCTCATAACAACAATAAAGGCAAGGGAATTAGGAAACAGCAACATAATAGCAAGGAAGCAAGGAAACAACAACATAATGGCAAGGTATGAACAACAGTAAAACCACAATTAGTTAGAAATGCTCGAGCTGTAGCATACTGCCAAATAGAATTTGCATACCTATAGCCATAGGTTTAATACATGTGAAATTGCCAACAACAATATGCTTTATCATGTTCAAGTCTAAGTTGAGAACTTGGGATGACTATTAGGTAAACCAGAAGTCCAACAAATCATAAAAGGTCACCTGAAGGTCCCGAAGAACCCCTAGAAATAACTTGGGCTTCAGCACCATCAGTCTCTCTTACTGTGGAATCAGAGACAATAGAAGATGCATGTATATCCTTTACAGCCTCCAAAGTGACACTGTGAAGCGTCCGTTCTCCACTTTCGCCAACAGCATTAGAGGTATCCTGTATTGACAAGGACTGATCATCTTTCTTACAAGAGGACTGTCCACCAGTCTCACAAGGTGCACCTTCGGTTGAGATTCCAGAAGTCTTTATGATTGAGAAACTTGCTTCTGGAGATGACACTTGAACCTCCTTCGGATCTGAAACAACAGCAGCAGGAAGATTCTTACCAGAAGGCGAAAGCATACAATCTTCTGTATCACAATAACACCAAGTTTGCAAATGTTGCGGAGGTAAAAGAAAGCAAAACAAATGAAAAAACAAAAAGCGCAGTTATCAAAATTAATGCTTAAAATATATATTACCTGACTTGCCACTGATGGCAACATCAGATGGTAAAGTTGAAGCTAACTCATTTTCTGTGTCATCTGTGCCAAAGGAAGAGGAATCAACTGCCTTTAATACAATCAGAGACCCACCCTCCCCGCAATCTGTTTTACTACAATCAGAAGGCAATTTGGTGTTCTGCGTTTCTGCAGCTGAAACACTCTGCTCAAATTTAAAATCATCAGTATGTTCGGTGACTATAAATTCCTCATCTACTCTCACTGGTTCTACTCCCAAAGTATTGTGGGCACCATCAACTTCACCCTTAGAACCTTTACCATCTTCCCCAGACAACAAATATTTCTCTGACTTGCTGCTCAAGATTTTCATATCAGAGTGGAAACCACTTTCTGACAAATCTTTCTTCTCAGTGGCACCACATGTTATCTGCACCATTGAATCCAAGTTATCCAACTTTAACTCACGACTCACAGAAATTTGAGTACCAATATTGCTGATTTCACTTTCCTGATCCTTAATGGTAGTATCACCAACAAAGGGCATTGGCGATACATCATGTAACGTTCCTACAGATAAGACATTATCATTGAATATGTCAGTCTGCAGAGGACTTTCTACACCCGAGCCCTCACTGCACCCTTCCACCATATGGTGGTCAGAATTCTCTTTCAATATCCTATCCAAAGGCTCCCCCACAGTAGGTATAATATTTGCAATAGCATGTCCATCTTCCCTAGATTGCATGTTTGAAACTGAATGCTTCTGCACATCTGAGGTAACACTTGAAACTGCATTTTCAATCAACTTCTCACCATCAATGTGAATTTCTTGGCTCCAATCAACATTTTCCCTTGCTAAACTGTCGACATTTTCATCAACAGTATCGTTTTTCAAATATGTGGTATCTTGCCTCTCTAAAAAAACACTACTTGCAGTGGTGTTTTGCACAGAGGAAATCAAAGTATCAACTTGTGACCCTGAAGCAAAGTTATCTACATGTTCCCTGTTATCCACAAATTGATCAACCGAAGCTTCCACTTGATTTTCATCTTTAGACTCATCTCTCTCAGGTAAGTCAGCATTTCCTTTATTTTGAACTTTCAATGCCCCATCAACAGAGGAGTCAAATTCATGTGTTGGAGAAACATCTTGAACTAAAAAATTGTCTCCTGATACATCACCTTTCAGCCCAGAAGATTTTCCAGGAATCTCATTTTTCCGTAAGACAGGCTGTATGCCATCCCCTACTTCAGAAAGACCACTGTCTCCATGCTTCAAACTAGGCTCCATCTGCTTTATTATGATGCCTAGTTCATCACAGGCATCTGAATCCTTACTACTTTCACAGGTGTTTTGCGCATATGGAACTACGATATCAATTTGTGACCCAGAAGCAAAGTTATCTACTTGGTCCCTGTTATCCACGCATTGATCAACTGAAGCCTCCACTTGAGTTTTTTCATTAACAACAATTTGTTCACCATCTTTAGACTCATCTCTCAAAGATAAGTCAGTATTTCTCATATTTGGAGCTTTCAATTCATGTGCTTGAGAAACACTGTCAACCAACAACTGATCTCCTGATGCATCACCTTTCAACGCAGAAATTTTTCCAGGATTCTCACCTGTCTGTGAAGCAGGCTGTAAGCCATCCCCTACTTTAATAAGATCACTATCTTCGTGTTTCAAGCTAGGGTCCATATGCTTTATTGTGCCGCCGCCCAGTTCATCACAGGCATCTGAATCCTTAATGATGGTTTGACCAATAATTCTTTCGTCCTGTCCTACAGATTGTAATAGCATTTCAACAGATTCAGAAGAGGCTGCCTCAGACCAGACATTGGTGCGCCTTGAAATTGAACAAGGTTCAGAAGCACTCGAACTAAATGCAATCCCAGTACTCCCTCGTGAAAAATCTTCAATCCATTGGTTATCTTCACTACTTTCAATGCCAAGAAATACTTCAGTTTCAGCCAGACTATCAAATCTTAAATGTCCATTAAGGTTATCATCAAACTCAAATCTTGGGAGAGCATATGGGTTTAAAACAGGTGGAAATTTACTGTTCCCTTCACCAGCTAAATGAAGATTCGGGCTTTGGAGATCATTGTCATCATAATCCATGACTGCATCCCTACAACAGAAAAAAAAAAACTTAGAAGAAAATGGGTTGTTGAATTGCAGTTCAAATAATACACAGATAAAGAGATCAGGCCCCAGACTTAGATTATCCTTGTATAATGTGAATTGTGCAGGAAAGGTGTAAAGTTAAGAAGCTTTCTCCAACCACACTACCCAGTTTACTACTTCCTATAGAGCTTAATGCTAATTTACAGTTCAAAGAACAAAAATTCAAATGGATTGATTAATGCGAAGCATTAATAAAGATGCTAAGCGTTCCACTTCCACATTGCATAGCCCGGTGTCAGAAAAGAAAATGACGAGTAAAAAGCGAATAGATAGTAGATATTAGTTTTTTCGCTTTCCCAATGTAGCATGAAAACTCGATAAACTACATTTATGAAGTTTGAAGCAAGTCAATTCAAAAGGGATAACGTTTGCAAAATTGTATTTGCATGCATACATGCACAAAAACACTGCCTCAAATACATTAACTTATAACATTATATCAAGGAAAAAAGAGTCGATGTAACATAATCGACTGAGCTTAAGCCAAACTGGAAGAGCAGAAAAGAAGGTGGTTTCGATCTATTTAAGGAGAAACCCACAAAAAATATACTCTAAACTTTAACACTAAACTCCCCACTTCAAAATGACAGACAAATGTTCTCAAGCTCTATTTAAACATGCAAACGAAAAACCTAAAACATAATTTGTTTAATAAAATACCAAGTAGGAATATGAACAGTTACCAGAGCAAGTAAGTCTAGAAACGCTACCTCCCTCCATCCGGTGATGAAACCCAGGCTGTTTGATCTCAACACCTCCCTAATCCTACGGTCATTTACTGCACCAGAAAACTCAAGTTCATAACAAAACCACTTTAACCACAACATAACAACAAGACTGAATCAAACTAAGAACAAAGAGGAAAACAAAAAATATATATAAGATAAAGTAAAGTAAGAGGAAATGTGTTTGAATCAAACGAAAGCTAGAAGAAATTAATAGAAGAATTAATCAGTAACCGTGACTCACCGGAATATTCAATTCTCCGGCGGATATAGTTAGGGTTCCGGCGAACCGAAGCATAAACAAAAAAAAATAAGTCAGTTAGAGAAAGAAAAGGTGAGGAGACGAGGAAAATGATGAAAACGATGATGGTAAATCTTAATTTTGAACCAAAAAAAATAAAATAAAACCTCTAAAAATGGAGACCGTACGATGGCCCTCGTTTCGAAATAAGCCACGTGGCTTATTGGTATAAGTTTGATAAAGCAACAATAGTTAATGCTAACAAGACGGTAACTCTGTTTCGCGACAGAGAAGTTCGATCAGCAGCATGTGGTGGATATCGACGGTAAATATGGAGTGTTATCCGTGAAATTAACCTGTTTTTTTAGCTAATTACATTGCATATCTCTAAACTATGATCTTTTAATATTTATATCTCTAAACTTTTAAACGTTTCAATTTCATCATCAGATTATGACCCTCGATTTAAATTTATATCAAGCTTTTAAATATTTTAATTTCATTTTTAAATTACGACTTATTGTAAATTAGTTTTCAAACTTTTGAACATTCTTTCATCCACAAAATATCAATATATGTTAATCATATCTCATATTAATAAAATCTTTATAAAAATTGTTAATTGTCACACAAATAATTATGTGTATTATATAATAATATAATGTGACATAAACGATAATTTAAGGATAATTTTAAAATGTTCGAAAATGTAAAAGACCATTTTAAAATGAAGGTTATAATTTGGGGATAAAATCGAAATATTTAAAAGTTTAAAGATTAGTTTCGAATAAAAACCACACTTTGTTAAAATACTTTGGTTGCCATGGCTTGTTATAAATGCTTATTTTTTTTCTTTGAATATGCTGGTGTGATGCAAGGGTAGCATCTGTTCAACTTTTTAAGTCTTTTTAAAGACGACACACACCGCATGCATTACTGGTACTCGAACCCGAGTCCCAAAGGATGATAAACATCTATCTTTACCACCAGAACACAAAAAGATGAGCTTATAAATGCTTATCTTAAATGGATGAGTTTCTAATTTATGTCAAAAAAAAATAAAAAAAAATAGGATATTAGTTTAAAAACATGTGGTTTAATTAACATTTCTTAAAAGAAGTGATTTAACACATTTATAACAATTTATTGAATGCAGTAAAGATCTAATTTTGTAATTAAAAAATCCAAGCGGTATGTGTTAATATGTTAAATCACATCAGTTTTGCAAATCAAATGCGAAATTTTAATTTATAAATTTCAGTATAGAATAAGTAGTTAAAGCTCTCAATTAACACTTTTTATTTTTCTTTAAATTATGACTCTTAAATTTATTAAGAGCAAATTTTTCTTCCTTATATAAAAATTGTTCAAAATTTGTAAATTTCAAAATCCTATATATAATCTATATGTTACAAATTAAAAAATACTAAAGATTCTCGTCTCAAAAGCAATAAAATAAATCTAAAAACTAAATAGAGGGATAAAAAAAACTAGAACGAAGTTTACTGAACAGAAAGATTAAATTTTACTGTTGGTGTATGTACTACTATATATTTGATGGTAAAATTTGAAATATTTTTTAAAAAAACACATAAATTATTATTATTTTACTTACTAATCCTTAAACTATATTTTAATAATAATAAAAAACATAAATCTTTGTTATATGCCAACATTTCAGTGATAAAAAATAATGATTTAATTGTTTTGACAAAGAATAATAATTTAAAGAATAAAAGAAATATAAACCATGGACTATATATATATGGTTTCTATAAGTTTTAAGATCAAAATTGCAAGAAAATTTCTTAGTACTTTATATTTTGATTTGATAAGTGTTTTTGACTTGGAAGTTTGATGCATATAAAACTTGTTCATGATATGCACTTGCAACAGAAACATTTTGATTCTACAAACGTCACAATTTTAAGGGTTAAATTAATGGTTCATAGTTAAGGGGTTTAAATTTAAGTACTTAAAATTTAAAAACTATAATTTGATTTTAGAATTTAGGGTTAAAATTTAAAAATTATACGTAAAAACTTAAACCACTAACATATTACACTAACCCCAAACCCTAAATTTAAATCAAAGACTCTAAATTCTAAACCCCTAAACTATATATCTTAAACTAAATCCCTAACGCCTAAAATTAGAGGGCTTGTGGAAACAAAATATTTCCACCGCCCGTAAATCATATATTTTCCCTAGCTTAATATAAAATCTTCTATTAACACCATAATCACCATTTTACCCTCGACAACCAGATGATTTCCTCTTATTTAAAAATCATTTCGGGTGTCTAAATTTGTTTATCCAAAAGGATTTAAACTGGAAAAGAAAGAACAAAACTTGCAAGAATTTCAAAGTCGAGAAGTCTAAAGCCAACAATATAAAGCAATTAATATGTCTAAAAGCAACAGACTCAAACTCAGCGGTAGCGGCGAAGGGAGATGGTGTTGTTTCTCTTCCATGTTGCCCTCCGAGAAGGCCGATTCTTGTGGTGCAAGTGACCCTTTCCATGCAGACCCCTGTTTTTCTTTCCAGCAGATGTGAGTCCTCGGAGCTCCCTGTGCTTATGAACAGGGTTGCAGATCCAGTTAATCCTCGGGTCGTTGCGGATCGCGTTGTGTGCAACATCAACCAGGATAACCTCAAAGTACTTGTAGGTAGAATCCTACAAGATCAAACGTGCACAAAAACAATGAGCACAATGTCGTAATCGAAAATGTATTTAAATGGCAACTCCTACAAACCTCATTGATCCAGTACGAGTTAACAACTCTGAGACCGCCCAACTTTCGACCAGCACGCTCCTCTGCAACAGAGCGTTTGCTGCGCTGGAACTTCAATTGGGTAACACCCTGATTCGTGGGCTTACCATAGACAATACCCTTTGGAACTGGCCTCTTTCGACCGCCCCTTCTAACACGAACACGATAAACTACATAGCCCTATAAAAGAAGCACACACAAATCTGTGAGAGGCAAAACTTTGAAAATTGAAAACAAAGCACATGCTTCATATACCATTTCATTTCAGAATTAACACTCAGAATCTCCATTTCACTTAGAAAAACTTAAGTATCCGTCACCGAATCCAAATCCGAATAACATAGGAATAAGGACAGGGACGGAGCCATTAAGGCTTCGGGAAGGGCAATCGCCCCCACCCCCAAAGAAAAGTTTTTCACCTTTGTCCCCCTATTTATTTTTAATTGGTTTATTTATAAATTTACACCCCCATTTCAAATATTTATAGTTTGCCCCCATCCCAAATCCTGGCTCCGTCTCTGAATAAGGAAACAACAAGAAATAGTAACTGGTAGCTGCAAACAATTAATTGCTCGATTTATATCTAATCTCAATATCAGCCATTGATTAAGATCCGGAGAACAAACCCTAAGCAAACAGGTATATTCAATTTAAATCTAATTCAAAGCACAACCATTGATTAAGTTCTGGAGAACAAGAACTAAGCAATTGAAGTTCTAGAGTGAAACTGAATCGGAAAATTACCTGCTTGGCCTTGTAACCCAAGCGCCGAGCCTTATCGGGACGAGTAGGGTGGTTAACCCTAACGATCGCCGGATGTTGACGGTATTCCCAGCACCTCACCCGCTGTAAAAACCTCATCACATCCGACTGTTTCTTCCTCCATAGCTCCGACACGTACTTGTAAGCCCCTACATTCATATAAACCGCGCAATAATCAAGGCAAAAATGAAAAATCTGAAATGATTCAACTCATTTTAATCGCATTACGAAACAAAGAAGGAGATCTGTAGCTAAAATCAAAAACGAAAGAGAGAGTTTGAGGGAGTACCCATCGGCGAGCTGCGCAGAGAATGGCTAGGGTTTTTGGTTAAAATCAGAAACTATACTAATCTTTTATAAAGGACGAGCCTGATTGTGAAACAACCAGCCCAAACCAGCAATCTAAGTATCTGGCCTTCACTGAGCAGCAGCATCCTTCGGCCTAGGCCCAAAATAAACTTCTTTTTTTGCCAAATGAGTATTACCTCGGTTCGAATCCCGACCGAATATTAGTTCAGTTGATATTTTTTAGAAGTTACGTATTTAAATGGGTAAACTACATAAATGACCACCATACTATTGGTAAAGTCGCGATTTGACCACCTTACTTTTTTTTAAGCAATTAAACTGACGTGGCTGTTAATAAAATTGGTATAATTACACATTTGATCCCTGCTATTTGTACATTTTTATCAATTTAGTCCTAATTTTAATAAATAAAATAATTTTATTATTTAATTAGGTTACGACACGTGTCGTCGTATTATTGGAGGACTTTATTTATATATTTTTAATTTAATAATTTTTGTTTTTGCTCCTCCAATCAGGTGGTGACACGTGTCACCAGATTGGAAGAGCAAAATTTAAAGAAACATCCATTTGCCTCCAGTAAGATTCGAACCTAGGGCAACTAGGTTGAAGGCCAACGCTTATACCACTGGGCCAAAGCTATTGTTGTGAATTATTGTACACAATATAATATATATCTTAGTTTATTACTCATGCCAGGAAAAAAACAAGAAACATACATTTGGCAGGATTCGAACCCAAGTTTTCTGGGTTAAAAGTGAGTGTGCCTACCACTAAACCAATGTTATTCTTATGATACAATGTACAAAAGTATTATATAACTTAGTTTGTTTCTCATGTTAGGAAAAAGAAAATAAATATAGATTAAAGAAACTCCAATATGATACTTTTGGGATGCATAAAATATTTAAACCACTGATATATATCTAACAAATAAATTATTAACTATTTTATTTTTTATTAAATTTGAATTAAATTATTATATTAAAAAATATATATTAAAATTTTATTTAACGAATATAAAATGGTTAAAAATAAAAAATTATATTATTTTTTTTATAAAATTAATAATTTTAATTTTAATTAAATTATTAACCATTTTATTTTTTTATTAAATTTTAATTAAATTATTATATTAAAAAAATAAAATTATATTAAAATTTTATTTAACGAGTCTAAACTCACAAACATAATTTATTAAATTTATATTCGTTAAATAAAATTTTAATATAATTTTTTATTTTTTAATATAATAATTTAATTAAAACTTAATAAAAAATAAAATGGTTAATAATTTAATTATTAGATATATTTTAGTGGTTTAAATATTTTATGCATCCCAAAAATATTATATTCGAGTTTCTTTAATCTATATTTATTTTCTTTTTCCTGACATGAGAAACAAATTAAGTTATATAATAGATTTTGTACATTATATCATAAGAATGACTTTGGTTTAGTGGTAGGCATGCTCACTTTTAACCCAGAAAACTTGGGTTCGAATCCTGCCAGAGTTATGTTTGTTGTTTTTTTCCTGGCATGATTTATAAACTAAGATATATATTATATTGTGTAGAACAATTCACAACAAAAGCTTTGGCCTAGTGGTTTAAGCGTTGGCTTTCAACCCAGCTGCCCTGGGTTCGAATCCCATGACATGTGTCACCACCTGATTGGAGGAGCAAAAACAAAAATTATTAAATTAAAAATATATAAATAAAGTCCTCCAATAATACGACGACACGTGTCGTAACCTAATTAAATAATAAAATTATTTTATTTATTAAAATTGGGACTAAATTGATAAAAATGTACAAATAGCAGGGATCAAATGTGTAATTATACCAATTTTATTAACAGCCACGTCACACCTTCCGTTAGTTTTTAACGGTTGGTGGTCACATTGCAACCAATTAAATAATTTGGTGGTTTAATTGCTTAAAAAAAGTAAGGTGGTCAAATCGCGACTTTACCAATAGTATGGTGGTCGTTTATTAAATATAATTGTTTTAAGGGTAAACTACATAAATGACCACCATAGTATTAGAAAAGTCTCAATTTGACCACCTTACTTTTTTTCGAAGCAATTAAACCACCACACTATTAAATTGGATGCAATGTGACCACCAGCCGTTAGAGGTTACCGGTAGGGTGACGTGGCAGTTAAAAAAATAGGGGTATAATTACATATTTGGTCCTCGTTACTTATTCACTCTATCAATTTGGTCCTAATTTTAATTTAATAAAATAAATTAATTATTTAATTATGTTGTGACACGTGTCGTCATTTTATTGGAGGACTTTAATTATTTTTATTTAATTAATTTAATTAATTTTCCACCTCCAATCATGTGGTGACACGTGTCACCAGATTGGAGGAAGAAAATAAAAAAGAACCTTGCTCTAGGTAGGATTCTGTAGAACTGAGGTTTTGATATAATATTTGAAAAATGTTTTGGACTAAAATGGAAAGATTTTAAAATATGTTTTTAGTCAAAAACAACTTGAAAATATGTTTTAGGGTTTTTAAAGCTCTGGAATGGACTTAAAAGTACATTTAAAGTAGTCAAAACCGAGCATTTTAAGTGACAGTATCGATACAGTGGAGAGTGTATCGATACACCTTAGGGTTTTCAAACTACAAGGATTCCAGTAGCTAAAACCTGTATCGATACGCCTAGCCGTATCGATACGGTGTATTTGAAAATAGCCCAACGGCTAGTCGCGTACCGATACGGTTGTATCGCGTACCAATACGCCAACGGTCATTCCCAACGGTCATTTGACTTTGCAGGACCGTACCGATACGCCAGGCAAGCGTATCGATACGCATCAGCTGAAGAGCATAACGGCTATATCTGATTTCAAGATCGTATCGATACAGTGGAGAGTGTATCGATACACTAGGCTGCTGAACTGCATTTTGTGGGAAATAAACGGCTATTTTGTATCCCCAACGGCTATGAAACATTCCCAACGGCCATAAACGGCTAGAAACTCAATTTGGAGTATAAAATGGACCTCCAAGCATCAAGATCAATAAGAGCTTCAATTGTAACAACATTATGAGTGAAAAACCTTGTCTAGTGCTTAATTGTTCATTCTTTGCTTAGACAACACTTGTGAGCTTACATTGTTAAATTTGCTCAAGTGTTTAGGTTTTTGGGTGAGAGCTTAATTGTGCAAACAAACGCCTATTGAGAGGTTTTAAGTTTGTTTTGTTTATCTCTTGTAAGAGAGGGGTTCCTTCAAGCTTTGGGTAGAAAGCTTCGAGGGTTTTGATCAAGGCTTTGGGTAGAAGCTTGATCGTTGTAAAGGGTTTCCTCCTGAGCCTAGAAAAGGGGACGAATCAATTAGTGAATTGGTTGTGAAATCCTTAGTAGGAAGCTAAGGTAGTGGATGTAGACTCGGTTGAGGAGTTGAACCACTATAAATCATCGTGTCATTATTCTTTCTAGCTTCCTAAACCCTTCCACCCAAAAATTCACCTCTCCACCACTTGGCGAGCAAGAACGGTTGATTGATTCGAGCACCGAAAAACCCAACAGATTCAAACCAGGGTCGGCTGGGATGAAAGGAAGTAAGCTTACCACTAGGCCAAGTGGATTTTTGTGATAAGCTTACTTCCTCTTCTGGGTATCAAAATCTTAGTTTTGATAAAACCTAGACTCAGATTCCTCTTCTGGGTATCTTGAAGACGCTTTGCTTGAATTCACTGAAAATGTCCAAACGAAAACGCTTGCTGTTTTACAGTGATGATGGTCGTGATTTAACAAATGGATTCAATCATCTTTCAAAGGTATATAATATAATCTCAGATTTTATTTCTCTCAAATAAATAATTTTATCTCAACATTCAAACAAAACACTAACTGGTTTTTTCCACTGTTTATTTTGATGCAGAGTTGCTTGTGTTCTGAGAATCTCAGCTGCAGGAACCAGTTCACATCCATCAATGGAGTTTCAGGTTATGTTTGTTTTATCTTAATTTCACCATACATCCCCAAACTATAGATCGAAATATACATTAATCCATGAACTTCAAGATTTTTGAACTTGATTGTAAATATGTATGGATTCAAGCAGATGGTTACACTGACATGAGAACTTGGTTGTAAATAGACTTTAATTTAAAGGTTTTGGAATTCAATTGATGTCTGATCGATATTTGAATATGTATCGAAAACGAATATTTAAAGATAAATGAGAAGCTTTTCTTTTTAGATGAACCACTGAGCATTTCAGTGAGCAGTGGAGAAGCAAGCATTGTTGCAGAGATAAATACACCAGAAAAGGCCATCATATTATCTTCATCTGGTATTTAAATTTTCTTCCACCTACCCTCAATTGCATATATTTTACATTGGAGTCATTTATTTGTTAAAGATTAAGTTTTGTATCATACATCACAAAATCCACTTGGCCTAGTGGTAAGCTTACTTCCTTTCATCCTAGCCGGCCCTAGTTCGAATCTTACCTAGAGCAAGATGTTCTTGTTTTTATTTTCTTCCTCCAATCATGTGGTGACTGGTGACACGTGTCACCACATGATTGGAGGTGGAAAAATAATTAAATAAATTAAATAAAAATAATTAAAGCCCTCCAATAAAATGGCGACACGTGTCACAACTTAATTAAATAATTTATTTATTTTATTAAATTAAAATTAGGACCAAATTGATAGAGTGAATAAGTAACGAGGACCAAATGTGTAATTATACCCCTATTTTTTTAACTGCCACGTCACCCTACCGTTAACCTCTAACGGCTGGTGGTCACATTGCATCCAATTTAATAGTGTGGTGGTTTAATTGCTTCGAAAAAAAGTAAGGTGATCAAATCGCAACTTTTCTAATAGTATGGTGGTCATTTATGTAGTTTACGCTTGTTTTAATTTGATTTGTAGGGTTAATTAACATTTTAGGCCACGGATTTTTATTTGTTTTTTCAAGGTATCTATTGGATAGAATATTGGTTAATTTTCTGCGTTCAGTTGGTTCATGTAAAGATAGATGTTGTCATAAATTTTAAAATTATTTTATGTCTAAAGCAATTATCGAACCCGAGAAATTATATTATGGGTGATTCCCACCACGTCATCATGGGACCAACCAATAGAAACCACCCACTTCATCATTATTTAAATTTTAGTGAAGATTCATTGGTTGAAAAAAATGACATGGAAAAATCATGGTGAAATGGGTGGTTTCCATTGGTTGGTCCCATGGATGACGTGGTGGGAATCACCCATAATATAATTTTTCATCGAACCCTCAACAATTTGTAAAAGTAGAAAAGATTATTATTATCAACTAATCCATGTAATTTAGGGACCGCGGATTTAAACGTATCTAAGCATAGTTTCATTGAAAAAATGTTTTTCTTTACTCGATTCAATTGGCTTCTGATTGATTTATAGTTAAAATTTTTCGATTTTTAATAGTTTATAACCATTTATTTTATATCAAATTTAATATAATCATTTGGATCGAATAAATCATAGATTTTCGATATAAATGGTTCATTTGAATTTTTTTTTACATGATAGTTTATTTGAGTACGACAACGCTAAAAATGAGTACAATAACTATCATATTTTTTTTTGCAGCGGTTGTCATTTTGTTTAAGAGTTTTTAAGTATTTTTTAGTGTTTTTAAGTTTATAGTGGCGGCTTTGGCCATTTACCGACGATGGTTTCTTTTATTTATTTTTTACTTTTGTTTCTTTTTTGTTTTAATTTTTTATTTTTCGTTAACTGTTTTGGCTTGTTCTTCATCTGTCGTTATAGTACGTTCTTTGTCTGCCTCTATGGCACGCTGATATTGAAGACGTTTACAACCTGGTGCATGTTACAATTAAATCTTGCCGCACAACATTGTGTGGGTTGGTTGTTCGTGGAGTTAACCAAGACGTTTTCTCTCTTTTTGTTGGTTGGAGTAATTCAATGATCAGCGATCTTCCGGTGAGCACTCTAAGATTTAACTATAGTGTTAGATTCGAAGAACACTGATAAAGATATTATGAGAAAATTTGAGTTTGCTATTCAAGTTTACATACTCTTTATTTTTAACGTTTATTTTTCTATTTGAGAGTATGCTTATATGTGTATTTCCTCCGACTATAAATTTTTAATACTCTTGACATCAACAATTCCCGATCACGTTTCTAATATGATTAAATTTAAATAACAACGTTATTCATGTTGCTTAACTTGAAGAATACACAATCTCTTTCTTCTTTATTTCTCTCGAGCTAGAAATATCCCCAGACGCGCGACTCCGCATACCCGAAGCCATTTTCAACCGTATCGTCCCCGGTGGCAGTCGCCGGCCATGGAAATGAGCTCCAAAACTCATCAATCCGACGGTCCATACGCAGCAACAGATCCGGAAGATCAACAAATGCATCATCATCATCACCGTTGATCAACGGCGAGTCTCGATGATGAACCATTCGATCACCATTCTCAACTTCTTGCCTGCTCTTCGCGTAGCTCGTGGCGGCTGCTATGGCGGCGGCGGCCTGGATATCCTTGGGCGACGAGCTACGCGGACGGGGAAGCTCGTGAGCTAACTCGGGGAAATTGAGATAAGCCGATTTGCCTTTGATCTTCAGTGCCGCTACGTCGTGTGCTCGGGCCGCCATCTCCGCCGTTTCGAAGGTTCCGAGCCAGATTCTCGACTTCTTCCTCGGTTCCCTTATTTCGGATACCCATTTTCCCCATTGCCGCATCCTTACTCCCCTGTATGCTGGATGTTTCCCTTCGAACATTTCGTCATTTTTAACCTTTCCCTTCCTTTCGTTTGCAATCTTCGGTTCCGCCGTCAACTCGTTCGCCGGAACGGACGATGAGGAGGAAGAAGACGAGTGAGTCTCGAACTCAGTAACTCGCGGCATTTCCATGGTGGACGTGGTTTTGGGTGCACATTGCTTGGAGATCATGAAAAAGTTGAGTTAGCTTCTTATAGTTATGAAGTTATAGAACCAAATAATTCGGCCGGACCGGTCCGTTAAATATAAAAATCCAATTACTATACAAATTGGTCCCAAAAGTATTTTGTATTTTTTTATCTCAATTAAATACATGAACTTAAAAACAATTCTCAAATTGGTACGATATTTCAATGATCAATCATATAAAATATTAAAGTCATAAAATATCATGTGTCACAACACAATTAATTGTTGAAATGTCACGTCGACATAATATATGAATTTAATTTTTTTTTTCAAGTTCATTTATCAATTTATAGTTTTCGCAAAATGTTAAATGATAATTCAGATTTGATAAAATCAGCTTGAATTTTTTTAAAAATATTTTCGGGTCAAATAAAAAAGAAACATTTTTAACATATGGTGTGAACTTACGAATTACGATAATATCTGTTCATTTTTTAAGCTTTTTGATAATATACACACATCTTATAAACATACTGTTTGAACTCGTATCTCTTAGAATATTTTTTTTTCTAAAATTATTCAAGGGTTCAACTAAAAGGAAATTTTGAATTATATATGTTTATATATTTATATATGAATTGTGAATGTGTGTTTCCCTATTCACATTTGTTTTTTTTTTTTTTTTTTTTTTTTGTAAGTTGATATTTAGAAGTTTGGTTGAGGTAATACTTGTGGCCCAACCGTAGATCACATAATTTGGGGCAAACTTTTCACAAATTCAAGCCGTGTATTTTTCATATGAAAGCTGACGTCGGTCCTTATATTTTCTTAAAAATCTACAAGTATGTTTCATTTTTTCATAAAAATATTGTGATGAAATAAGAATAATTTTTTATATAATACTCAATATTTAATTTTTTTAATTGAATAATTCGAATCAGGTGCGGTAGAGATTTATTGTAGAGGCGACTTCAAACTCAATTTGCTCTATTCGCAACGCTAAAATTCCAACATCTTACATTGCTTAAAAAAATTAATGCATAATCTTGTTAGACCAATTAGTTTGTTGGTGATGAAATAAAAACATTAACTACCGGTTAATATTAGCGGGATGAGACATTAGATGTTTTAAGTAATGTAAAATTAGAGGTTTGAATAATTATACAGTGAATAGAAAAAATTAAGTTGGAAGAATCATCCTTATAATAAATTCTTACACTGCATAATCTAAATTAATTGACCAATAAATCAGATACAGATAATCATACGAAATAAAGTGTGACCTGCGTAAATTTTGAAAATTTATTAAAACTTAAAATTTATTAAAAATTAGAATATTCTTAATAAAACATGAGATTTTTAAAACTTTTAATGATTTAATATTTTTTAATTTTAATATTAGAATCCTTGACCTTGCTGAATGGACCAATTTATAATTTTTGAACATGTAATTTAATACAATTTATATATTACTTATATCTCTCTTCAGTCATAAATCGGAGAATATTAAGCGCTTAAACATGCTCGATTTCATTTCTTCCAGCATATTGTATCAGACCTCTCTTCATTCATAAATCGAAAAATATTAAACGCTTAAACATGTTCGATCTCATGTCCTTTAACATATTATACCAATGATATATCAACCAAATTAAACCTAATCAGTGAGACCAACTGACAATTAATTTTAATATTTTCTTTTATTACACATGCCAACATATTATTGAATCATATGATTTTAAAAAATAGCCTGAAAAAATGATTATCAAGTGAACTTCTTCACTTTTCCATTTTCTCTGATACGATTACAAAATTTTCTAAGTTTTTTTTTCTTCATCAATTTTTTATCAGCGGTGGCCTTTGGTCGTTCTGCTAGTTATGTACATAAATAAAATTTATCTTTTTCGATGAATTTTTCGTTTTTCAAGTTTGTTTCTTGTTTTTCTTCTACTTTGTCGGGTTTTTATTCAAATCTGCTTTTATGACAGTTCTTTTGTCTGCTTTTTAGCAGTTCTTGTTTGTCTTCATGACAGTAGTTCATCTTTTAACAGTTACACGTTCGAGTGACGAGTATTAATGAGCGCTTTTCAACGAATGAGACCGTTCTATACATGTTACGATTCCCTTTAGTGGTTGTGCCGACATGCCAGGATCAAGTAGCGAAGGAATTTTTACTATATTCAAAGAGCACTCAATGCAAAGTAATAGTTTTTCTGGATTTTTATTTCAGAAGATTTCTTCTGACATTGTTAGGTTTGATATGTTCAACGTCTTTCACACCTTTATATTTTTGTTGTTTTATTTTACATTGTATTTCTATTGTAAATGTGTGAGTCTTTTGTATTCCATTCGCTGTTGAATATAATCTAAATTAAAAAAAAAAATAGCCTAAAAAACTAAAGTGATATACACATGGGCGGTACACAGCTATGGCCAATGGGTCATGAGTCATGACTCTCTTAAATTTTGAAAAATTTGTATTTTATCATTTCAAATTAAAAATAATAATAATTTGACCCTCATAAAATTTAGAAATTCATATTAATCTTCAAATATTTTAAATAATGCTAATTAAATCCTTTCTATAATTTTTTAAAGTTCTCATTAAGTCTCTCAAAATTTAGAATTTTAAGTTAAACCCCATTTTTTTGAAAATATAAATTAAATTCTTCAAAAAAATTAAAAATATTAGCTTAGACTTTTTTTTACAAAAAATTAAATTAACCCCAATTTTTTTTTTTTGGAAAATCTATTCAATTTCTTCTTAAAGGGAGAGGGAGAAAATCCAGGTGAAGACAACGCTCCTAAAAAATTAATCCCAAATTTTATCACGGGGTAAACGAAATACGAGTAGACGATATAAATTAAATAATAAATGGATAGAGAGAGTGGGTAGCACATTGAATAAGGTATTCAATCTGGGCTAGACTAAGATTCAGGTACAAGGATGGAATTGTCGAAAATGCATAATTTAAGAAACAAGTGCAAGATCTGAAATAATTATAATTTCAGACTCGACTTATCAATCATGATGGATTTAATCATTTTTGTCCCCTTTGATGGGAAATATAACTGTCACATTAATTCATCCAACTTTTTTATGCTTTTTTCATCCTAGATATTTTTAGTGTCTTTGTTGTGGTCCTCGACCATCTTTAAAATTGGAATATAATTTGAAAAGATAAATTCTTATATTGGTATTTAAATTTGAAAATAAATAAATAAATTGGTATATGTGTTGATATGGTATTTTAATAATAAATCGTGTTATAATATGTGATACTTAATGATATTATTATTTTATCTAATTAATATCACATTACTAATTTAATTGGGTATTGAGATGTTAAATCAACATATCTATCAATTTAATATATATATATATATATATATATATTGAAGAACTCTAATCTTTTCTCTCAAGCCGTCGTTCCAATTTCAAATGACTATTTTGTTTACGTGTTATAAATGTTATATAATTTTTTTAATGTTAATGTTGATAGTTTTATCCTTCCATCGTCGATTTTTGGTGTTGTTCATATCCAAGGACGGAGCTATATGAGGGTGGGGAGGGCCAATTGCCCCTCACCCCAATTTTTTTTCCACCTTTGTCCTCTTATATAATTTTGTTTAAAATTAGTTTTATTTAGGAATTTGCCACCCAACTTCAAATATTGGCTATGTCTCTATTTATATCTATCTTTTGTTCGAGTCTTTTAATTGGATTATTAATTTTTTTATTAGGATGAGTTTACCACGTGCGACGAACACCGATGAACACCACTAATGATGAACACCGCTGAACACTATTAAATTAATTAATAAAGATTTAAAATTTCAAGGACCCATCATACAATTAATAATTATTTTTAAAAATTCAATTAAATTATTTTTTATATATATTAAATTTTTATTTTTTAATAAAGGTAAACTATATATTTAGTACCTCACCTATTTTTGTATTTCTATTGAACCCTCATTATTTAAATTTTATTTCAATTTGACCCTATTCTTTATAAAAAATAATTTAACCCTCAACCCTCAACCTAAAACCCTAAACTATTAAACATTAAACCCTTAAACCTATACCTTAAACCATATACCATTAAAAATAATTTCACCACCATCAATTCAATTCAATTTAATGAATTGTTGAATTCTCTTAAAAAATTTAATTAAATTATTTTTATATATATCAAAATTTTATTTTTTATATACCATTAAGTTTTAGAGTCTGAATCCAAGGATTTCAACAATGGAGTTCCAGGAAGCTTTGGTGAAGCTGGCTATTCATAAAACACCAACTCATCATAGAGATTTTTTCCATTCAATTCCAGGGAAAGAGACGGCGAAAGTTGCATCAATGAAGCTAAAATGGAAGGTTTTGTTTTAAAGATCATCATCTGCAAGCGTGTCCAGGACACCTCGTCATCAACTTCAACCAAAGTCGATGATGGTGAAATTATTGTTAATGATATATAGTTTAGGGTATATTTTTAAGAGTTTAAGGGTTTAATTAGGTTTAATAGTTTAGGGTTTTAGGTTGAGGGTTTAGGGTTAAATTATTTTTTATAAAGAATAGGGTCAAATTGAAATAAAATTTAAATAATGAGGGTTCAATAGAAATACGGAAATAGGTGAGGTACTAAATATATAGTTTACCCTTATTAAAAAAATAAAATTTTAATATATATAAAAATAATTTAATTAAATTTTTAAAAATAATTATTAATTATATGATGGGTCCTTGAAATTTTAAATCTTTATTAATTAATTTAACGGTGTTCATCGGTGTTCATCATTAGTGGTGTTCATCGGTGTTCGTCGCACGTTGTAGAATTTTTCTTTTTATTATATGATCCTTGTATGATCTCAAATAGCTAGTTTCTATTTTAATGGTTATAGAAAATGTTCAAATTAGGTGTTTGCTTTACGTATATCATATATGGTTATAAACTCTTACAATAATTTTAGATGTTTATTTTTATTAAAACTAACAACTTTTATTAAAAAAAAAGTTAGATATCAATTTGAAAAAGTTACCAAAAATTATATACCTATTTATGTAATAGGCAAAGAAATTTGTGCAAGTATTTTAGTTTTCTTTGTTGTTGAGTTTAATACCTATTTATATAAATTTCTCCATGAATTCTCTTCTTTGAGCTTCGTTTTCAGTTACCTCGACTGCAATTTAACACCCAAAAATCATATTAAGAAACTTAATTGGCTGAAGATGGGATTTTTAATGACTAATCCATACCTCTGCAGTTGAATAAATGTTATGATATTGATTGCCCATTTTAAATTATTTTTTTATCACCTTAGATATTTTTTTCACAAATGTAAATAAAATTTATAATAGTATTTAATAGATTAAATATCATCTAAAAATTATAATTTATACATAATATTTTTTAAAAAAGAGAAATTGTGAAGGAAAAATATTTTTTTTGATAAAAATAAGGAAAACAAACTAAATGGCTAGAAACTATCGAGGTTATTCCGTCAAAATAGTCTTATCATTCCTTCTCAAAAGGCATGCGTAAAGATAATTTGCCACGAACGTTCTAACAAACCACGAATATAGCCAATCAAGGTAGAACACATAGCGAACCCAACATGGTCTTTCAATATACGAATAGCGTCGAGACAATCCGATTCCACAATAATAGATCTTGTGCTCAAGGACGTTGTACATTTCAAACCTTCATAGACACTTAATAGCTCTGACTCTAAAGTTGAAAAGTCGATGAAAAGAACGAATTTATAAATAATTGCAGTCAAAAAGACCGAATAGAATAAAATGCAAAGTTGATACTAAATTACAAAAAAAAAAAAAGCTCATTCCTAACTCCATAGTTATTTAAGTCTTATTTTATAATTCAAACTTTACTTGAAATTTTTCGAGTCAAATTTATAAAATTTAAGTCAACTAAAAAATTTTGACTTTTTAAAATCGAGTTTAGTTTTTACATCCACGTACATAATGCCTTTCAAAAATTTTGGTTTAATAACAGTTTAGGTATCTATTATTTTAAACCTAAATAAATTTGGACTTTTTCTTGATAATCCAAGATTAGTTTGTTAAGAATTTTTAGATGAAAAATAATTAAAATAAGATTAATAAGAAATATGGAGACGAATTATTGATTTATTGCAGTAACGGAACATAAGTCGGGCTTAAGGGGCCTTAGCCTTTCAAGAATTTAAAAATCATATATTTTTTAAATATAGTTAATTAAAATCTCTAAAATTTAACTTGGTCTAATAATAATATTTTTATTAATTAGAGAAATATTATAATTTCATATTGAGAATCGAACTCATTTAAGATGGGAGCAATATGAACATTATTAGTCATTAGACTAATTAATTAATCTAATAATAATTTAAGTCTTTATAGATTTAAATACTAGATAAATTTGACAATATCGTTTAATTTTGAGTTTAAACCAGGGGCGGAGGGTGTGTGGAGCCAGGGGCCTTACCTTAGCACCCCAAAATTTTGAAAAAACTATATCATACCCTTGAAATATTTTTAAAATTTTAATTAGTACCCCTCAAGATTTATAATTTTTTATAAAGTTTTAAATTTTTTTAAATATTTTTAATTATCCCCAAAATTATAAAAAAATTCCATTAAACTTTTTAAAAAATTTAGTTAGACTCTCACATTTTAAAAATAAATTTTTCACTAAATCCCTCAGAATTCTTGAAAATTCTGGTTAGACAACTAAACTTATAAAAATTTTAATTAGGCCCAATCAAACTATAAGATCTAAATCCGCCACTGATTTAAATACTTAATAAATATTTATATTTGTAAAATTCAATAATTTTAACCCCTCTAACATTCGATCCGGACTACGCTCCTTGACTTATTGAACGGTTTATTTCTGAAATAAAGTCGATAAACAAACAAGCCATAATCTAAGAGAGCGTACATATTTGGGCACAGCCTTGAACCGAACTTTCTCCCATATGTTGCTTCTTTTAGAGTCTTGCGACGCGAATATGTTGCTTCAATATCGGCCGAATGTACTCGTCGTATCCGTCCGGCACGACAGTTTCGTTCAAAGGATCCTTCCATGCTGCCTCGT
Organism: Hibiscus trionum; assembly: GCA_030270665.1. Taxonomy (NCBI): domain Eukaryota; kingdom Viridiplantae; phylum Streptophyta; class Magnoliopsida; order Malvales; family Malvaceae; genus Hibiscus; species Hibiscus trionum. Next base: position 1,752,969 of record BSYR01000058.1, read on the forward strand.
AGAGTTTCGGATACACATTTCCGTCATAGCGACCGAGAATCGAGCCAAGGTAGTGATCGGTGTAGTTGAATGCATCGACAAGTGCGACCGCATTCGGACGGACCTAAGAGATAAAAGGAAAGAGATCAGAACTTGTGGATTGGAGCAGTTTTTCGAGCATACTCGGATTACCAAAACAGACCTGGGAGTACAATAGTCTCAGTTGTTCATTTGCCAGTGCACCTTGCTCCGGAGTAATGCAGCCGGAGGCGACAAAGTCGCCGAGATGTTTGTGTATCAGGCTTAATGCATACACATTGCATAGGATCTCCAACTGTCTCTTCACTCCCTTTCCAGGTATGTCCTGCTGCAGTTTCTCAATGAACCTGAAGTACAAGTTTCTTAGAAAACTTTTCGGTAAACAAAAGAAGCAATCCGGATCGGATAAGGCCGGAGAAGCTTACTTGGAAACGACGATTAACTGACAATGAGCAACCGCAGCCTCAGTCAAATCAGCTGAGAGTTCAGCAAAGCCTGAAGACACACATACGGACCGTGCAACAGTTAACTTGGTAGAGTAATATGTCAAGTGAAAAATGTACGGATAAAATCGGACGATTAGGCCTCGATCGTGATAGAGCGGACGTACCATCGTCTTGCTTTGGAAATTTGTTGATGTTTTTGGCACAGGAAACAGCCATCCTAGTAGCCCTTGCTTCAAATGCTTCAACTAGTACATGTGGCTTTAGCCAATCCTCAGCTGCAAGCCAATGTAAGAAATGAAATTAGTGCATTATGGTTTACTTGGCCGATAAGTAAACCAGTCTATACCATTGGCAACAGTGTGTAAGTACAACCGAAACAACCTCGAAACTTCCATGACATGAGAACTCGAAAAGTAAATATGCAGAACACATACCCCTTTCAACTTCGCAACGGCATTGCAAGAGGTGTTCCGCTCGCCCCATGTACGCTACTGTCCCGACAGGCTTCTTTCCCGACCCCAGCTGGGAAACGGTCTTCATTAGAAACCGTCCGACCTAAAGACACGTTTCCGCTTACATTGTCAGTCAATGGCACCCCATCATCATACTATATAGGTCCATTCCATCTTCATAAGATACCAAGAAACACCAGAAGTACTAGTTCATACGATATCGAACTCGAAGATTCACAATATAAATGGCAAAACATACTACTCTATACTCGGATTAAGACTCCATTCGAACAATAGCAGAAGTGACAATATTTCTCATTTGGCATACCTGTAAAAGCAGAACAACATTGTCACCTTCATAAGTACAGGCAGGGACATAAACAGCAAATAACTCAGGGAGTCCACTACTAGACAGATAACCATGACCGCCGCACAGTTTCCGGCATTCTTCGATTCCGTCCTGCAACCACATTTATGCAGTCAAGCTAAAAGCACCCGAAAACATAAATCGAAAGAAAAATTAAGACGGTCATCGACTGTTATTTAGTTAAGTGACATACAGCAGTTGCAGAAGTGGTAATACACTTCAATCCAGCAGTACATGCATGGACCTCAGGCAATGTGGAGAAATCATTGGCTTGCAATTTTTGTGTCACATCATTGTATAGCCACATCAGCCACTGGCCAACAAATCTGAAAGCATAGGCAGAAGCAAGCAAAGGAAAGAGCCTATTTTGCTGTGTTTTGTAGTCAATCACCTGAAAATTCAGCAGTTCCGAATCGCAGACTATTGAACACGATTATCTACGAACATGTATACGAGTATAAGATCGAAAAGATGATGGTACATTGGTACCTGAGTCTCTGGACCGCCATTCTGCGAACCGAACTGTCTACGAACAGCACTATACCTTGTTGCAATACAAACTGCTCTTGACAAAGCGGTAGAAGCATCGGCTACGATTTTTTGACGGACGTAGACCATCGGACCGTACATCAGCTGTCGAGGAACATCGGATTGCATATATTTCCCATCTCTTGTAACCTGTGAAATACTGGAGAGGACAAAGAAAAACAAACTTCAGAACAGGCAACTTGTTTATCCATGAAGATCATGCTACATGCATGGTCTAGAGAACAGACCCCATTAGCATTTGATCCCTTGGAATGCGAACATGATCGAATCTCATGACACCATTGTCCATGCTGTTATATGCGCCGCTTCCGAATTTCATTCCGATATCACCGACCGTTATTCCGGGAAGAGGCGAGAGATCATCCAAACTACGCAACTGGACAATGAAAGCTGGAAAAAAAGAAAGGAGAGATTCTGCATTAACATATTAATAACAGCAAAATGTGTAAGTTTATGAATTTGGCACTTACCGTGCACTCCATGGTCTTGTCCATCTGTTATAAGACGTGCATAAACCACAGCATGTGTGGATACTTTGCCCATTCCCCCTGGCCACCACTATAAATGACGAATCGTTAAGTCAAAATTAAAATAAAATAAAATTCGAGTCAAATCGAGTACTACTCATCCCTACCCATCATGATATATTTAATACAATGATGTAGTTAATTATAATTATTTATAATATTATAGTACAAATTAATTTTAATTTTAATTTAAATAATTATATATATATATATTTCTTCATATTCTTTTTCATGAGTAAAATTTGTAACATTATTTAATAAAACAAATATTATTTAAAATTATAAAATATATTTATAATATTAATTTTTAAAAATAAATTTTTGAGGACAAAATATTGATGAGAGTATAGATGAATTAAAAATTAATGAGAAGAAAGGATTTAATAAAAATTACAATAAACGAACTGAATTGAATAAAATATAAAATTAATAGATTAAATTACAAAAAGATTATTTTTGTGAAAGATATGAATTGGAGTTACCTAATTATATAGTGCTAGTGGAGATTGTAGTTTAAATTTAGTCAAAAATGACTTAAAAATAATACAATGTTAAAGAACTAAACTGAAAAAAAAATTAAAAATATAAATCGAAGCTAAATAAGTATTATACAATGGTTTAGTAGCATGTGGATCAAATTTGGTTAGAATGAACTTAAAACAAATGAGGAGAGAAATTGAAGAAAAAGGAATCATGGATTAGTAGCAAAACAATAAAATTTGATTTTTCGGTTTTTTTAGTTAACAAAACTAAACTCGACTCAAACTCAGAATTTACACGAGTTATTCGAGTTGACTTGAATAACCTAAATGTTAAAAGGAAATAACTTTTTCGAATCATGTCAAATTCTGCTCATCATATATTTCATAGAATGATGTAATTAACTTGTTAACAATTCACTCACTTTGCTTGAAGTCAATGTGGGACTATGAAGAAGAAATTCATCAGTGTGAGGATCAAATGTAGCAGTAGTCTCAAGCCCTCGGACATTGGAGCCATGACCAAGCTCAGTTTGTGCATAGCATCCAAGAATTTTAACCTTATATGCCAATGGAAGCCACTTAGCTTTCTGCTCCTCACTTCCATTTGCTTTAATAGCAGGAATGAACATTCCCTGTCAACAAAATATACTAACACGGTTGGTTTAAGTAGTAAACAATTTAATATCGTTTAAGCAAGTTTTAAATTTGAGGTATTGTGTATGGATGGAAATCTTCTGCCTCTTTTCGATGCCCCTACTTATGCCCCATGCTCAAAATTAGGTTTATGGTTTAGGGTTTAGAGTTTTAGGCTAGAGTTTAGGGAATTTATGGTAGTATGTATTTTTAGGGTGTAGGGTTTAAGATTTAAAATTTAGGGTCAGGGCTTAGAATTTAATTTTGTAGTGTTTTTTAGTGTTGGGGCATAAGTTGGGGCAGAGGATTTTTATCCCTTGTATATGCAAAAAATCTCTGCTGGAGGACTCACCCACCAAAATTAAATGTGCGACCCGAATCGATTTGAATTAATTAGGATAAAGTACTAAAAAACCGAAAATATAACCAAATATATATATATATATATTGGAGATTAAGAAAATACTTCACATACCTTTTCCATAAATATTCCAAACCCATAAAGGAAGGAGAAGACTATATTAAATTTGGGAACATATTACTTCTTAAGCTTAGAAACATGAAATTTGAACCAAAAAAAAAAGCTTAGAAACATGAAAAGGAAAGAAAAAAAATACTTACCCATTGAAGATCTGCGAAAGAAGGCTGATCCATAAAAACCATTAATTTATTGCCCTCTTCTTCTGTTGTAAGAAGAAAAAAAAAATCATTTTTCACGTCAAAACATATAAACACCTAAAAATATTTTATTTTAATATAATAATTTTTACTATTATAATAATATAGTCAATTATATTATAATAATATATAATATTTTATTTTATTTTAAGAATATATAATAATTTATTAATATAATTAATACTATATATTATTTTCATAAAATACTAATTAATATTATACTATATCTTGACATAAATAATACCCACTAATTATTATAATATTTTAAAGAAAATAATAGTTAGTTATTATTAATGAATAATATTATTTTATGTATTTAATATTAACATAATATTTTAATGTTATTTTTAAAAATATGAATTATTTAAATATTTAAAACACGTTACTAATATTTTTTAATAATACAATATAATAATTTTATTTTAATAAGTAACTAATATAATTAATAATATTTATTACTTTAATAATATATATTAATCTTAATATCTTTATTTATAAAATAATAAAAAATAATCTAATAATAACTACATTGACATAAATAATAATATTGACATAAACTATATTAACTAAATCATTATAATAATTAAACAATAATATTATTAATATTTTTATAATAAATAATATTATTTATCGTATTTGATATTTACAATAATAATTTCTAAAAAAATTATCAATCAACGAAATTGATTTACACAACATTATCTAAACATCATAAAATGGTTGTTGAAAGATGTTTTCCAAAAAAATATAATACATTTTACTAAATTGTTTTTTAGAAAACTAATTACAGTTGGGGGTGAACATTTTATATAGTTGGGTTGAGTAAAAATATTTCGAGTTAGCCGAGTTAAATAATCACATTTTATTATTTAAATTTTATTCGAAAACAAACCAGAGAGACGAAGCTCAATTATCCTCTTCCACGCATGAGCAACTTTCTTCAAAGTATCCGTAAACAATTCCTTCCTAGATAGCATTGTCCTGTTCTCCTTTTGGAAAACCTTCACAAAATCGCATCAACCATGTCACACATTTTCCCGGGAACCAAACAGAAAGCAAGTCAGCTCGGAAAGTAAACAAATCGCCGTCAACAGTGAAAATAATACAAAGATATTTCAAATAATCGAATTTATGTCGAAACTTGAATTCATATTCCAGATCCATTCACTAATTTTCTCGAGAAAAAAACAAAACAAAACTTCACCGGATCACTGGCGACAAGACGAGCAACTCGATCGGAGATCTCGTAAGCTCGACGAGAACCGGCCCAAACGATCTTCATTTCTTTCACGTCAAACTCCGCCTTTCTCCTCTCTTCAGCGTGATAATCCAACGCCTCCATTCTTTTTGTTTCTCGATTCAAAAAAAATTCAAAAAAAAAAAGAACAAACAAACAGAAATCGTATTTTTGATTTTGAAAAGCAAGAGAAACGGCGCAAGGGAAAATAAGAGCAGCAGAAAGTGGGTATAAATACTCAGATAAGGACAGCGTTGACGAGCGTCAGCGAAGTTTTACATTCATCCCCCCTGCTGAAACAATATTTTATTTCATTTTTTAGTGGCCGTTAAAAACACGTGATTCTCGTGTCAACAATTATATAACGGTCGGAGAAAAACAAAAACAAAAATGATACACAATTGTGTAAGTGTGTGTTTGGTTTTGCGGTGGTAGAATTGATTTTATATCATCGTGATTTTACAAAATTATTTTTGTGTATAATTAATTTTAAAGTAACGTGATTTATGTTTGAGAGTTTTTTTTTTCCTTAAAAATTCACGCTTGTGTAAAAATATAGTGTAAAATCACGACGAAACGCAAAAACTATTTTTACCTTGTTTTTCTCAAAATCACGTTTGGATTTTTAGATCCAAACATGTTGGCACGATGACCGAGACATGTTTTTCGTTCAATCGAGATTTTTTGACCCTAAACGCAAAACTAAACATGCACTAAATCAAGTCTACACAAAATTAAGGTTAGTATTTAGAATTTAAAGTATAAGGTTTAATTTTTTAAGATTTAGGATTAAGAATTCGATATTTAAATTTTATACTTTAAATATATAGACTTATGTAAAATTTATATTTTTACCGTTCATGTATCAAAATTTTACTCATAAAATAAATAACGGAAGAAAAAAAAAGAGAAGGGAATTTGGGAGACCGAGCACATTAGAAATTTGAGATGATCCTGATTTCCGTTAAAGTAGACCAGATGTATGTATGTATTGAATAAATATATTTAAATTGGGATGAGTTTACCAACATTGATGAACACCACTAACGATAAACACCGATGAACACCATTAAATTAATTAATAAAGATTTAAAATTTTAAGGACCCATCAAATAATTAATAATTACTTTAAAAGATTTAATTAAATTATTTTTTATATATTAAAATTTTATTTTTTAATAAGCGTAAACTATATATTTAATACCTCACCTATTTTCGTATTTCTATTGAACCGTCATTATTTAAATATTATTTCAATTTGACCATATTCTTTATAAAAAATAATTTAACCCTCAACCTAAAACTCTAAACTATTAAACCTTAAATTCTTAAACATATACCCTTAAAATAATTTTATTTAATAAGTATCGATTGTGGCGAACCCTTAAATGGAATCATTGTCTTTTTATTTCAAAAAATAAGTATCGAACATAATCTCTAATTGTTCTTTCGCTGCTTGCTCAATGTGCCTTCGACCAACTCACCTGGTATCGTTGCTTCCAAGGCAACTTTTTTTCTTCTATTAAAACAACTAAACTAGGCTTCCAGGTGAAGGATTATGTTTGATACTTTTGATGTGCCTACTAATTTTCTCGAGTTACTGAGATTCAATTGCGATACCCTAAACCATATATATATATATATACCCCAAATTCATACAAATATATAGATTTTATTAAATAAAATTATTTTTAAGGCTATATGGTTTAGGGTATAGATTCAAGAGTTTAAGGATTTAAGGTTTAATAGTTTAGGGTTTTAGGTTGAGGCTTAAGGGTTAAATTATTTTTTTATAAAAAATATGGTCAAATTGAAATAATATTTAAATGATTAAGGTTCAATAGAAATACGGAAATATGTGAGGTACTAAATATATAGTTTACGCTTATTTAAAAAATAAAATTTTAATATATAAAAATAATAATTTAATTGAAAAATTTAAAGTAATTATTAATTGTATGATGAGTCCTTGAAATTTTAAATCTTTATTAATTAATTTAATAGTGTTCATCGGTAGTAGTGTTCATCAATGTTCGTCGCCCGTTGTAAAATTTTCCTTTAAATTGACGGTTTAGTTTGAATATGATATTATTAAAAAAATTATAAAATGATATTTTTGTCTAAATTTATTTCCATAACTAGTGATATATGAGTCACTTATCAACTCATCCGAATAGGGTATAAAAGATCTATTGTAGACAACTCTTTAAATTAATTTGTTATTTAAAATGTGGACGAGTATAATACGTGTGACGAACATCGCTAAACATTACTAATTTGAACACCGCTGAAACACCATTAAATTGATAATAAAAATTAAAAATTTAAAAGACTTAACATACAATTAATAATTACTTTAAAAAATTCACTAAATTATTTTTCATATATATTAAATTTATGATTTTTTTAATAATAATGGGAAAACTACATATCTAGCACCTCAATTATACTCATGTTACTGTTTTAGTACCTCAACTATTATTTTTGACAAAATAGTACTTAATGTTAAGTTTCATTAATGTTTTGGTACCCACCGTTTAAAATTAACAGAAATAGTAATGTGACTTGGTTTAATAACAATTTGAGTCCAAAAATTTATACAACCTATCAATTTAATCTAAAATTTTATCAATTTAAACTTATTTTAAAATTTTAGATTAAAAATATAAATTTCTCATTTTTCTTCTTTCTAATCTATTCCTCCATAACCAAATTACTTGGTCTATAAAATTTCTTTCTTTTCCTTTTAGAAGATCCATTTCCTTTCTCCATAACCAAATTACTTGGTGCATAAAATTTCTTTCTTTTCCTCGATTATCCTCCATAACCGACAATTATATTGAAAAAAAATAAACTATTCGGGTGACCACTGAACTTTGGGGCGATCTTATTTTGATCACCCAACTAAGCAACTCGTGAATCAAACCATCGAACTCGAGCATAAACTCGACTCTATACGAAAACAAACCCTTACACTAAGCTTCCACGGTAAAGCTATCAAGATCACAAATAAAAATATGTTTTTCCACTGAACTGAACCAGTGAAATTCCGTATCAAGTTATGAATGATTAAATGTGGTAAAGCTATCTAAGTTCGACTTGAACAATATCCGGTTCGGCTCGTAAATCCGAAAAGAATCCGACTTGACCAAGTATGAGAAGAAGACCAACACTGGTTTGTATCATAACTGTTAATATGCTCGCTGTAGCTGTTAAATGTTAATCCGATGGTTATCGGCAGAAGCAGTAGCCGCAAGTCTAAAGCGTTCTTCCAGGTAGTCCGAGCTACGGATCGGTGGAAATCTGCAATGTAATAATAAAAAGGATATTATATGTCGCGTTGTTCGGATACTCGTGAACATACCTGAATCGGACAGACGTATAACCGTGTTCGATATTCAAAAGTTTGTATTTGATAGGCTGGTTTAACTGTTGCATCGATACCTTGGGGGACAAGACTCACTGTAGCAACTCTCCAAGCATTCCACTATACAGTCTTTGTTGGGTTCTAGAAAGAATGCCACCTGAAATGTTGCAATACAAGAACCTTTCAAGACAAATTGAAGCCTCCCTCGATCGAATATCGAGATCAAATGGAGACTTTGGATCTCAAAGGATTGTGATGGCATTTCAATCGTTTGATGGAATGTTCATCGAAACGTTTCAAACATAACTCGAAGTTGAAAGATGAAGAAATAGATTCTCGGATCACTTGAGGTTAGTCAATAACACATGGTAAATGATTGCAAGAAGTAGACGGGAAAGTAAACTGTTTACCGAGTAGCGTTCTTGTCCGGTTGGCATCACTCGCCATTACCGGAACAGACAATTAGTCCACCTCTCCATCATGTCCCCGATGTTAACGATGAATGCCCTGTTCATATCCGATGCTCAGAGGCCGGATTTGATAAGAACACAACCATATCTACTTCGCTTATTTCCATAACAGATAATCAACATCTTAGACTCAGCATTCAAAGGAATTTCAATCTTTACTATGACCCAAAACCCGCATTATTTCGGTTTTCTCGTTTTCTTTGGGGCTCGGTTGAAATGTAGGAACGAAGCATTAAACAATACTTCGAAGAAAAATGAAATATACAGTATACTAATCATTTACTCACCCACTTATGCTTGGCACATCCTCCCAAACTTTCTGTTGCTCGGATATTTCCCTGCAAACCTGTTAGTGCCTAAGGTGAAAACATGTCGGTATCGACAATGCAAAAGTTAAAGGGTTGCTGTAATAAAAATGAACATGCCTGAAGCCCTGGAACACCATCAGTCAGCAGAAGAGTAACCATTCCGTAGTCCGAATGAGCAGAAGCACCATATACCCCTTCCCTAGAAGAGTCCACATCCCCTAATATCGAAAGACACATCATCATAATCTAGAATTTCAGTACAACTTTTCATCACATGCTGCACAAAGATTATAAGAATTGACCTTAGTAAATGATTCTGAAACATAAGATCTTAGTTGTACAGACAGGAATATATACATGTATATATATACGAATATAGGGGAAAATTTGGGTAAGAACAGAAGTAAAAAGCATAGGAAAACCCAAGAACATAACAATAGGACACATCGGTACATGGCACTGATATATAAAGATGACGAGCAATGTCACTAAACCTGGATAGTGTATTAAGCGCAAAAAGGCCATCGGTTCACTCAAAGCTCCCGATTTTTGAAAGAAATCTTCGTCCAAGTTCAAAGCCAAGGCAATTAAAGAAATTAACTTCACCCCAGCACACCTGAAGCAGCAAATCTAGTATTATCTTAAACTTGCTAAGTCTTTCCATTTATTGCGGTATAACGCCTTGACGGGCAGGACTACCTCGTATAATATTCCAAGCAATGTAAACTGTATATTTTAGAACAGCAAAACACCATTATTTGTAAGGACTTACAAGACTTTTTCATAGTAAGCCTCCATTGTACTTCTCCAAGATGGCATATCTTCTGAAATTCAACAAAACTGACTCGATAAATACGGGAAACCAGGAAACAATCACAACAAAGTTCTTATGGTTCAATTGCAACATATTAACCTTAAAGTTAAACACAGCAGCCTCATAATCAGAACGCATCGTAAGGTTACATTACATACCTTCGGAAGGCCATTGATTCAGGTGATTTTCTGCTAATGTACCGATGTAGAAGCTTTCTTTAGCGTCACCTGCTTTAACCAGCCAAAAACGACCTATTGTTACCTTGAATTTCAATTTCAATTTCAACCAGACTTGATTACATGCTATAAACAGGCGATTAAGAAAGCAAATAGACTTCTTGTACATTCAGGTGGACAATGCTGATTGTTCCCTGGTACATGATATGGATCTCCATGCCATGAGTGCCTAATAGAGCTTAACCAAGACTGGAAAATGAGAGATAAAGCCGAAATACCTATGGCGGCATTTAAACTAGTATCGAGTTTCTCGTCGTACAATCCGGTATAACCTCTGTGATTCTTGACACCAAATTTGACCTTCTCTTCGACTGGTAGTGTGAAAAACTTCTTACTATGCTCGAAAACTTTCTTAATAAGTTCTTCCTCAACACCATGATTTACAAGGTAAAAGAAACCCAGGTCCAAGCATGCCTGAGATACAATTCCCAAACTGAGACACTGAACTGAACCCTCTTAAATCATTCAAAGCATAACCTTTAGGAACAACATATTCGAAACAATCGGAACGAAAGGACCGGCAAAGAACATGGTTGTGAATGCTGAATTGGGATAAATTAGAAGCCATAATTGCTTCATTTTCCATAGAAAGTTAGAAACAACACAAAGGCAGACACATTTGCAGCATGGGGAAGACAGCAAAAACTAGCAAATAACTCAACAAAGCCAACATAAAACTAAAACCAAACCCAGACATACTGAACTTAAACCGTAACTCATGATTCGACAACGGCATAGACATCATAGGCAACACTGCTTTTAGTTTAATCATAGAAGAACATTGAAAAAAAAACCCCAGAGTAAAAAAAAGGACAAAAGATTGAAGGAAGTGGAAAAATACTAACTTGACGAATAGACTTGGCAGTGGAGAGGCGATCATCTGAAGACAAATCAATGACTGGTAGTTGAAGAGCTTCAGGCATTATTTCTTTTTGGAGGGGTTTGATTCTTTAACTCAGTTTGCTCTGGCCAAAGATGTTTTACGTGCTTGAGTTTGAGCTGGCCTCGCTTCATGAACTCCAAACTTGGGCTCTTGTTTTAAATAGAGAAAAACCCGACCCGAAAATACATATCATATATCCGCACTCGACTCGAACATATCCCTTAAAAAACCCGACCTGAAAATAAATACTCTATATCTGCACTCGACTCGAACATATCCCTTAAAAAACCCGACCTGAAAATAAATACTCTATATCTGCACTCGACTCGAACATATCATATATCCGCACTCGACTCGAACATATCCCTTAAAAAACCCGACCTGAAAATAAATACTCTATATCTGCACCTGACCAGACCTATAGAAAAAATAATTTTTAGGGATTTAATTGTAAAAAAATTATAACTTTAAGGACTAAATTGTAAATAAAAATTTAATTTTAAGGACCTGATTATAAAAAATATATATAGAGGGACTATTATTATAAATATTCCTAAAAAATTAGGGGAAAATTACACAATTAGTCCTGAGTCGGGTTGGATAGTACATTTTTTCACCATAAACCCGACTCCAACCTTAATAAAAATCTGACCCGATCGAGTCGGGTTGGGTAAAATGCCCATCCCTAATTTTAAAGATTGAACGAAGTCCAAAGGCTCAGTTTCTTTGCTCCAATCAATGACGAATATTTGATGAGTAAATTTTTTAGTTATTCGATTTGATGGTTCATATTTTATTAATTCAAGTTAATTCGAGTTAAGTGGAATCGAGATATTCGAGTTTCTGTTCAAATTTATTTGTAAATATTTATAATGTAGTTATATTGGTTAGTTTCAATTTAAAAGATTTTTTATAACTATATTATATATATATATATATATATATATATATTCTTCATATGTAATATACATAGGGATGTTAGTGGGGCGGATTTTGCTGGGATTAGCCCCATTTTGCATTCAATTGAGCAGAGATGGTTACAAATTTTGGGGGTTGTAGGGCGGGGATGAACATAAAAATTAAATTCGATGTAGGTGGTGAAGAAGGCGTGAATATGCCTTTGTACTCGCCCCAACAGATCTTATAATAACTTATTATAATTATTATTAAAAATATAATATTAGCATACATCATAGTCAAATTTAAGGTAATTCATATTGACATGTCTTAAAATATTATTGAAAAGTTCAATATATATAATTAAGATTGAGATTGATCATAACAAATATATAAATATCTTTTAAAATATCAGTTTAAATCAGAGTTGAGTTTAAAATAATTTATATTGACTTATCTTAGAATATTTAAAAATATATATATACATATATAATATATATGTTTATTGGTTTCTTCTTTGATGTTTCTTAACGTTGAGCCTTATTTCTAATGTTTGTTTTCTTCTTTTTAGTCCTCACCATAAGTATTTTATTTTTCTAATATTGTATGTTACTTGTTCTTATTTTTTAAAAGGTTGTTTTTTCATTGTTGTTTTTTTAGTTCTTTCTATATTGTTTATTTGTTACAACAATTGAAAATTTGAAATATTATTTTACATGTTATTTGTGCTATTTTTTTATCCTTTACAATAAATTTTAGTATTTTTTTAGTCCAAACTTTTGTGTTGTACAAAATTTAATTTCGTATATTATTTTTTTTTTATAAAAATAATGACATTTAGAATAATGTCACATATGTGGCGGGAGTTTGAATGACAAATATTTCATATTTTTATAATAAATTTTATTTATATTTATATAACTAATATTTTTAAATACATCATATAAATGGATCATGAGGAATAGAAATTTTTGCCCTTTTCGGTGTCCCTATTTATGTCCCACACTAAAAAGTAGGTTTATGCTTTAAGGTTTGTGTTCATGGTTTAAGGAATTTAGGGCATGATGTATTTTTTAGGGTATAGGGTGTAGGGTTTAGGATTTAGAATTTAGGGCTTGAAAATTAATTTTTTAGTGTGGGAGCATAGAAAGGGGCACCGAAAATAGGTAGAGAATTTTTATCCAATCATGAGACGAGTTAAGAGGAGATTAGGTGGGTCTGAGGACCCACATGGATGATTGGGCGAGAATGATTTTAGTCTTGCAAATTGCGGGGCAGAGATGATTTTAAATTTTATATTCGCGGCAGGTCGTGGGACGGAGATAAAGATAAAAAATTATTGATGGGAATGAGTGTGGGAAGACTGAAGAGTAACCTTCACACCCTCCCCGCCCAATTGACATCCCTAGTGATATACATATATCCTTACAGAGTTGAATGACTCGTTTGGAACTTAAAAATCGATTTATGGGTTATTAACAATTTCGACTTATCTGAATCTCATTTTATAACTAAAATTTTATTTAGAATTTCTTCAAATCGAACCAAAATTATAAAATTACGAATCGAATCAAATTAAGTCATATAAAAAATTTCAAAATTTCTAATTAAATCGAGTTTGCTCGTCCTAACTCGGACACTATATTATTATATGATACTTAAGATCTATCGTATATCTATACAAAATAGTTTTTTATTTAAATTTTATTATTAAATATAGCAATACTAATTTGAAAATATATTTTAATATTATTTTACACGATTAATCTCTTTTTTATATTAATCTATCCTATCGCATAAAATCTGTCCTATTCTGAATTTTGTAAAAAAAAAAAAAAAATGTAGAAAAAATTGGGTACCAAAATTTATATTTTCCTTGAATATATCATCAAAACCTAATCTAAATTCCTGAATTTTGTCATCGTCTCTGCCATTTACCTATCGGCTTCACGCTATTCTTCTGCAAAACACACTTTTTTTTTTACTATTTATATCTCCTTAGGTTTCTTGGGTTTTCTATTTCATCCCGCCGGTGTTGACGTTTGCTCCGTGAAGCCATGGTTCTCGTGAGTTCTTTTCTTCTCTAGTTAGATAACTAGATGTATGAGAAGTTTAAATCCTTTTGATTGTTGTTTTGCAAGTTATTATTTTTGTGATTAATTTTGAGGTTTATTGAGTGAGCTTTTAGCTAAACAGTTCCCGCTTTGTATCTTTCTTGTTTGGGTCTACTGGTTTTACCTTTAAGAGCTGCTGGCGTCCTATATGTTTGAGAAATTTAAATCCTTTTGAGTTTTGTTAAATTCAAATAGTTATTTGGATAAAGAATTTGAACAGTTGTTTGAGAAGTAAAGTAAATTCAAACAATATGATTTGTTATAGAAGTAAAACCTTATGAAGTATGGGAATTTGGCTTTTTCAAGCTCGAGTCGAGTATTCGAACTGAGCTGAGCTTGTCCCTATTCGGATTCGGGTGGCCTCATTTACACTCCTTGTACTAATAATATGCCAATAACCTTTAGCTTAGAAAATGTGTGGTTTTCGGTTTTGCACGCCGCCGCAGGGATGGACCGAGGGGTGCTGGTGGGGGCAACCGCCCCCCTAAAATTTTGAAAATCATATATGATTTAGAAATTTTTTAGAATTTTTCTATGTATTTTCTATCAAAAATCTATTTACGCCCCCCTAAACTTCTATAAGTTTGCCCCCCCTAGATATTTATAGGTCCGCCCCCCCTAACCTAAAGTCCTGGCCTCCTGGGTCCGTCCCTGCCGGACTTGTATTAGAATATCGAATATGATATGTTTTCAACACTTATATAGTTTAAATGAAATAAAAATCGTGTTTAATTTCTCATATTCAAACATGTAATAAACTAGATTGCAACTCACATAATCACATTGCAAGTTCTAACTTAAATATTTATTGTTTAGGATGTACTTGTAATTTTTCTTAATAAAGTTACTCTGTTGCTCTAATGCAGGATCATCTTTAAGGTCATGGTTTCTTGGCTATGAGTTGACCCAGCAGTCCTCAGCCGCATTGGAACGACTCGTACATCTTCATTCTCACCAAAACTCAGCCAACTTTATTCGCTAACAATCTCTCTTGCAGTAAGATTTTGTGCTCGTTTTTAGTTCTAGCATTTGGGTTTAACCAACATTAACTCTTGCGAAAAACCCTGAATTCACCCCAAAAGCAATGCTAATTGCTTCACTCTCCCGATCGATTTCACTCGCAATTTACCCCAAACATAGCAAAGTTTTCACTTTTCAATTTAGTTCAGCCTCTTTTGCAGACAAATTCTTAACTATTTTAGAGAAAAAACAAAGCAACGTGGAGAACACCCTAGCTTTAGTCAATGCCAAATTGGACTCTAATTGTGTATGTGAGGTGTTAAAAAGATGCTCATTTGATACTTCTCAAATGGGTCTGAGGTTCTTTATATGGGCGGGTCTTCAATCAAATTATAGGTATGGTTCTTATATGTATAGAAAAGCTTGTGAATTTTTGAAAATTAAGCAAAACCCATATCTTGTTTTGGATGTTATTGAAGCTTACAAGGTGGAAAAGTGTTTGGTTAATGTTAAAATGTTTAAGGTTGTTTTGAATTTGTGTAAAGAAGCTAGGATTGCTAATGAAGCTTTGTTGGTAATGAGGAAAATGCCTGAATTCAATTTACGTCCAGATACTACTGCTTACAATATGGTTATCAGGTTGTTTTGCGAGAAAGGGGATATGGATATGGCTGATAAATTGATGAAAGAGATTGGCTTGATTGATCTTTATCCTGATATGATTACGTATTTTGCGATGATCGAAGGGTTCTGTAATGCTGGTAGATTGGAGGATGCTTGTGAGTTGTTTCAGGCAATGAGGAGGCAAGGCTTTTCTCCAAATGTCGTGGCATATTCCGTGCTTCTTGAGGGTATTTGCAAGTATGGGAGTACGGAGAAGGCAATGGAATTTTTGGGGGAGATGGAGAAAGCAGGTGGGAGTTGTAGTCCAAATGTAATCACATATACATCTGTGATTAAAAGCTTTTGCGATAAGGGTCGGACAATGGAGGCATTGAGGATTTTGGATAGAATGGGAGCTCATGGTTGTGCTCTTAATCGTGTAACTGTTATTACTTTGATCGAGGGGCTTTGTGCCGAGGGAAATGTTGAAGAAGCATATAGGTTGATTGATAAAGTTGCTGAACACGGTGTTTCTGACGGTGACTGCTATAGTGCTCTTGTGGTGTCTTTGATTAGGATGAATAGATGTGACGAGGCAGAGAAGCTCTTTAGGAAGATGTTAGCGAGTGGGGCTAAACCAAATGGCATTGCTTCTAGTATCATGATTAGGGAGATATGTCGAGAGGGACGAGTGCTTGATGGTTTTCGCTTATATGATGAATTTGAGCGAATGCAATATTTGTCATCCATTGACTCCGATATCTATTGTATTCTTTTGGTTGGCTTGTGTCAGCAAAGCCATTCAGTCGAAGCTGCAAAGCTTGCTAGGTCAATGCTTAAGAAAAAGATCCACTTGAAAGCTCCTTACGTTGACAAAATTATTGAACATCTGAAAAACTCTGGAGATAAGGAACTAGTTTCTCAGCTTAGTAGAATTGCCGGATGATAATCTCAAACAACTGTTTATATGCCTTGGAGGACATCATTCGATTGAGTAAAAAGGGGAAGGATATGACACGGTATGAGTCGATTCTAAACTGCTCAGTTATTCTTCAATCATTCTGACTCGTTTGCTCGTTTTAAATAGTATCTTGCATAACTTTCTCTTGTGAATCAACCTAATTGGTGTATCCTGATTCCTGCATGCCAAAGCAATACCTACAAGGATGCTGCCTTCATAACGCTATCTGGTAGAGATCTTTGTTAGTGTAGCGTAAATTACTTGTCTATTTGCCGATCTTTCTCGGGGTTCAGAAACTTCTATTCATCCGGGGAACCAGAACAGAGAAAAATAAATCCAGGGTAATCGAAATCTATGCAAGTGAATGCATTCATTTGGATTCTGCAATGCATCAAAAGACCCGGTGTCCCGTTTTGTTCTCGACAAGTCTCGGAAAGGGTCATTCTTCACCGATAAAAGAAGAAATTAGGGGAAACTGTGAGCCTCCACCTCTCACTTTCACTGTCCTTTTGCTATACTCAATTAGCTAATTTGTCCTCAAGTTGTTTGCATTCTAGGGTTCTTAGAGATGCTGAAATGAAGCTCACATGAATGAATAGTTATTAGCTTTTGTAATTTGCTTCACAGCAGCTTAAATTTCCATGTGCTGTTCTGATTAGATTGCTGAAAAGGATGCTTTGAGACCATGTGATTAAGTTCTTTGTCTGTTTCTTTTTGGTCTGAAATTAATTACATTATTTAAGAATGTTGTTTTTTTGCCCTTGATTTTTTTCTATTTATCTTGTTTAATTACAAGAAAAGTGATGGAATTTGGGTAGAAATCGTCTACCTCCTAATCATGCCTCCATTTATGCCTCCACAATAAAATTAGTCGTGCGTGTAGGGTGTAGGGTTTAAGATTAGAATTCTTAATTTAATTTTTAAGTATTTTTTTAACAGGAGGCATAAATAGAGACATGATTAGGGGCCGAGGATTTTTACTCTGGAACTTGGTAGGACTATGATTAACTTTCAATGTTCTTTTCATCTTTGGCTTAAAATTCATTTGAGAACAAAATTTCAATTATTTATTAATTTTTACGGTTAATATTATTTTAATTAACCTGAAAATGCAAGTGTATTTTTAACCAATATTCTTAAGATATGTTCCATTCATTGTAGTTGGGTTTACACATAATTAAAGTTTTTATGCATAAATCTCTGTGATTTGTTTTTTATCAGATACTATGATTTAATCATTGAATTTATACATTATTATTAGTGTAACAAATATTAATATCATCTTTAATACTCTTTTATTTGATAGAAAATAAGGCAAAGAATTACACATGCTTATTGATGTTTATTAAAAATTACGAATTTCAAACTTTTGAATGTTTTAGTTTCTCATCAAATCATGAATTTTATTCTAAATATATCTCCGAGTTTTTTAGCGTTTTAATTTCATCTTCAAATTATCATTATGTGTTAATCATATAACTCATTATAAAAACTATTAATTGTTATGTAAACACTGATGTGTATCACTATTATACAATAATATGAGGTGACATAAACAATAGTTTGAGAATAAAACTGAAATATTTAAAAGTTTAAGATCAATTCAGAATGAAAGTCATAAATTAAAATATTTAAAAGTTTAAAAACTAATTTAAAATAGGTTCATAATTTATAGGTGTGTGGTGCAATTAACTCAAAAAATACTCATATATATTCCATTATAGGGAGGGTAGGAAGAATTATCCAAATAGCAGTAGAAAGATGTTAAGTTTTGACAAAAAAGAAAGAAAGAAAAAAAGCAGCAACCAAATTGAAAAAAAATGATAAATTCAGGGTCTAAAAGTTGGTTTATCCTTTTAAAAAGTTGAGGGTGGAAAATGCCCTCCAAACTCGGTTCAAAACGTGTCATTACTTTACCCACTTGTCAGAACTACCTACGTGTTATGCCCCGTCATTTTAGACATCCTCCCTCACCTAGATATAAATCCTTCGCAGTTTCGTCTCTCCATTTTCTTTCTTTTTATTTCTCGAAGTTTGTAAATTGAAAGTGCAAAAAACGGAGTAGTGGAATCCAGGAAATCATTTCTTCACCGTCCGATCAAGCCCACGTCATCTCCGGCTTGTTCCCGCCGTCCGATCGGCCCTCTTTTTCAAAACTATGGTGGCGGTTTCTTTTCGAATTCACAATCCAGTTGTTCCCAAAACAATTTCTATCAATTTCATCTTCCGTTCGATTTCCTGTTCAACTTTTAAGCTTTAGGGTTTGTGTTTGATAAGGATTGTTAATTTTTCAATTTTTTTGCTTTCCTTTTCTGCTTTGATCAAACCGTACAATTTCCGTGAATACGGTGGTTAGGGTTTGTAATTTTGTGCATATTAATTTAAATTCCGTTGAATTCCGCCGGTATGTATATTGAGGAGTTGAAGGTAGGGGAAGGGGTGGAAAGCGCCGGAGAAAATGAACAAGTAGAAAGTAAGAGTTTTTGCGGAAGTAATGTGGTTTTGGGCATCGAAAGAAGCATTGCGGAATGGGATGCGAAAAGGGTATTGGTTGGTGCAGGAGCCCGTGCTCTGTTTTACCCGACCTTGTTGTACAACGTTGTTAGGAACAGGATTCAGCCCGAGTTCCGGTGGTGGGACAGAGTTGATGAGGTATATAACTTATGTTCTTGTCTTGTTCATCTAAAGTAGTTTATATTGTCGAAAATGGTGTTTATATTGTGTGTTTTCGGAGAATCTATATCGTAATTTGCTCTTCTTACAGGTTCATAGTTGTATTACATAGTTCTAATATGGTGTTCCTTTTATTAAGTTCATCCTGTTAGGTGCTGTTCCATTCCCATCCGATGTTCCGAGGCTAAAGGAGATCGGTGTTGGCGGAGTAATCACACTAAACGAACCTTACGAGACTTTGGTTCCTACATCTCTTTATCATGTGAGCATTCTGCTCTAGTATATATACATTATACTACATTTGTTTTGTGAATGTTGATTGTTGCCTATCTTGGATCCTTTGATTGTTTTTAAATTTGTTAATTTCTTTCTACAATTTTGTTGTAGAATCATGGCATTAACCATTTGGTGATCCCTACAAGAGACTACTGCTTTGCGCCATCTTTGACATCGATATGCAAAGCGATTGATTTCATTCATAGTAAGCCTTCTTTGAAGTAGTTTTTTTATGTTGGTCAAACTTGCCTGAAATGGCCTTTTTTACAGAAATTATAACATGGTTCGAATGTTTCCCCATGCTTCTGTTCTTATTTTCGCTAGCTGAATGTTCCCTGTTTTCATTGATTTTTCTCAAGGAAATGCATCCCATGGGCAAACTACATATGTCCACTGTAAAGCTGGTCGTGGTCGTAGCACAACCATTGTATTATGTTACCTGGTTAGTACTATATAAACTATAAAAATGTGTTGTCGACGTTACTTGTTTGTTTCTAGATGCACTGAGATTAATTCTGGTTTTACATAGGTTTATTACAAGCTGATGACACCAGTTGGGGCATATGATTATGTGAAGTCGATCAGGCCAAGGGTGCGATTAGCCTCTTCCCAATGGCAGGTATAACGTCTTGGGTCATGAATCCATACTTCTTGTTTTGATCGAAACCATAAATTCTGAAACATGGGGATTTGATTTATTTAGGCTGTTGAAGAGTTCTACTATCTTAAAATGAGGAAGGCTGGCTTCCACAGCCATGTGATGGATTTATTTTTAAGAACTTCAGACCTGACATCTTCACGAGAACTCGTGACTTTTGATGATGGTTCGGTGGTGGTGGTAACAGAAGCTGATCTTGACGGATATGACCAAAGTCTCGAACCAGGTGCCACAGGAAGTAGAATATGGGCAGATCTAAGTGTGGTTTATCGGGTTAGAGTTGTCGGTCAGGCAGCACTAGCAAGAATCTCATGCTTGTGGCTAAGCTGCCAAGCACATCAAAAGATTTCAGCACATAAACTTGCTACCGAAAGCACCTGTCTCAGACGAACTATTAGGATGGACATCCATGTCTACTGAAAGCTTCAGTTACACAACAACACGATCCACGATATGTTGTGTAGGTACCGCTGCCCCCCTTTTATCTTCTCTCGTACATAAATAAACTGCGAATAATGTTTTCTTTAGGCTGAAGCAAACTATGTTTGTTCTTGCCTTGTAAATCGAGTTACCATGTCTTATGAATCGAACAAAAACGACGGAGCATAACAGCTCAAGGATCAAGTGTATATCATTCTCATATTGTATGCAAGTATTTTGGCTTGTCTTAACAAAGTGCTTGTGTGGATTACTCAGAATGACTGCTTTGATAATGGTTTAAGTGCTGCCTTGCCTGACCTCGGGTGGGTTACTTGATGCTGAGCACATTTACTAAACCAAATACACAATTTTACCGATTGTACTTTTTTGGTAAATGAGGGAGGAAAATTGGTCATCTTAAAAGAACTATTTATAATTTGATTGGCGGTGAAAATAAAGTGTTCACAAACGGGGTTATTTAGCAGTTTAGAAACTAATAAGCCATGAAATTAAATAAGGTAATTTTTGAAACTCTAAAAAGAGACTCAAATTTTGTTTGAGTTTTGACTCGATTTCGGTTATCTGTTCCTTGTTTCTGAATTACTATGCTTTATTTGGTTTCCCACTTAAATGTTAATCTCAAACTTTCTCTATGTTTACTTTGTTGTGAGGATCCATTTGTATTATTTAAAAGGTTGAACTATAACGAAAGTCATTTAATTATGGGTAAGGTTATATTTAGATCACTCAATTATTAAAGTTTACATTTGGATCACTCAATTATGGGGAAGATTACATTTGGGTCACCCTTCATATTTAAAAAAAAAATATCAATTTGTGTATTAGATTAATTAATGATTTCAAATGAAGTATTCTAATGTTATAAGGCTATACAAGTGATTTGAAAGAAAAAAATGACTAAATTGATGTACTTTTTTAAATGCGAAGGGTGACTCAAACGTAATCTTACCCATAATTGAGTGACTCAAATGTAACCTTACTCATAATTGAGTGACCCAAATGTAACTTTTAATAATTCGGTAATCCAAATGTAATCTTACCCATAATTGAGTGACCTCTGTTATAGTTTACCCTATGTAAAACTTATTTAATTTTAATATTAATGAATGAGTAAAACATATGAATAAGATGTAATTAGATAAACTCCAAAATGTGCTTTAAAACTCTACATGTGGAGTCATTATAGCAAAATATTATTAATTGTAGAAGATCTCTTAAACTAAGATAAATAAGTAATTGAGCGTGCGAGGATGACCTGATGGTCAAAGCACGCTTATTTGCTCTACTCCCTTCCATTTAAGTCTCGAGTTCAAGATCCCTTAGAAGCGTTGCTTTCACCTAAATTTTCTCTTTTCCCTCTAGATAGAAGTATAATAAATTTTTCAAAAAAATAATAATAAAGAAGTAATTAACCCTTACTCTAAGCTCTGTCGGTGCATGATCTGCTCATTTTTATGTTGTTGAAAATTATGTATGATTTTAGAGTCCCCACCTTTTTAGTCTCTATTTGAGTCCACACTTCGTATGAACGTGTTTTCATCGAGTAGATTTTTTTTTTCTTTTTTTTATGTTTTTATTTATGTTTTACAATAAAAAATTAAGTTTAAGATTTAAGTTTATAATTTAGAGAATTAAGAGTAAAATATACTTTTTAGGTTTATAATTAAAAAAATTAAAATTTAATGTTAAGACTTATAATTTAAAATTTTACTATTAGAGCATAAAAATTTAAAAAGGTATAAAAAATAGGTATATGATTTTTCTCCGTTTTCATTAAGGCTTTTCATTTTTACTAATAAATAGATTAATTTGAACCGATTCTTATAATAAAAAGTACATGTCAATTATTTCCACAAAACATAAAGCTGATCTTCATTTCCACGGTTAACTACCATAATCCATGTCTTTATATAAACGAAAGTTTACACAAGCTTTTCAATTTTAAGATTTAAAATTTTAGATTGTAATTTAGGTTATATGATTTAGAATTTAAAGTTTAGAGTTTAAAGTTTAAATTTTAAGATGTAAGAGCTAAGAATTCAGGTTTAGATTTTTATAGCTTATTTTTTTTAGATAAATGTTTTGTATTTCTGTTATCTAAGGTAGCAACAAAAGTTGCTACCAATGTCTCCTCAAGGAGAAAACTCACATGTTGTACACAAATTATTTTTTTTGAATATGCTGGTGTGATGCAAGGGTAGTAACATCTGTTCAACTTTCTTTTAGCCTTTTTTCAACGAAGGCACACACAGCAAGTAATATTGGTGCTCGATCCCGAGTCCCAAGAGATGATGAACATCAACCTTTGCCAACAGGACACAAGGGGATGAACATGTTGTACACAAATTTTTATTTACAGTATCAGGCTTAAAAGACCTACCATGTAGTCGAATACAAACTATCTCCTTAATTCTATTTACAATCTTATCACTACTTTGCATCCTACTTTGAAAGTGCCTAAAATTTATTTCTTTAAAAAATAAGCTAGGTAGAACTCGAACCCAGGTAAAGCAAAGACAAGGCGAGTGATTTAGCCACTAGCCAAGTACAAATTTATAAATTTTATAATTTAAATATGAAAGATCGTGTAATTATTTTTACACAATTTGTATATTAAAATATAACTCTTAAATATGAAAGTTTTCACAAGCGTCTTAGTTTTAGGGTATAGGGAGTTAGTTTAGGGTATATGGTTTAGGTGTAGGGGGTTAAAATTTAGGGATAATTGTTTCAATTTAAGGTTTAGGGTTATAATTTAGGGTTTATAGGTTAGGGTTTAGTTTTTAGCATAATATGGTGAGGATTTAGATTTTAACCTATAAACCCTAAATTATAACCCTAAACCTTAAATTGAAACAACTATCCCTAAATTCTAACCCCATCCACCTAAACCCCTAAACCCTATACCCTAAACTAACTCACTATACCCTAAAATTAAGGCGCTTGTGAAAACTTTCAATTTCCATATCGCCTGTATATAGAATATTTATCCAATAAATAATTGTTGAAATTAAATTGTCAAAAAAGTCAATTATTTTATTAATTAAACAAGAAGCAGTGTTAACTAAGTGGCTCCACACGAAATGCATGTTTCAATCATTTAAAAGGAAGAAAAAAAAAACTAACAATCAGTTTGTCTAGTGAGATGAAATGTTAAGATCTTAAGTAAGATTAATGGTTTAAATTTTGACATTGTGAATAAAAATAATTAGGTTAAAATGGCCAGTCTCATAATGAATCTCTGCAAAATTTAATATGAATTAATCAGTTAATAAATCAAATATCGATGATTATACCTATAAAACAAAAGAAAAAAAAATGTTTTTCCTTGTAGTTGTTTGAGATAAAGCACATGGGGTGCATGTGGTTTAGTCGGTGACACCAAACTCCTCCATCTTAGCCAAAACGTACTCGTTTTGGTTGACTCTAAACTCTAATAATTAATTTTGAGTAGAGATTTAAACCGCGGTCGCGTTTTCGATTACAACATTTTATCGCGATTGTGGACAATAGTGGATGAATTACAGTTATTATGGACCGTTATTTTTTACAATAATAATTTCGAACGGTATCGTTACCGCTATATAGCGGCCGTTATCACGATCACGCTCCGCTATTTGAATCCCTGATTTTGGGAGTTCACGAAAGCTCAGATTAACTCGGTTTGATACCCCAAATAATTGGAGTGACAAATAATTTGTTTTATTTAAATTTTATAAATATATTATTTTGGATTTAAATTTTGGGTGAGAAAAACTTTTTGTCCTATAAAAATATTTTTAATTTTTTTTTTCTAAAGAGGGAAAGGAATTAGATGAAAAAAAAAGTTGGCTTGAAAACTTATTTCATTTATATAGTTGGATTCAAATTTACTAAGTTTACACTAGTACCGAATATTGATGATAAAATTAAAGATTTAATTAAGATTTTTTTTATAAATGTGTATTATAAAAAAATGTATCGGATTTTATCAAAAAATATAAAAAAAAACATACATAACAATGATTGTATCAATATTAGTGTATCAGATTCTATCAAAACTTCGTAGTTAAGCGTGTTAAAAATAATCATTGCTTGAGCGATAAATATTTTATTAAATACAAGTTTGATAAAAAAAACCATTATTATTATATTTAGAGTGGAAATGTGCTTATAGTTTTTTCACTTTAATTTATAATTTTATAAAGTGCCTTTTCATCAACCATTGAGAAAAGAAAAATGAAATTAATTGGCTCAAGTAATTTAAAGTGGAGAAAATGGAGGTCACTCCTTTTTCCTTTTTATAATGTGTTTCCTCAACATGATAGGTTCACAATGTCAAATATATGACATTTGATTCACGTTTGAGCATTTTATTTAGATTTAATTAATAATAATTAGAGCGACTAATTCGAATTTAAGTATTACGACGACAACCGATTCAAGATTTAATTGGTGTAAAATAATAATATATTTTTTTCATGTGTAGATAAAAATATTATATTCACCAAATGAAAAACTCGAAAAAAAAAGAGATCTTAATATAATTGATAGAGACTGAGATTTCACATTCTTAAATATTCAAGTTAGATTTGAAAAATTATTTTTATATTTCATTGATTTTCGGTTTGATTAATTTTAGTTCTGATTGTTTCATATTTACCTCGAGTTTTATATTTGTATATTTTTATAAATCAATTTTATTTCATGGTTTTTAAATATTATTTGGTGACATTTTAGCATTTTTTTATAAATATATCTTGAAAATATTATTTTTTTCATATAAATAAAAAATATTTTTTTATAAAACGTTAAAAAGGTTTTAGTGGTGCTGGTTGTTTAATGGCCTACACCGTATTAATTGCATGACCAGCGATGGACACACTCACCTTTTTAGTGGTTTTTATCCACATTAAATTAGGTTAATTGCATCGGGCCTCCTCAAATTATTATCAAGATTTTAATTCGGTTTTAATATAATAAAGATTAAATCGAAAATTTTTCGGTTAATTGGTCGGTTAATTTTAGTTATGATCGATTAACGATTAATAGTTTTTTTGAACTTCGGTTATCGGTCAATTAATTAAATTAACCAAAATTATTATATATTAAATATTATATATATTACATATATATGGGTCACTGAACTTTTAAAAGTTACAAAATGATCAATAAATTTTTGATATGTTGCAAAATGATCATTAAACTTCATCGAATTAGCAAAAAATATCATTAAATTTATTGAATTATTACAAATGGTCATTAAGTTTTTCAAATTTTATCAATTATTTATAACGTGCAATGATCATTTTGTAATAGTTAGAAAATTTAATGGTTTTTTATAATTTTTGAAAGTTTAGTGACTAAAAAATCATTCTAGCATACTTTAGTGACCATTTATATACTTTAACTTGTATCAAAATTTGATTAATTCAAAAATCGAGCAAGCTAACCGAAACTTATTTGGTACTATTAATAAATTTCAAAAAAAAATCATTTCGATTAAAGATTAAAGTGAAAAAAATAATTCGTTCGATTCAGCCATTGACCAAATTAACTGAATTAGCTTCAATTTATACATTAAATCCCAACTTCAAACCTACCATGAAAAGCATTTAAAACTCGTGAACCAAAAAGTAAACAAATGTGTTTGTGCATTGCATGAATATAATTGATTTGATATGTTTGAAAAAAAAACATCAATACAATCAAGGAGAGAGCTGTTTTTTTTTTGTAATATGTATGTCTGTTTTACGGTTTATGTTTGGGGTACGAAACTGTCCCTCTCAACAATATTATTTTTAAAATTTTGTACTCGCGTGATGCATCCTCTCTTTGAGAGTGTAGTGTGCTTTACCAATGCACTCAACACTTGCTTTTTTTTTAATTCCTTGCATATTACTTCCCTTTTCCCGTTAAATTTGTCTATTATTAATTTTTTTGTCAATTTTTTTAACTTTGACTCATTATTGTTTAAAATTTATTATTGATCAAAATATAAAAAATATATTTTCTAAACCTTCAATCAAGTAGTTTTAAAATATATATTTTATAAAAATTTAATTATTTAAAATAGTTAAGGTCAAAGTTTTAAAAAATAACTTTTTAAAAATTAATAAGAGATAAAATTAATAAGACGGAGTGGGTATAAATTATTGAACGGTTAATTTTAGATAAAATTAAATATTTTTTATATTGTTTTCACGATTTACACTTGAGTCTTAATTTGGATAACAACAAAAATATCAGCATGGTTTCGATGCCAAATATAAATAGATAAACACATATAATCACTCAACCTTCTTCTCGCTTTTATTTTGTTCACTCAATTTTAAAATTTTTAATTTAATAATTGAACTTTCAAATTGTTCATGTCTCGATCATTCTATATTATTTTATTATTTTTTTAGTATGACATGACATGACATTATTTATTAATATTTAATATCAAATGAAATTTTAAATTAAAGGGTAAATAAAATAAAAGGGACAAAAATAAAATTTCTAAACCCTACCCAAACCCTAAACCCTCACCGGTCGGCAACCATCCTTCACCCTCAAACCCAAATCTTCACCATCCCCAATCCCAACCCCAAATCACAGTCTCCCTCAAACCAATGAACCATTTTTTTTTGCAATCCCACGTTGTACGTTTAGTTTTTGTGGGTAAATATTCTAGCGAGAATTTTCAGTATACACAAAGCCTCGAATTCGAAACATGCTTAAGCGATATCAAACTACTTACCACTTACACCAACTCGTACGGAATTTTGTTTCGTTGCATTACTTTGAATATAAATTTATAAAGGGAATGAGAAGGAACGTTCATGTAAATGGTTAAACGTTTAAAATTTGGCAAAGGAAAATTCAGAGATCCGACCAAACTATAATTAATATATTGACCAATCAAAATCCACTTTATGTTTTTATTTTTTAAAATTATATAAAGACAAATTCAAAAGTTAAAATAAGAGACCACAGTATTTCTATTTTTTTTCAAATATATCAAGCACTTGCATGCAAGAAAAGGGAAAAGAAATCAATTCTTCGATTTTAACATTGTTTATTCCAATTTGTCGGGAGGGAAAAAATACATCATACATTTTTTATTTCTATTTTATTTTATTTGATATGACTCAAAATTATTATTTTCCAAGCCTCCATTGTTAAACACATCTACATTTTTAGATATTTTGGTATTATGTTATTTATCTTCTTATTTCGTCTATTGCAAATATAATTGTTCAAACTCGAATCATCAAAATTTTCTTAAATACTTATAAGATTTGATATTGTTTGTCCTTAGTTTTTTATGATAAAAGCATTGTTACAATGTTTTGTAGGGTTTTAGTTAAACCCCTTCTTTTGAAAAAAAAAATTAAACAACTCAAATTTTAATTTTTTTTAATTTAGACCTTTAAAATTAAAAAAAGATAGAAGTTCCGTGATAAATTGTCAAAACCCATTGCCGTTTTCTTTAATATTATATTGTGATTACACGATAGTATGCGTTATTTACTCTTAGCCTTTTGAAAATGTACACAGACTATGCTAACAAACTGCTCAAATTCAAATCTTCTAAAAATTTATAAAAGTACACTTTTTTCAGTAGAACTTTCTCAATAGTTTCGAAACTCACTGTTACTTAAATCGTAACGAAAACCAACTTAATATATGAGCATAAAATTTTGATACATTATAATATTGTCCCCCATTCAATAAACCATTTATAAAACTTGGTGTTGGCAAATTTAGGGAAAACGTGTTCACATTTTCATGGTTCCCTTGACTTTGTTAACCGTACTCGGTTACACGGTGGTTCCACTACGGCTGGGTTTCTCTTAAAAGTCAACCCAACAAAAAAAATATTTTTTAAGAATAACTACATATTTAGTATTTTATTTATTCTTACGTTATTATTTTAGTATTTCACTTATTTTTTTGATAAAACATACCTAACGTTAAGTTTTGTTTCTATTTTGGTACTCAACCGTTAAAAAATTAACATAATGCTGATTATAAGTGAAAAAAACACGCGTGTCAAGGCCAGGCTACCATGTTATTTTCTTTCTCCTAATCAGCATGCCACATGTGCTTTTTATGATTTTAGACGTGACATGTTGACTAGAAGAGAGAAAATGATGCGACAACATGCCACATGTGATTTTATCTCTCTTAATCAGACTGTCGTTAATTTTTTAACGGTGAGATACCAAAATAGAAACAAAATATAGTGTTATGTATTATTTTATTAAAAAAATAAATAGAGTACTAAAATAATAACACGAAAATATATAAGGTACTAAATATATAGTTATTATTTTTTTAATGGCAAAAAAAACCCAAGGCACTGTCAAAAGGGCACAAAAATTGAAAATTGAAAGGTTTTTTTTTTTTTAGGTTTGTATAACAATTCGACACGTACTGTAATATCCAATGATCAAATAAATATATAAATACTGTATTTTTTCGATTGGGTCTTTGTTTGAAACTTAATTATAAAATTTTTAAATAATAATTTTATCGAGATATTTTGGATTTTAAAAAAAGTTATTTAACCGAGAATTCTTTAAATAATAGTTCAATCGAGATAATTTTCATTTACGAACTTACTTGATTAACGTCTTTTTACAACCTTTCTTTTTATTATTCGAATTTTGGAAATAATAATTTATCATATTTATTATTTCATTTTCTGCTATATAATTATATTTTTTTATGAAGGAAGAAGATATATTCACAGATTTTTAAATTATTTTTTAATAATATTTGTTGTGTTATTGGCATTATCCAATTCAATTTTTTTTTTGAGAAATTCAATTCAATTGAAAAGGCCAAATCCAAGGGTTCTTTCGGTCAATTAACTTCAAATTAAAGTTAACTACCTTTCTAATTGATCGCGGACTTTTCTTGAACCCGCGGGGTCGCTTTCCCTGTAATACCCTTTAAACCAGACGAAATTCTTATATTTTCATTATTACCATTACAGGACAATAAGGTTCTTTATATAATTATTGTGAAAAGCGTGGGTATATGCTGGAAATCACTGTCTATAAATACACCCATAACTCCTTTCTGCATTAATTCAAGCTCTCTCTTTCTTCTCCATTGCGCTAATTTCCTCTGTATTTTCCGGTTCAGTGATCCATGCAGACCGGCGTCGGCTTGTCTCTTCCGGCTCAGAACTTGAACGTCCTCAACGCCAGGCGAGCAAGCTTCAAGGGCCATAAATCACATCTAAACCCATCTTCTCAAAAGCATGTTTCAAGTGTTTCATCAGCATCATCTACTGAGTTGACTCGGGGACACCTTTCAAACCTTGAAAAACTCCTCCAGAAAACAAACCAACCCGAACCGGAACCGGTCATCAAAGGTTCCGGCAACGGGTTAATCCAACCCAAAGGTAAAGGTTTTCTCGAAGGGCTAAATCTGTCCGGGATTTGGCCTGAAATGAAAGCTGCCGAGGAGATGTCTCCGCGCCATTTAAATAGGCTCAAAAGGCTTTTATCTAAAACCATGGAGTATTCTCCGAGGAACAACCTCGGTTCTCGTTGGAGAGAGTACCACGGTTGCAATGATTGGTCCGGTTTACTCGACCCGCTCGACGAGAATCTCCGGCGAGAAGTCGTTAGATACGGGGAATTCGTTCAAGCGGCTTACCACGGTTTTCATTCGAACCCGGCAATGTCGACCGACGAGGCTCCGTTACCGAGGCACGTGGCGTTACCCGATAGGTCTTATAAGATGACAAAGAGTCTTTACGCCACGTCGTCAGTCGGGTTGCCGAAATGGGTTGACGACGTGGCTCCGGATCTCGGGTGGATGACCCAAAGGTCTAGTTGGATCGGGTACGTAGCGGTTTGCGATGATAAGAAGGAGATTCACCGCATGGGGAGGAGGGATATCGTTATTGCTTTACGCGGAACCGCTACCTGCCTCGAATGGGCCGAAAATTTCCGAGCCCAATTGGTTCAAATCTCCGAATTCGATGACCCGACCCAAAGGGTCGAATGTGGATTCTTGAGCTTGCATAAAACACGTGGTGCTCATGTACCGAGCTTAGCCGAATCAGTGGTCGAAGAAGTGAAGAGGTTGATGGAGATGTACAAAGGCGAAAACCTTAGCATTACGATCACGGGACATAGCCTTGGCGCAGCGCTATCTCTTTTAGTTGCCGACGAAATCAGTTCGTGCGTGCCTTACATGCCGCCGGTCACGGTATTTTCTTTCGGAGGACCCCGAGTCGGTAACAAGGGTTTCGTCGATCGACTCAACGAGAAAAACGTTAAAGTGTTGAGAATCGTTAACAATCAAGATTTGATCACTAAAGTTCCATCCCTTCCGAATGAATTTATTGGTGAAGGATCCGAGCAACAAGAAAAAGATAATTCTTGGACCTACTCTCATGTCGAAACAGAACTACGGATCGACCATAAAATGTCACCGTATCTAAAACCGAACGCCGACGTAGCATGTTGTCATGATTTGGAGGCTTACTTACATTTGGTGGATGGATTCTTGTCGTCGAACTGTCCATTTAGGTCAAATGCCAAGAGAAGCTTGGCTAGATTGCTTCAAGATCAAAGATCGAATGTGAAACAATTGTATACACACAAGGCTTTGAGCTTAAACCTCGACAGAGATAGATTTAGTTTCCCTATCACAAGTTGTTTGCCAAGCCCATCTCAATAATAAGCTAAGCTTATTTTGGGCGAAAAACATTTGAAAATGAAAAATGTTGAATAAAATACACAGCGTGCCACTTAATTATAGGTTTGATAATAAACAATTCACTTTTCTTCTAAAAGAAACAGTTTATTCACTCAATTATAGGTTTAGTAATAAATATGTCACTTTTTTCTTTTGAAAGTAACAATTTAAATACCCAATTTATGTTTCGTGATAAACATGTCAGTTAATTATATGTCTGGTAACAAACATATCACTTTTCTTCTAAAAGTAACAACTTAGTCACTCAATTAAAATTTTGTAACAGTCAGGTCACTCTGTCATTAAAATTGAATCAGACTTCTTGATATATTAATAATTTTAATTTTTTAAACATATAAATTCTATTATTTTGGTCTTAATTTGAAATAATTCAATAAATGCAATCATTCATATTTAAAAATTCATTAGTGAAATGATTATGTCTATTAGTAGGCGGCGTTAAGGTCATAATGGGTATATTCCATTAGTATGTCAGCTGTCTAGTAGTGAAGTGACTGTATCTGTCGAGCTTAGGGCTGTAAATGAACCGAACGTTCAGCGAACCATTCGGCGGGAAGTTCGTTTATTTATTAAACGAACGGACATGAACAAGATTTTTTGTTCGTTTAATTAAATGAACAAACACGAACAAAGGGTTTTTTCGTTCATTTATGTTTGTGAACGTTCGTTTATGTTCGTTCGTTTATATTCATTTAAGTTTATTCACATATGTCTAGGGGTGTTCATTGTCCGGTTAAACCGAACTAACTGATCGAACCAAAACAAAACTAGTTAATCTATTAGATAATTTTAAGATTCGGTTAATGATTAAGAGTTTTTTCAAATTTCAATTATCGATTAATTTGGTTTAAAATCGGTTAATTAACTGAATTAATCGAACTAACCCAAAATATTAAATATTTAACACATTATATATGTTCGTTTATGTTCATTTGTGTTCGTTTATCATTTAAATGAACGAACACGAACAAGCTACATTCCTTAATGAATGAACACGAACAAGAAAATTTGTGTTCGCTTATGTTCGTGTTCGCTCATTTGTTCGGTTAAAGTTAAATGAACGAACATGAACACACCCTCATTCGTGTTCGTTCGGTTCGTTTACAGGCCTAGTCGAGCTATCACGTCTGTCAATTATTGAGCTGAGGGACAGTAACATGAAGTGTGACAAATGGTCGGAGGGCGTGTCAAAAGGGTGCAATGTCGAAAATTTTAAATATGAAGGGTTAAATTTATTGAATTATTTTTTTAGTTAAGACCGAGTTGATAAAATGTATAAATTTTGGGGACTAAAATTGTTATTATATCAAGCTATGTTTCAATTTTAACCGCAAAGTGACTTGTTTCTCATAAATTTTAAAGTAAACGACTATGTAACACCCCTAACCCGGGCCGTGAGTTAGGAGCATTACCGGAATCGAAAAACGGACAATAGCGGAAGCATATCGGAAAACAAGATATCATTTTTAATTAAGTTATTCATATTAATGCGCACGCGAAAAGTGGGCTAACAAATTTTTTTTTAACTTCTTATGAACATACATACATAAACTAAGCACAACTTCTTTTAATCTTGTTACCAAATTACAAGTCAATTTAAATCTTTCTTATTATCATTATCAAATTTCAATTTTAGATTTATAACTTAACCATTCGGCCACTAAGCTTTCTAATTAGCCAATTAATTCTAATCTTTAACTAGTAGATTACCAAATTACTATTTTGAGTACAATTAGGTCAAACATGTCGAATACTTAAACTATTCAATTCCATGCCATTCGAAACTTTGATTAAATAGTCTAGGTGATTTTTGAATTAATCCAATTACCAATAATTTAACTACATCAATTTCTCATACAAGACATAATAGATTTCAATACCATGGCATTCGATTTCCTTTACTTAGATCATTACAAAATATCAAGTTTTTATATGCCCCTAAACCATGTCAAGCTATAGAATATGAAAAACAAAAAGAATCGACATGACCACTAGCTCGACTTACATTTATATACAACAAAATAATGAGTCTATCTACTTAAATACAAAACATAATTCTAGCCTCCTAACCAAGCATCACGGAGCATATAGCTTCAAACACCATTTCAGACTTAAGTTACGACCAAATAAAACAAAACGAATCCTTAAACAGACTTCGAAGCCACCATCTAAGAGTCTAAAGATAAGACTAAGATCATACATATTTCTGAACTCGTAACTTGATCCAATCGAATGATAGCTTTAACGTCCAAGCGATCCTGCTAAGGTTGAGAAGAAGAAAACAACGGAGCGATAAGTACAAATAGTACTTAGCGAGGTAATGCTAAATCTAATTCATTCTTGAGCTTATAATGTGATCAAGCATTGAGTTTACTTAGCTAGGTTATTAACAATCAAATTTCACCCAACTAAGTTTATGTAAAATCAAATACACATAGCATCATACATAACATAACAACATTCATAGCACATGTTCGAATACATAACATACCATATTTATTTATCACATGCTTACATTTGATTCATTCAATACCATAATTCAATTCAATTTCCAACATACTCAATCTCATGCTTAACAATTGAATTAAACAAATTTCATGCTAATCCATACATAGCATTATTAACTTATCAAAACGAAATCACAAATTCTTCATGAGCATATCATTCGAATAATCTCAAACCATCATCCAAAAATCAAAATTTATCATTTCTTAATTTCATGTATTCGAATAGGGTCATTACCCAATTTGCACATATTCAGACTTATAAGCATATCATATGCATCATATCATAATCAGAAGGACCAATGTCCACATAATTCATCATTTCATATCACATCATAACATGCCAAGTCATTCAACCATTTATCCACTTCATAAGCTATACTTAATTTAGCAATTTCCATTTAATTTAATTAGATTACATTGCATTTCATTTTTTGCATTGCCCTAGGTAGAGTAGACGCATCAGATATTCAAGCCATCAAGACGGTACCAAGTACCTAGCAAAGGTTGCACGAAGCAACAAGCAATGGTTGCACAAAGCAACAAACAAAGGATGCCCATAGCATCATGTGTCTCGAACAGCAGTCAAGAACATATATCATATGATCGAAGAGTACACGAAGTACTAACAAAGGTTGCCCAAGGCAACAAGCAAGAGTTGCACGAAGCAACAAACAAGAGAGCTCAGACTCTAGGCATGCCATACTATCTAAAACTTCTAATCGATCGAGAGCATTATTATTCTTGTTAATTATTTATTCATTACTTCATTTAGCATATTCATTTTTGTAAAACTAAAATTGATTTTGATATAACGCATAAACCTAAGGATCAAATTTGCAAAACAATAAATTTTTAAGTACTCTTTAAAGTCTCACAAATTGACAAGTATTTTTGAACAAAATAATATTTAAAGACTGACTCTTAAACATATATAATTCCCTAAGTCTTTTCCTATGTTTTTCAAGCCTAAGTATGCAAAAACGCCCAGGCGTATCGATACCCTTATGCGTATCGATACCCTCTTTGGCCACTAGAATTTTTACTTTCAAACCAAAGTTCACAAAATCGCTCATGCGTATCGATACCCTTATGCGTATCGATACCCTCTTTTGCCACTGGAATTTTGATAGACTTACCGTACCGATACGCCTTGCAACCGTATCGATACGATATTAATCTGGGCAACTGTTTTCATGAAACCGTACCGATACGCCTTGCAACCGTATCGATACGATAATCACATCTTTGAAAAATCTGAGCATTTAATTATTTGACCGTTACTTGTCAGTTGGTTGGTTTCCCATTTTCAAAAGATCGTTATACCGTACCGGTACGCTTGGTGTGCGTATCGATACGCTTTTTATGCAAACTCAACTTGGGATTCCAGTGAGCAAAAACCGTATCGATACGGCCGTCCGTACCGATACGCCCCTTAAAACCGTACCGGTACGCCTTCTAAGCGTATCGATACGCTCTGTTTTCAGGCACAACGGCTCTTTCCTCTTTGATGCAGGTATCGATACGCCCTTCCCGAGTACCGATACGGTAGGCTGCAGAGCTGCATTTAATGCGGGAAAATTGCTCCCAACGGCTCTATTGATGATCCCAACTACCCAAACGGCTAGAAATCAATGCAAGGGTATAAAAACAAGCTTCATTTGACCATGCAACAACTATTGAACCCACAAGCATCATCAAAGCAAAAATCCAAACCCTAGTGCTCTTCAAAGTCAAATTCTTGTACCCAACTCTAGTGTTTTTATTGTTATCTTGTATTGTGAGTTTGGGGTGATTGAAATTGTATTTGGGTAAACAATTTATCCTTTGTGAGGAATCATTTGAGTTTACCAAAACCTCTCTTTGTAAATTGAGTGAATTAAGCTTTGGGTAGAAAGCTTAATCAATTTGTAAGGTTACCTCCTCATCCAAGAAAAGGGGAAGAATTCAAGTAGTGAATTGGTTAAAAATCCTTTGTGGGTACTAAGGTAGTGGATGTAGAGTTCATTTGGAGAACTTGAACCACTCTAACTACTTGTGTCATCTTTTATTTTTCATTCATTCCTCCCACCAAATTTTAATTGCCAATTCACCCCCTCTTGGCCATTTGCAATTGTGTGATCAACTCAACAATTGGTATCAGAGCTACACTCATTGGAAGGATTACAACCCTCTTGAGTCGATTCTAGGAGAGTTTGATCAACAACTAGTCAAGCAATGACATCCACCTCCAACTCCAACCTCTATGAGTCCCAATCCACCACCAAGCCACCATTCTTCAATAGGGATAACTACCCATATTGGAAGAATAGGATGAGGCTCTTCATCAAATCTACCGACTACATGGTGTGGGATGTGGTTGAAGAAGGTCCATACATTCCGATGAAGAGAGATTGAGAAAGACTTGTCCCAAAGGTAAAAGTCGAGATGACGGATGATGAAAGAAGAATGATGCAAGTGAATGACAAAGCTCTACATGTGATATTTTTTGCACTTGGTCCGGATATCTACTCCAAGGTGTCTTCAATCGAAAATGCCAAGGAAGTTTGGGATACCCTCGAGACAACATATGAGGGAACTAGTGATGTCAAGGAGACAAAGATTGGGCTACTCAATCTAAGCTATGAAAATTTCAAGATGGATCCCGATGAAAGTGTCTCCAAGATGTTTGATCGATTTTCGGTCATTGTCAACGGATTGAAGGGGTTCGGAGAGATCATCCCCGAAGACAAACTAGTGAGGAAAT
Organism: Hibiscus trionum; assembly: GCA_030270665.1. Taxonomy (NCBI): domain Eukaryota; kingdom Viridiplantae; phylum Streptophyta; class Magnoliopsida; order Malvales; family Malvaceae; genus Hibiscus; species Hibiscus trionum. The sequence continues at coordinate 1,789,979 of BSYR01000058.1, forward strand.
TGTTGTACTCTCTTCCGGAGTCATGGGACGGCAAGAGAACGACTATTATTGAAGCTAGAGACTTGAAGACTCTCAAGCTTGATGCTCTTGTTGGATCTCTACTCACCCATGAGATTATGAGGAAGGGAAGAGAAGAAGAGAAGAAAATGGTTGAGAAGAAAGATGTTGAGAAGAAGAAAGTGGGAATCGCTCTTAAAGCTTCACATCAAGAAAGCGATTCAAGTGAAGATGAAGATGAGGAGATGGCCATGTTGGCCAAACGATTTACTCGGTTCATGAAGTCCAATCGTGGAAGAAAATTTATTAGAAAGGGAGACTTCAAGAGCAAGAGTAAGGAAGAGGAGAAGGACCAAATCACTTGCTATGAATGCAAGAAGCCGGGTCACATCCGTTCCGAATGTCCTCAATTGAAGAGGAAGAGCTTTGGGAAGAAGAACAAGCTCAAAGCTCAAATAGCAACTTGGAGTGACGATGAGTCATCCGAGGAAGAGGAGGAAGTGGCCAATCTATGTCTCATGGCCATTGATGATGAACCAAAGGTAAATTCTAACTTATCCAGACTCGATTTTACTTTTGATGAACTTCAAGATGCTTATGATGAATTGCAAGAGGTTTACGATGAGTTAGTAGGAAAATACAAAGAATCCATTTTGAAAAACAAGAAAACCATTTCCGATTTGAAAAATCAAAATGAGACATTTTCTAAAGCTAACTCCGAATTGGAAAAGAAAGTTTTGTTTTTAGTAAATCTTTCAAATGATCTTAAAACTAAACATCTTGAACTTGAAAAACTTCTTTCCGATTTTCAAGATTATCACACAAAGGAAGTGGATAATCTTAAAACATCTATTGCTATTGGGAAAACAATTTTGAAAAAGGAAATCACTCTAAATCCCAATATGTAAAAAGAAAACCATTTATTCCTAAACAAAGAAATTTTAATAAGCAATCTAGAGGTCAAAGAATTAGGAGTGTTTGAGTTCCTAAGGAACTCATTATTTCTAATAATATGAATGCTATTGCTTCTTGGATTCCTAAGGGAACCAAAATTTTGAAGGCTAACACACATGGACCCAAAATGATTTGGGTACCAAAAATCAAGGCCTAATTTCTTTGTTTGTAGGGGGAGCATTGCTACAAGGCTAAAGCTTCAAGCCAAAATTCTTGGTACCTTGATAGTGGATGCTCAAGACATATGACCGGTGACAAGAGTAGATTCGTGGAACTAAAGCCAAAGAGTGGTGGAGTAGTGACTTTCGGTGACAACTCCAAAGGCCACATTGAAGGAATAGGCTCCATTGGTAATCACTCCTCTATTTTCATTGAAAATGTTTTGTATGTCAACGGTCTTAAACATAATTTGTTGAGCATTACTCAATTATGTGATAAGGGTTTTAATGTTTTATTTGATAAAAGTGGTTGCAAAATTGTAAACATTAAAACAAATCAACTAATGCTCATAGGACATAGAATAGGCAATATTTACATGGTGCATTTAGATGACATCCATTCATCTCATACATGCTTAGTTGCACATGATGAACATGACTCATAGCTTTGGCATAGAAAATTAGGACATGCTAGCATGAGTGTCTTAGAGAAATTAATTTCCCTTAATCTAGTTAGAGGTTTACCCAAACTTAAATTTTCTAATGATAAAATTTGTGATGCATGTTCAAAGGGTAAACAACATAGAACTTCATTCAAATCCATTAATGATGTCTCCACTAATAGATGTTTACAATTGATTCATATGGATCTTTTTGGGCCTATTAGAACAATGAGCTTGGGTGGTAAATCATATGCTTTCGTGCTTGTAGATGACTATTCTAGGTTTACTTGGGTTCTATTCTTAAGTACAAAAGATGAGGCTTTAGAAAAATTCATCACATTTTCTAAAATAACTCAAAATGATCTTGAACTTAAAATTTCTCACATTAGAAGTGATCATGGAACCGAATTTCAAAATCTAGGTTTCGATGAGTTTTTAAATGAAAATGAGATTAGCCACAATTTTTCCGCACCTCGCACTCCTCAACAAAATGGGATAGTTGAGAGGAAAAATCGAACTTTAGAAGAAATGGCTAGAACCATGCTTTGCAAAAATAATTTACCTAAATATTTTTGGACGGAAGCCACAAAAACCGCTTGCTATATTATAAATCTAGTAATGATTAGGCCAATTTTGAAGAAAACACCTTATGAGATTTTGAAATCTAAGAAGCCTAACATTAGCTATTTTCATCCTTTTGGTTGCAAGTGTTTTGTTTTGAATAATGGTAAAGAAAACTTAGGTAAATTTGATGCTAAAAGTGATGAAGCTATTTTCTTAGGGTACTCTTTAAACTCTAAAGCCTATCGTGTTTTTAACAAAAGAACTCTAGTAGTTGAAGAGTCAATACATGTTGTTTTCGATGATAACCTCCTTCCGAGGAAGGAATCTTGTGATGATGATGATGTAGGAATCCTTGATGCCATTGATGGAGGACAAACGTCAAAGGTGGATGAGGTTCTAACTAAAGATGAGGATACACAAGATCCACCTCTTGAAGCCTTGAAGAACTTGGCTCTTGAGGAAAAGGAGGTGTCTTACCCAAGGGAGTTCAACTATGTCAAAGGTGGTGAAATCTTGGGTGATCCATCCAAGGGGGTAACTACTAGATCCTCTCTCAAATTAATGAACCATGTTGCATTTCTTTCATGCATCTAAAAATATTAAAGAAGCTTTAAAAGATGATTTTTGGATTTTGGCCATGCAAGAAGAATTAAATCAATTTGAGAGAAGTAAAGTTTGGACATTAGTTGAAAGGCCTAGTAATCAATCTATTATAGGAACTAAATGGGTATTTAGGAATAAATTAGATGAAAGTGGTAATATAGTGAGAAACAAGGCTAGGCTTGTTGCTCAAGGCTATACCCAAGAAGAGGGAATTGATTTTGATGAGATATATGCACCCGTAGCTAGGATGGAAGCCATTAGGATGCTTTTAGCACTTGCATGTTATAATAATTTCAAGCCTTTTCAAATGGATGTGAAAAGTGCCTTTTTAAATGGGTTTATAAATGAAGAAGTGTATGTGGAACAACCACCGGGTTTTGAGGATTCAAAATTTCCAAACCATGTGTTTAAACTAACAAAAGCTCTCTATGGTTTAAAACAAGCTCCTAGAGCTTGGTATGAGAGACTTTCAAATTTCTTAATTGAAAAGGGTTTTGAAAAAGGAAAGGTGGATACTACACTCTTCATAAAAAGATATAACAATGACATCTTAGTAGTACAAATCTATGTTGATGATATCATTTTCGGTTCTACTAATGAGTGTTATTGTAAAGATTTTTCTAAGCTAATGTAAGGTGAGTTCGAGATGAGCATGATGAGAGAGCTCTCATTCTTCTTGGGACTCCAAATCAAACAAAGGAAAGATGGCACCTTCATAAATCAAGCTAAGTACGTGAATGATATGCTCAAAAAGTTCGGCTTGGAGAATGCAAAACCTTAAGCCACACCTATGAGTTCTTCAATAAAGCTTGACAAAGATGAAGGAGGTAAGTGTGTTGATTCTAAGCTTTATAGATCCATGATAGGTTCTTTGCTTTACCTTACCGCAAGTAGACCGGATATTATGTTTAGTGTTTGCTTGTGTGCTAGGTTTCAAGCTAGTCCTAGAGAATCACACTTAGTTGCCATTAAGAGAATTTTTAGATACCTTAGAGACACATCTACCATAGGCCTTTGGTATCCTAAAGACTCTTCCTTTAGCCTTCATGCTTATTCAGATGCGGATTATAAGGGGTGTAAGATAGATAGGAAAAGTACTTCCGGGACATGCCAATTCTTAGGTAGTATGCTCGTATCTTGGTTCTCTAAGAAAAAAAATAGCGTAACCTTATCTACCACCGAAGCGGAGTACATATCCTTAGGGAGTTGTTGTGCTCAAGTCCTTTGGATGAAGCAACAACTCTTAGATTATGGTGTTAAAATAGAAACCATACCCCTTAGGTGTGACAACACTAGTGCCATTTGTCTCACTAAGAATCCCATTCAACACTCTAGAACTAAACACATAGAAATTAGACATCATTTCATTAGAGATCATGTTTTGAAAAATGATGTTGTTATAGAGTTTGTTGACACCTTGAACCAATTAGCGGATATATTTACAAAACCTTTAGATAAAGAGCGCATTTGGACCCTTAGGAGAGAGTTAGGTTTAACTAGCCTTTCTTGACCCTTTTAGGTCCCAAAATGTCTAAATTTGCTTGAAATTGTTTGTGATTCATGCTTGTGTTAGTTTTGTTCCTTTTGCTTCTATGCATGTTGCTAGGGGGAGTATGTATTAAGTTTAGCCATTAAAACTTGTTCATATGACATGTACATGCATTTAGGGACATTTCAAATTGGATTTTCTGTACTTAAATCTGTCAAACTGCATAATCTGGTAAAGGTGTATCGATACGGCTGCAAAGCGTATCGATACGGGTTGATAACTGGGAATTTTTGAGGATGAACGAGTATCGATACGGCCACGCGTATCGATACGGAACAGGTCAAGGGAAATAGTCAAAGCCAAGCGTACCGATACGTCCCCGCGTATCGATACGGTAGTATCGATGAATATAAAATTAGGGTTAAAGGGTATCGATACGCGCGTATAGCGTATCGATACGGCCTCGACAGAGAGGCTATTTAGGGCTGCAATTGTTAAAACGTTTTAAAAAAACTCAAAAACCCTTTTTCACTCAAAAACCCTAGCCGCGAAACCTTATATAAACCCCCTCAATTCTTCAAATTTTACCATCAAATCTTCAAAATTCCTTGAGGGTTTTTACTCTACACATCAAGGCAAAGCTTTGGCATCAAATCTTGTGCATTCACATCCCCTCTTTCATCCATTCTAAGATTCAAGGTATAAAACTTCTCTTTTCTATTTTCTTGAATTTTCGTTTGTTTTTAATTGTTGTTTCAACTGATTTTTGTACAAACCTTGTTTGATTGTTATGGGTTTCAACTTTTTCGTAAAAAAATTTTCAAAAATTAAATTTTTCATTCGAATATATTTTATATTCGATTTGTTTTTTTAAAAAAACTGTTTCTTTTTTTTAAATTGTGAATATCTCTTTAAAATTAAAATTCTTTTTACAAATTACCTTGAATTATTATAATTTATTGGATTGAATAGGATGTTAATTGCATACATATTCGAATCCTTTTTGATGTATTTTCAGGATTATGGCACCGAAAAAGGGAACTAAGCGACATCGTTCCACTTCCAATCCTCATGAGGATGCCGAGGGTAATCCTACACCTAACCTTCCTTATATCATCCAATTAAGTTTTCCCGAACCTATTGATATGGAACGATATAAACTTTTTCAAGGGATGAACCTTAGGGAAGAACGTGTTGTGTCAGTCCCATTCTTAGATTCTGCTCGTTTCAAATTTCAATACCTATCTTTAATTAAGCAATGGAAATTTTTACCCTTTTTGAGCATTTCTCCTATCCTATATAGGAACCTAGTCATTGTATTCTTTTCTAATGCCGAATGCATACATGATGAACCTAGGGAGCATGTTATTGCCATTGAATCTTCTATTATGGGCAAAACCTTTCAAATTGATCAAAAAGTTCTATGTAATGTCTTTGGTTTTGAAGATGTTGGTATTGATGATGAACAATCTTTGGGTACGGGTGTTTTAGGCTCAGCAAAAGTTTTAAATGCTCATGACCGTATCCTTCATCTTCTTATCTCTTGGTTTATCCGTCCATCGGGTGGGAAATATTCAACTATTCGTCAAACTGATGATTTTTGGCTTAGGTGTTTTAGAGAAGGTAAACGTCCAAATTTGTGTCAAATTATGTTTGCCGACCTTGTCTTTTTAGTTCAACACCGTCACACCAAACAAGTCTCATCATTTTACTACTCCACGGCTTTGAGTTTTCTATTTCATTCCCTTGGCATTGATTGTTCACATGATTTTCCCGAAACCCTTGGCCTACCCATCGATGAGCGTTCCCTAGCTCGTTCCGGTTTCACTTATGTTGATAATGATTGGGTTCGCAATGCTCAAGATCCTAAGCACGTTGCTCCGGTCGATGCCTCTCGTGCTTCTTCGAGCTCTCACCGTGCTCCTCTTGATTCCTCCTCCGTGGATACTCTCATGACCTTCCTAAATGAGAAGTTCACCGCGATGGATAATCGTTTCACATCCTTAGAGGATCGCGTCCAAGGCATGGAAAAGAAGATAGACACCATGGCCGCTCGCCAAAACTTCATGGATATCTCTCTTACCGCCTTCCATGGTGCTTGGATCAATCAAAACCGAAGGAATCAACCCTCTCAAGAAGATAAAGAAGAAGATGACGATGATGATGAAGAAGGGGACGAGTAGATCATGCATCTCATCTTAGGACATTTAGTCTTTTATCTTTGTTATTGCACTTTTGATTTTTAGGATTTGAAGTTTATGCCTATTATCTATGTTTTTAGGTTTTTAAAGTTTGGATTATGATGATTGCTTTGAAGTTTTATGCATTTGAACTACTATGTTTAATTTAAACTTTATGCATTTGAACTCATTTGATTGCTTTAAGTTTAATGAATGATTGTTGCTATTATCATTGTATTATCCTTGTATTATTTTTGATCTAACAAAAAGGGGAGAAGGATCCTATAGTCAATGTTTTATTTTTGAAAATCTATCTTAAAGTAAGGGGGAGAAAGCTTTTCAAAGTTTCAAAAACATAAAAATTTATTTATGGTTTTGGTATATCAAAAAGGGGGAGATTGTAAAATCGAAATTGATTTTGATATAACACATACCCTTATGCGTATCGATACCCTTTTTGGCTACTGGAATTTTGTTTTTCAAACCAGTATCGATACCCTTATGTGTATCGATACCCTATTTTGCCATTGGAATTTTGATAGACTTACCGTACCGATACGCCTTGCAACCGTATCGATACGATATTCATCTGGGCAACTATTTTCATGAAACCATACCGATACGCCTTGCAACCGTATCGATACGATAATCACATCTTTGAAAAATCTGAGCATTTAATTATTTGACCGTTACTTGTCAGTTGGTTGGTTTCCCATTTTCAAAAGATCGTTATACCGTACCGATACGCTTGGTGTGCGTATCGATACACTTTTTATGCAAACTCAACTTGGGATTCCAGTGAGCAAAAACCGTATCGATACGGCCATCTGTACCGATACGCCCCTTAAAACCGTACAGGTACGCCTTCTAAGCGTATCGATACACTCTGTTTTCAGGCACAACAGCTCTTTCCTCTTTGATGCAGGTAGGGGTGGGAATTGTCGGGTACCCGGTTCATCCGGGTACCTCATTAAACGGCCCGTGTCCCGGCCCATTATATCCGGGTACTCAGGATTCGGGTACCCGGGTAATCGGGTACCGGGTACCCGGTTCCTATTTTTTTATTTTTTTATTTTTAAAATTAAAAAAAATCACATGTTAAACACAAAAATATTTTTAAAAAAATTAAACTTAAAACTTAAAAGAATATAATACAAACATTGAAAAAATGTAGGGATTTAAACTTAATTTTAGAGTGAAAATATTAAGAAACATAAAATAAAAATATAATTTTAAATATAAAAAATATATATTAAATTTTATCGGGTCGGGTCGGGTACCCGGTAAGGGAAAACTTTCGGCCCGTGTCCCGTGAAATTTGCCGGGTCGGGTACCTGGCCCGGTCGGGTAATTTTTTTTCGGGAATTACCCGGTATTTTAGTTTCGGGTCGTCGGATTTTCGGGTCGGGTCAATCGGGTCGGGTATTTTCTCCCACCCCTAGATGCAGGTATCGATACGCCCTTCCCGAGTACCGATACGGTAGGCTGTAGAGCTGCATTTAATGCGAGAAAATTGCTCCCAACGGCTCTATTGATGATCCCAACTACCCAAACGGCTAGAATTCAATACAAGGGTATAAAAACAAGCTTCAAATGACCACGCAACAACTATTGAACCCACAAGCATCATCAAAGCAAAAATTCAAACCCTAGTGCTCTTCAAAGTCAAATTCTTGTACCCAACTTTAGTGTTTTTATTGTTATTTTGTATTGTGAGTTTGGGGTGATTGAAATTGTATTTGGGTAAATAATTTATCCTTTGTGAGGAATCATTTGAGTTTACCAAAATCTCTCTTTGTAAATTGAGTGGATTAAGCTTTGGGTAGAAAGCTTAATCAATTTGTAAGGTTACCTCCTCATCCAAGAAAAGGGGAAGAATTCAAGTAGTGAATTGGTTAAAAATCCTTAGTGGGTACTAAGGTAGTGGATGTAGAGTTCATTTGGAGAACTTGAACCACTCTAACTACTTGTGTCATCTTTTATTTTTCATTCATTCCTCCCACCAAATTTTAATTGCCAATTCACCCCCTCTTGGCCATTTGCAGTTGTGTGATCAACTCAACAATTTTTCATAATTCAATTTTCATGCTCATTCGATCATATCATCATACATGGCAGCAATTTCATATATATAATCATATGCATTTTAAGCATAGCATAAATATCATAGGGCAGTCCACATATTCACATAAACAAGCATTATCAAGAATCCAAATTCACACATGTTCAATATACAAATAATCACATGGGCAGTCCACATTTGCACATACTCAAATATTATCAAAATCCAAATCAAACATATAAACCATGGCATTTAATTTCACATAAAGCAGCTCGCATTTTCACATTTTAAAACATTAGCCAAAATTTCAAATCATGCATCCATTTTTCCGTTGATCTCCTTCCCTTACTAAACACATTACCGAATATCAATTAGTCCAATTTTCATGCATAGAAATCATAAATTACAAAAGAAAAAGGTGGTTCGGACACTAGTCCCAACCCTAATACAAAATTACACTCACAACTCCTTAAGCTTGATCTCGAATTGAGATGCCCTTGTTTCTTCCCTTCGAGTGATCGATCCTAGCTTCCTCCAAAGTTTCTTCACAATTCCGATCTTAATTCTCAACATAAAACGAATACACACTATATTAGGAAGCAATTCAATCATAATTACTCCTCAATGGCAAACATGAACACACATTTTCAAATCTGACTTCCTATTAAACTAGTTGGAGGACTAGTTAGTGTTTTAATCATATCTTTTTAATTACTAATCCAAAATTAACTTATCATATACCGTTAGAAAGGTATTAAACTCATTTTTCTACTCATGTGAACCTCATATTTTTATCTTATTCGAATAAATACAGTTTATTGCTTAATTACACCCCTTTCGATAAATCTGGGCAGCTTGTACTGTCCAACTTTAAAAATCCATATCTCCTAAGTTACATACTGAAATTGAGTTCTGTTTTCTCTCAATGATTCTAGACATAACAAAGTTTATACAGTAAAAATTTCAATTCAAAATACCTTATATCTATTTTTTGGTGAATTTCCAAAGTTACTGCTTATGAGTTGCATACCACTGGACAACTTACTTAGTTTTCACATCAAGCTTAAAATTCATCTAATTACATTATTCAATATATAAATTCACTCATGGCATAACTTATACTATTCTTCCATGACATTTTACAGTCCATATTAACCTTTAATTTCAACGATCAAGTACTCAATTTTACCGATTTTCCAGTTCAGTCCCTAATCTCCATTAATTTCGAATACATGTCTACTTTTGGTTCTAATCGAATTTTCATCTTTTTAATTCGTTTTACCAGCAACCAATAGTCATTTATAATAATATCCTTATTTCTTCACAACTTTCTTGTTGAGATTTAGGGGGCTCGATTCGATCAACCGTTCTTGTTCGCCAAGTGTGGAGAAGTTGGATAATTGGGGGTTTTAGTGGGAGGTGAAAATTTGGCAATTTGACACAAGGATTTATAGTGGTTCAACCTTCTAACCAAGGTCTACATCCACTACCTTAGCTCCCCACTAAGGATTTCCAACAAATTCACTAAGAATTCCGTCCCCTTTTCTCGGATTAGGAGGAAACCGTTACAACTCAAAGCTTTCTACCCAAAGCTTGAAGGAACACTCTCTTTACAAATAAAGACTTAGCAAACTAGAAATCCCTCTAAAAGGTGTTTGTTTGCAATTCTAAGCACTCACCCAAAACCTAAACTGTAACACCCGGGTTTGGGGGTCAGGTGAAAATAATAATAAAATAATATTTTGGGCCTCGGGTTTTCAAAACAAATATTTTATGATTGGACTTGTTTAATTTAAAGCCCAATTCCATGGATTTGAATTTTTGAGATAGTCATTTCATTAATGACATTTTGGTAAATTTTAAAATGAAGGGGAAATGAGATGACAAAAAGAGGGTTTTATTTGAAAAAAATGCTCATCCTCATCATTCCACCATTTTTGAAAACCTAAAACCCCTCTTATCCCTTAAAGCACTATTTCATCAAATCTCTTCATCAATTCAAGGGCTCTCTTCGAGGTAATTGCGTTTTTGAACTCTCCTCATGATTTCCAACATTTCCATAGCTTTAGTTTTCATAGAAATCCTCTTTTTGAGTTTTTGAAGTTTTCAAGTTTGAAGAAAAACATGAAACTTTAATGGCTTCTTGGCTTGTTTTTTATTTGTAGAGTTTAGATTTGAACTAATCTCACCCTAAGACACCTTATATCTTAAAATGGTGGGATTTTAACAAAAATCCCGAAATGGGTTTTTAGGGGTATATTTAAAGTGTCAAAATTTATGTTTTTGGAATGGTTTTGTGAAAAATTGTTGGGCTGATGTTATAGCAACATTGAGTAGGTGTTTTTAGATGTTTTTTTTGATGATTTTTGAGTGGTGATAGTGTTGGTTTGAATGGATTCCCGTAGCTACTGCTGTAAGTGATTTTTAGAAGTGGAAAATGGGAGTTTTAAGGAGTTTATGTGGGGAAATGAAGGGCTGATGGTTGTACAACCTTAGGGTGATGTTTTGGACATGTTTTGGAGTGTTTTAAGTGTTTAAATTGAGAGGTAATGACTGGGATTTGCTGGAGTACGAAAATGGGATTATTTGGAAGGATTTCGACTTTGAATTGTTGAGAAAATGTTAGAGAATTGAGAGCTGATGTGTAACAGTAAATTTATGGTTGATTAAGAGGTTAATTCATTGCTTTTGATTGGTTAGAAACAGCGGATTTGGCCTTGGGTGGTTCGGGCACGATTCCGGAAGTTGTGGAAGCTTGGGTCGGCTTTGCTTAAGGAAATATGGTGAGTGGAAATATTTTTAAGTAACGTTTTGGTTCAAAGGTGGTTTTGAAAGAGTTTGGATTGAGCTTGAAAGATCAATTTAAACTCAAGAGTAAGTTGATGTGAATCGCCTCTTTAATTTCCCCTTTTTACCGTTTGTTTTTCATTACTTGTGGTGATAATTTGTTATGTGTGAAATTAATGGTGATGTTGATATGCCTTGTAAAATATCTGTAAGTTGGTGCATGTTGTGCACGAAAATGGTAAGTAAGACCACTTGCGGTTGGTAAGATCGTAAGTAGTAAGTTGTGCATAATTGTGGTTTTTGTTACAAGTTGTTTTGGACATGCATGATATAGTGTGTTCATGTCGCATGGTGGTGATTTGTATATCGTGTTGCATGGTTGGTTTCGAACCTCACGTGATGGTTGTCGTTGCTCCGATGATGTGTAGTCCCGCCGGTAATGACTAGTATAAGACTCCGGTGATGTGTAGTCCCGCCGGTAGTGACTAGTAGAAGAGTACTTTGATGTGTAGTCCCATTGGAAAACTACTAGTCGAAACAGTGATGTGTAGTCCTACCGTGTGTGTTTTGGTTATGCTTGTGCATACCATGTATTGTTCATGTTGTGTCTCACCATATCTTTCCCTTTTAATGGTTTTGCTTTAAATATGAAATTATGCCTTTATGCATACCATGAAGTGTGATGCCATGACAAATATCTATATTGTTGACTTTTGGTTGAACTTGTATGTGTTGGCCTTTATTTTAAAGAAAGCTTTGAACCCTGCATTGTCGTTGTTATGTTTTTGAGCTCCGCTCACTAAGCTTTATGCTTACGCTCTCATTTTTCCGACAATGCAGATCATTAGCCTGGAGTTAGCAAGGAACAAGAAAAGGGCGTCCAAGCGTGTGGTAGTTTGCTCAAGTATGGTTTATTAAATAATGTAGTTGTTTAGCAATGGGAAATGCTACGTGTTTTAGGAGCGTGTATATAGACTCCTTTGTCTTGGCTTTATGTTGTTAATTCCTTATGTTGATGGATTTGTAAACCATGTTTATGTTGATGCCTAAGTGTTTGTTTGGAAGGCTTATAACCATGTCCCTTGAGATGCATATACCTTGGTGTTGAAGTTTGAAAACCATGTCTTTTGGATGCTTATGTTTGTAGTGAAGGCATGTAAATCTTGTTATGCATATATTTTTGTGGGTGCTTGTTCTCTTTTAAAATGGTTAGCCTTGGACGTGTGTTCCTTTGAATGTATGCTAAGTGTTGGATCATGTTTGATGTAGAGTGAAATGCCTCTAGAGTATGTGTATGTATGTTGTATGCTTGTCTTGGTATATGATGTTCTATTGTTTGTTTAAATTGATATGTATGTTTAATCTTGGTTGCTAAATGATCTATGAATGTGGGTAGGTTGCTAGACGAGTCGTAAAATGCATCTAGAGTTGAGTTTTGGTTCATTTTGTAGCTAAATTGAGGCTTGCAGTGCAGGGCGTATCGATACGCCCAAGGGTCGTATCGATACGGTCCTACACTTTGGGGCTCAGTTTAAGCAGGGCGTACCGATACACGAGGGCGTATCGATACGCCAAAGGCTCTCTGGAATTCTGAGAAATTGAAGAGATTTTGGCGTATCGGTACGGGTATGGGGTGTATCGATACGGTCTTTTATCGTTGACCGTGAGAAGTTGACCAATGAGGGCGTATCGGTACGGTCAACCAGTGTATCGATACGGTCTCCCTAGGTTGACTCTGAGTAGTTGACCAAGTCAAGGCGTATCGATACGGTCCCCTAGCTTATCGATACGGCCTGTTATAAAAGTTAAAATGGGCTGTTTAATTGCATATCTCGTGGGTTTTGTATCCATGTTTGTTCGCTGCGTGTCCTATCACATAGGATTTAATAAATGCATCTAGAAAAGATAAAGAAAAAAATAGGGTTGCTAACCGAAGGGGAGCCTTAACGGGTTTCGCTTCGGTTTTCCCCGTGTAACCTACTCGGACCGGTTAGTCATCCAGACCGGGACGAGGGGGTTACATAAACACTTGAGAAAATTTAACAATGTAAGCTCACAAGTGTTGTCTAAGCAAGAAATAAACAATTTAAGCTCTAGACAAATTTTGACATCATAATGTTGTTACAATTGAAGCATTAACCATTACAAGATGCTTGGAGGTCCCTTTTATACTCCCAATTGAGTTTGTAGCCGTTACAAGCCGTTGGGGATGATTTGGAGCCGTTGAGGACTTTATTTCCCTCATAAATGCTGTTCTGCAGCCTTCCGTATCGATACGCTTGGATTCGTATCGGTACGGCCTTTATCAGAAACTAGCCGTTGGGCTCTTGCCAGCCTAGGCGTATCGATACGCTTGAGGGCGTATCGGTACGGTATGACGTTTAAAAGACCATTGGGAAATAGCCGTTGGGGTGGTTGAAAGGGGATCGGTACGCTTACCAGGCGTATCGAAACGATCTCGATCCGTATCGAAACGGCCAAGCCTGTTTCGATACGGGTTTTGGTAGTGACCAAACTGAGGCAAAAAGGTATCGGTACGGGTACAACCATATCGATACGTGTAGCTTGAAAAGTCAAGTTTGGCTATATAAAAGCATGAAAAGTCTTGCCAAAAACCTCTTAAAATACTTCAAACATAATTTCAAGTTGTTTGGACTTAAAAACAAGTTTTAAATTCTTTTCAAATTAGTCCAAAACATTTTTCAAATATTATATCAAAACTTAGTTCTACAATCTCCCCCTTTTTGATATAATAAAACCAACTTGAAAAATTGTTTGGAATTCTCCCCCTTTGACTTTAAAATTGTGAATAAGAGATTAAAAAAAAACAAGTAAAGCTCCCCCTTATTCATTTGAAAATTCAATTTTTCAAACCATTTCTCCCCCTTTTTGTTATATCAAAAAGAATTTAAAATGACATTTAAGTTCAAGATAACATAGGAGGCAAAAAAAATTTGACACACTTAAAATTTTGGTTTAAAATTGGCTCCCCCTTACTCAAAGCATCATAAGAATGTTAGTTCAACATATATGATTATCTAGTTGACATAAATGAAAATAAATCAAATAAACACTAAAGCAACTAGATATTACCACACTTGAACACAAGGGAGGATGTGAAGCCTTCCTTCTTCAAGTGTTCTTCCTTGTGTGCATGGAGCTCCCCCTCAATGTTTGACTTGTTGAACTTCTCCATCACACCTAGCAAAAGACAATCAAGTAATTTTTGGTATCCAAATTGCTTTGGATCCATAGACATTAGTAGCACAAAATTTAGTCCCCTTAGGAATCCATTTTTCAATTTCATTCTTTTTAGTTGAAGTGGTTAGTCCTTTTGGGACCCAAACACTTCTAAAACATTTTCCATTCACAAATCTAGGGGCACTAGATTGTCTTACATAAAAGTTTGATTTTCCAAAACTATTTTTCTTTTCAAGTTCATTGGAAATCAATTCTTTTTTCTTTTTGAACTTTAAGAAGCAAATTTTGTAAATCAAAACATTTTTGTTCAAAATCTTTCAACTTTGCTTCAAGTTCAAGATTTGTTTTGGAAAGCAAATCATTTTCAATTTTTATTTTTGAAATCAACTTTTTGTTTTTAGAAAATGAGGCCTTGAATTCCAAAAGCAAATCATCATAGGCATCTTGTAACTCATCAAAAGTATAAGAATTTGAAATGGATGAGTTAGAAGTTACCTCCCCCTCATTGAGGGCCATCAAGCATAGGTGGGCTACTTCATCATCGGTGGAGTCTTCATCACTCCATGTGGCCACATATGCTTGTTTTGAAGATGATCCCTTCTTTTTGGATTTGTGGGAGTCCTTCATCTTCTTCATCGATTCATGCTTGGATTTTTCCATTTTGCTCTTCATGAACCGAGCGAATTTGTTGAAGAGATAGGCCATCTCTTCATCTTAACTATCCTCCTCACTTGAATCTACATGAAGGCATGTGGAGGATTTGAGAGCTACAGCACTTGCATTGATGCCTAGCTCCATGATCTTCTTCTTCCCCATCGCTCTAATCTCTTCCTTCTTCTTCTCCTCTTCTTTGTTTTTCTTCATTATTTGATGAGTGAGAAGTGACCCCATGAGTTCATCAAGCTTCAAGGTTTTGAGATTCTTGGCTTCGATGATGGCGGTCCTCTTTGAGTCCCATGACTCGGGAAGGGAGTAGATGAGCTTTCGGACAAGCTTCTCTTCTGGAATGGCTTCTCCATAACCTTTAAGACCATTGGTGATGGTGGAGAACCTATCAAACATCTTCTCGATGTTCTCTTCCAGATCCATCTTGAAGTTCTCATACTCTAAGGTGAGGAGCCCAATCTTGATCTCCTTGACTTCATCGGTTCCTTCGTATGTGACTTCAAGCTTGTCCCATACTTCCTTGACACTCTCACAAGAAGACATCTTCTCATAGATGGTTGGGAAATGCACAAAAGAGCATGTGCAAGGCTTTGCAATTAAGCTCCATCTTCTTGCGATCGTCGGCACTCCATTCCGCTTTGCTTCCTTGAGGCACGAACGGACCATCTTCAACTATGTCTCATAGCTTGTAATCTCTTGACTTCAAGAAGAATTTCATCTTTATCTTCCAATGGGCATAGTGGTTTCCGTCGAAGAAAGGCGGTTTGTCTATTGATTGTGCCATTGAGCCGGTTGGTGAAATATTGATCGAGCTTGCCGGATCTTCTCAATAGGATGTGAATCCCCTTCGATTGAGCCAAGCTCTGATACCAATTGTTAAGATTTAGGGGGCTCGATTCGATCAACCGTTCTTGCTCGCCAAGTGTGGAGAAGTTGGATAATTGGGGGTTTTAGTGGGAGGTGAAAATTTGGCAATTTGACACAAGGATTTATAGTGGTTCAACCTTCTAACCAAGGTCTACATCCACTACCTTAGCTCCCCACTAAGGATTTCCAACAAATTCACTAAGAATTTCGTCCCCTTTTCTCGGATTAGGAGGAAACCGTTACAACCCTCAAAGCTTTCTACCCAAAGCTTGAAGGAACACTCTCTTTACAAAGAAAGACTTAACAAACTAGAAATCCCTCTAAAAGGTGTTTGTTTGTAATTCTAAGCACTCACCCAAAACCTAAACACTTGAGCAAATTTAACAATGTAAGCTCACAAGTGTTGTCTAAGCAAGAAATAAACAATTTAAGCTCTAGACAAATTTTGACATCATAATGTTGTTACAATTGAAGCATTAACCATTACAAGATGCTTGGAGGTCCCTTTTATACTCCCAATTGAGTTTGTAGCCGTTACAAGCCGTTGGGGATGATTTGGAGCCGTTGAGGACTTTATTTCCCTTCATAAATGTTGTTCTGCAGCCTTCCGTATCGATACGCTTGGATCCATATCGGTACGGCCTTTATCAGAAACTAGTCGTTGGGCTCTTGCCAGCCTAGGCGTATCGATACGCTTGAGGGCGTATCAGTACGGTATGACGTTTAAAAGACCGTTGGGAAATAGCCATTGGGGTGGTTGAAAGGGGATCGGTACGCTTACCAGGCGTATCGAAACGATCCCGATCCGTATCGAAACGGCCAAGCCTGTTTCGATACGTGTTTTGGCAATGACCAAACTGAGGCAAAAAGGTATCGGTACGGGTACAACCGTATCGATACGTGTAGCTTGAAAAGTCAAGTTTGGCTATATAAAAGCATGAAAAGTCTTGCCAAAAACCTCTTAAAATACTTCAAACATAATTTCAAGTTGTTTGGACTTAAAAACAAGTTTTAAATTCTTTTCAAATTAGTCCAAAACATTTTTCAAATATTATATCAAAACTTAGTTCTACATTTCTCCTAGTGAGAATTTTCTAATTTTAATCTCTAAGTATACAAATTTTCCAACTATCCAAGACTTTACATTTTCTTTCAAAACAGCCCCCTTATGACTCTATTCATAATTTCTCAAGAAATTTTCAAGGATTTCATTAGTTCATCTTATTATTTTCTTCAAGACTCTCATAGTTTCATGTTCATACAAATTTTAGGTTTGCATGCATGGTGTTATACCCAACCGAATAGTTACAAGGAGAAGGAAACTTACTTCTTGATCTCTTTGATAATACTTGCTATCCTTCCCAAATCCTAGCTTAATCCTTCCACCATGCAAGCAAAATTTTCACCATTTAAGCTCTAGAATTTTCAGACTTTTGAGCTTCTCTCCCCTCCATTTTCTCTCAAACCTCACGGCAAGGAAGAAGAAAATGATGAGGAGAAGACAAACTCCCTTAATCTAGGTGATTTGATGGCTTACAAAATTACTCAAGAGCCCCTTAGCCTATAACCTTTATCATCATTTTACTAAGGGCAGCCCTAAGGATATTTTGTTTTTAACATGCAAATTTCAATCTTTATAATTATTTTAAATTGGTCATCAATTTCCCTTTTCCCATGCTTTCCTGAATTTTCTCAATTTGATCCGATTTCCACAAGGAAATGCAACACTACTTAATTTCTTTTCATTCTTTTAATTTCACACTTTGTATCTTGTTGTCACTAATTCTAATTCTCTAATTTACCATTTGCTTAAATTTCTTAATTCAAAGCTAAATTTCTTTCTAATTCAAATTGGTGCACTAGTTGCCCAAATAAGAAATTTAAGGACCAAATTACATAATTCACTAAATTGCAAGCTCAATTACTTCTAAAAATAAATAAATTAATTAAATTTAATGACCTTAAATTCTAGGACGGAAATGTGGGTGTTACAGACTAAATTGTTACTTAAAGAAGACTTGTTTGTTACAAACATATAGTTGAGTGAATAAATTGTTAGTTTTAAAAGAAAAGTGACATCTTTGTTACCAAACCTATAATTATGTGATATGTGGTGTACTTTACCCATTTATATTTTAGTTCAAAGTTCAAAAAATTCAAAAGGAATATAATGTAGTATAAGTTTTGAGGACTAAATTTGGTAATATATCAAACAATTTGTTTCAATTTTAACGATAGAGTGACCAGATTGTCACAATATTTTAATCAAGTGACTAAATTGTTACTTTTAGAAGAAACATGACTTGTTTGTAACCAAACCTATAATTAAGTGATTTGTTTGTTAAGAAATTTTAACTGAGTGACTAAATTGTTACTTTTAGAAGGAAAATGACATGTTTATTAGAAAGGCTATAATTGAGCGACTAAATTGTTACTTTTAGAAGAAAAGTAACATGTTTGTGACCAACCCATAATTAAGTGACATGTCGTGTATTTTTACCCCTTTAGTTATTACTCGTGTTAAATATTCATCAATGTCTCTATTTGTAGAGAATTTATAATAATTATATAGATATTTATCAATAAAATAGTAGTAATAGTATATATCTAGAATTATCCACAATAAGAACTCGTGGAGTGGTCCTAGTGGTAAAGGATGATGTATTTCATCCAGGTGATTCGGGTTTGAGCACAATGTGTGCATGGTGTATGTGCGCCTTATAAAAGGACTAAGAAAATTGAACAAATATTACCTTTATTCAACTCGAGAACAAATACTTCTGATGTTATTTTTTTACATCTTTTTAACACTTTTCCGATATTTAAATATCAATTTCTTTTAGTTTTCAAGCATAAACTCTTCACTTTTATATATCGTTAATCATTTGAATTTTTTTTCTCATCTTCGTCTTTACCGGGTAAATAATTAAACTTATATTTATTTCACATTTTTATTACTACTATTTGTAAATGTGAGTTTTCATTATATTGACCAAACGTGTTTTCTATTTTTTAAAATTTTGAAAATAAAAATAAAAAATAAAAACAGAAAATATTTTCTAGAATCAAACGGGCTCTAAGTGTTCCATTTCTTGTAATTGATTTTTATATGGTCAGCTATGTCGTTTAAATGATTTATGGTCGATTCTACTGTTTAAATTGTTGGGCACGAACGATTAACTAAATTCGTCAAAATGGAGTGATTGGCCTTTGAGTGAATACACAAATAAGCAAACAAATGAAAAACCTTACATGGCAAATATGTTTGCAAGATTAAGCTCTCATCTAAACCTAGACACTTGAGTAAATTTGACAATTGAAGCTCACAAGTGTTTTCTAGTAAAAAATAAACTTTACAAGCAAAAAAGATGATTTCTCTAACATTGAATGTTGGCAAGATGTTTCTTGATGTTTCATAGCTGTTTGAAGACTTCTTTTATATCCTCTAATGAATTCATGGCCGTTACTAACGGTCGGGGTTGTTTAGAGCCGTTAGAAACCATTAAAATTAAGCATTAAATGCTCACATGCATAGAGGTTTTGAAACCATTACAAAGATTTTAAAATCATTTGGGGTTTTTTAAAAGAAAAAATAGCCGTTATAGAGTATGGTTTCAAAATCATGGCAAAGATTTCAAAACCATTTGGAATTTTTCAAATGAAAAACTAGCCATTATAGGGGCATGGTTTCGAAATCAGGCTTGGGGCTTAGAAACCTTGACAAGGGATTTGAAACCTGTTACCTAGATTTGGTTTACTGGCCTTACTGCCTCAATGATTTCGAAACCACTTATAGGCGTTTCAAAACCTGCATTAAAATTTTATAAAATCGGTTAAAAATAACTTTAAAAGAAACATTCGACATAGGAACAAAGTTAAAATATTTTAAACATATTTTTCAAGTTTTATAGACTTTAAAATATTTCTGAAATATGTTTAAGTCTAAAAACAGTTTTCTTAAAAATTTATATCAAAATCTTTATCTCAACATAAATATTAAAGTGCACTAAACAGTTAAAAATAAAATGTTATCCAACTACAAATGGTTGGTTTAAGCATTAATAGTAGGTCTTAGGTCTCAGTAATAGGCATGTTGAGCTCGTCAAGTTTCCAACAACTTGTTTAAAGCCGAATAACTTACTTAAACATGTGCATCATTGACAATGATTTTAACCGCTAAGTGATATATTAGTCTATGTTTAACCACGAAGTGATATTTTTGTCACAAAATTTTAATTAAGTGAGTAAATTGTTATTTTTAAAGAAAAGTGATATGTTTGGCATAAACTTATAATTGGCTGATAAATTGTTACTTTTACAAAAAATAACATGTTTATTATCAAACTTATAATTGAGTGATTAAATTATTATTTTTAGAAGAAAAATAACTCGTTTGTCACTACCCCTATAATTAAGTGACATTGATTGAATTTAACCTTTCTATTTTTACTTCGTTTATAAATTGATATATATATATATATATATATATATAATCTATAATTGCACAACCAACTTGCCTTAATAGTTAAGGAAACGGTTGTTGTTCTTAGAGGTTATGGGTTTGAGCACCAACAGTTGTAATAGGGTGATTGAGCATGCATTGTCAAATAATTGAGAGTATATTTAGAATAAATACTACTTGTAATCACCTTAGCTTTAAAAATATATTATTTATAATCAAATCTCCATATCTATCGTCTCCGAGATGTGTTCATTATCTGAGTCGTTGGGAACTGAAAAGTTTAAATTTTTAATGGGTTTCACTCAGTCCAGAATAGATAACAAAGAATCAGTGGCTCGTTGCAGGGACCATAAATGCTTAATGAAAAAAAGGTGTTGTAGCTCGCAACGCCTTTGCAGCTGCTCATTCTAGCTACACCATTTCCTTGAAATAACCTGGAGCTGTCTTGAGTAATTATGTCATGGAGAAGTCCCTCCTCATCTTGACGCTACACCCCAACCGCCTCCACCTCCTCATCTAGACCCATGGAGGTGGAAAGTAGGTCGAGATCGGGTGGTGGGCGGAGAAATAAAATTTTTAAGTTTTGGGGAAGATGGTGAAAAATAAAGTTTTGAAAGTTTTGGGGTTAAATTAGAAATTAATTTTTGTATTGACAAAGGTTAACGACCAAGGGACCAAAATAGACACGATTCAAAACATAAGTGGCAAGAATGATTTTTTTGAATTTGGGTGACTAAAGTATAACAAACCCCAAATAAAAGGGACCACGGGTGAAAATTACCCTTAATAAAATGCTTTTCTTGCTAAAAAATCATTTTAAGATAGTTACATTTATCAATTGGAAAAACTTTGGGTTTCTTCATGTATATTTATTTTTAGATTTAGTACTAGGAAAGAACTATATTAGGACATGACATAATAGAATCTAAACCAATATAAAGGTTCTCATTCAATTAAAAAAACTACAAAAATACTAAGGGTTTAATTGGAAAAATTCTACTATATATGGTTATTTTGTTTCGAAAAATAATTATTTTAAAAAAAATAGACTATTGAATTTTAGTGACTTTAAAAGAAAATTAATGACATTTAACAATATATAATATAAAAATGCAATATGTTTATCATAATATTTGTAAAAATATACAAATAATTTTAAGGGTAAATTTCATAGATCATCACTCAACAATCTTCTCTCTCCTATTTTGGTCACTCAACTTTTAATTTTTTTAATTTACTAATTCAACTTTATACATTCAACGTTTTTGGTCACTCACGAATATTTTATTATTATTTACGAATTTTTAATATTAGTAAATATAAAAATAATTTAAATTAAATAATAAAATAATAATATTATTAAATTTTAAAAATATTTAAAATAATTGTTGCCGGTTGTCATCATCGGCTGCCACCGTCGACCACCACCGACCTTCAAAATCGGTGGCCGTTTGACCCTAAATGGCACCGAGCGACTCATTTCGACACGCTGAGTTCGAATTCAGTAATTGTTTCACCGGAAAATACCCTGAAACTCGTGAATCTCGATATAAACGTTTCAGTTTTCTCACTTTCGATCTCATTTTCATGGATTTTAGAGCACTTTCCGACAAAATGGAGGCCGAATTTAGACTCAGGGGAGTGAGACGAACTCACCGGTGAAATATGGGACCGAACGACCACCATCTACGACCATCGACAGTGGCGGTGAATGGTGGCCGACAGATAATTTGATTTTTCTAAGTTTTTTTATTTTAAATTATTTCTATATTAAATAATAATAATAAATACTATGTCATTAAAAATAATAATAAAAGATTCGTGAGTGACCAAAAACGTTGAATATATAAAGTTGAGTTAGTATTAGAAAAATTAAAAGTTGAGGGACCAAAATAAGAGAGAGAAGATTGTTGAGTGATGATCTGTGCAATTTACCATAATTTTAATGATATAATAGATAAAACTATATGTTAGAATTACTTAGATACAGTATTTTGAAGCTTAAACTTTATATTTTACAATCAAACTAGATACAATAAATGGAATTAGAGGGCTATTCAAAAAAAAATGGAATTAAAGGGTTTTTTTAAAAAAATTCACAAGGTAATAAAAGGTAAACATACACTATACAAGACAAAATTGCTTACACACACTTTTGCTGACAAAATTGCTCGAATCTCTCAAAATTAATGTTGAGAATCAAAGCACTAATAGCATGAAAACAGGTGATGTCATAAGCCATCAGCCATTCCAAGACATATATGGAAGAGAAACAAGCCCAAGATTATTATAATCCTATTCAATTTGACGAAATTATTCTGTATTTAAATAGATAAATAACACTGTTAAAAAAGATTATAGGCAAACATTGTTTATTCAGATGAAGCAAATAATGATAGTAGAAAATGGATTTCACAAATATTCTTATTTTTAACAGAATGCAATCCTAAAATCAAATAGAATTAAAAGAATAGGAATTTATGAGATTATTAAAGCAACACAAGATGAGAACATAAAAAGCACGACGGACCACTTTATCTATCGAATGGCATAAAATAGGACTAGTTTTTTTGGCTACATGGAACAAGTAACACTAAAGCTAATGCTTCTTTTAAGAAGAGCAACAACCAGAGTTCTGGTTCACGGGCTGTCCTTTAAGCTGCACCGATGGAGGTCTCGCGCTGTTCATGCCTGGTTGGTTTGCCATCCTGCATACAATCATTGAACAAATATGAAACGTTACACAAAATGTATGAATCGAATTTAAGTTTTAAGATATAGATTTTATTTAACTCAACAGGCAGGCTAAAAAATCTACTATATGGAACCTTGATTTATTTCTTAATCTTGTTATTTTAACTCAACCGTCAATGTACACGATAATTATCTATGTGTGTGTGTGCGCGCGCGGGCGTGTCATTTCATAAAATGTGGAAGACATCAGGTACAATACCTATTCTTGATTGCACCAGCCATGGCCATGAAAGCCTCTTCTACATTAGTGGCATCCTTTGCACTGGTTTCCAAGAAAGGGATCCCGATTTCATCTGCAAAAGCCTGTACAAAGGAAAAATAAGTAATGAGTGAAGAGAAGTTTAGGACTTCTTTCGATACCTAGAACTATATTAATTTGTGAAGCTTTTGTATGAGCAATCGATTTACTTTGGCTGTCTCATATGACACAGCTTTGTTTGCTGTTAGGTCACACTTGTTCCCAACTAAAAGTTTGTTCACATTGTCACTGGCATAGCGGTCAATCTCGTTTAGCCATTGCTTGACATTGGCAAAACTCTCTTGGTCCGTCACGTCATAAACAACCTGCCAAGATCGCAAGCAGCTCAGAGTTTAATCCTGCATAAAGAAAATTAAGGGGCAGAAAACATAGATAAAAAGATAGATATAGTCTTACTATGATTCCATGAGCACCACGGTAATAGCTACTAGTGATTGTCCTGAAGCGTTCTTGGCCTGCAGTGTCCCACTGCATGTCCAGAGGGAAGCATGAAAACGCAATCAATAATCAACAATTATCAAAAGAAAAGATACATATAGGGGTGGGAATTGGGCGAAGAATATCCGGAAACCGTGGGGATCCGAACCGACAGGATGGGGAATAACCGAAATCTTCACCCACGGAAACGGGCGAAGTTTTATCACCAAAGCTCAAATGGGAATGGCGATTGCTATACCCGAACCGTGGGAATAACCGAACCGTAACTGTACAAATAACCGTGGAGATCACCAACAAATATCCGCAAGGATCCCAATATTTTACAAGATTTTTAAAAAATATTTATTTATTTATCTATATACCCCCTATACATATCTTAATAAAAAAACCTAATTATATTATTATTACTCTAACTTTATCTCAAACCTAGACACACTCAAGTTTCTCAACATGTTTCTATTTTAGTTTTTAGATATAAGCTAAAACCCTCGTTTAAATCTTCCCCAACACAACAACCTTTCAATCTTTATCATTTCATAATTGCTTCCAATCGAAGTATCCAAATTTTATATTTTAAACTGAATTGGCCGTTTATTTTGGTTAGTAAAATAGTAATTTTGTTTAATTTTTTGGGATGGGAATTCCATGGAAATCGCGGGATCCGCGCAGGGAGGGTATGGGGATAAAAAATTCCTGAAGCATTTAATGGGATTCCCCGAAACCATAACCGCAAGTGTTGGGGACGGAGTAGGGAATGCAAAACCGTCCCCGCCCCACCCGATTCCCACCCCTATATACAGACTTTTAAGTGTATAAATCATATAATATATTCTAAAGGAAAGAAAAACAAAAGGATTTAACTTCTAAACAAAGAATTTAATAAAATTAGAATTGACTAGAACAAAGAGAATGAATGCGACACGGTTAAAGCAGACCAAACTATGGCTGCACCAGCTCACAGTATGCATTCGAAGTCGATAATTTTGGAGAGTTGAACTCAAAGTAACAAAAGAAAAGACTAGCGACTTACAATTTGGAGTTTGATGGTTTTTCCATCCTGCTCCACAGTACGGATTTTCTGCATTTGGGAACACAAATCAGAATTAAGTAACTGCTAATATGTTTCAAATAAACCAAT